>JAUCMX010000018.1:5818192-5909807 GCA_033459395.1 Hemibagrus guttatus
CCTGAAAAGACACAGGAGCAGTTGTACACACTGGACACTCAGGACTACAGAAATGTGGACGTGTAGAATTATACTGAAAAAATGAATAGCATACTGTATACAAAGACAAGGCAGATGCTGCTGAGAAATAAATGCTCCCCAGATTAAAATGTGGGGTGGTAGTCTCATCCTTTTTGTCTCTTTTCCTCCTCAGAATCTGGGCTCCTTCAAGGGAGAATAAATGATGCAAAATACACAGAGTATAACAAGATTATCTGCTTTGATATATGGTAGAAGCTTCAGCTGTCAGCAGGACAAAAAGGTCAATATTTTACAGTGACCGAGTCAAAGTCCAGGTCTGAATTCTACTGAGATTCTGTGGGATTGTTTGACAATCGCAGTCAATAAAAACCAAGAGCATGACACAATCCTACAACTATGAATGGGTGAAAATCTCCACCAAATTGCTGTTGGGGACTTTAACCAAGCACTAGTCTAAAATAATTGAATACTTACGCAATCATTATAATATATATATATATATATATATATATATATATATATATATATATAAAAAAAAAAGTACACATACACACATACACCGACCAGGCATAACATTCTGACAGGTGAAGTGAATAAGACTGATGATCTCCTCATCATGGCACCTGTTAGTGGGTGGGATATATTAGGCAGCAAGTGAACATTTTGTCCTCAAAGTTGATGTGTTAGAAGCGGGGAAAATGGACAAGCGTAAGGATTTGAGCAAGTTTGACAAGGGACAAATTGTGATGGCTAGACGACTGGATCAGAGCATCTCCAAACTGCAGCTCTTGTGGGGTGTTCCCCGTCTGCAGTGGTCAGTATCTATCAAAAGTATTCTTTAAGTCCTGTAAGTATCCTTTAAGACCCTATGGAGGCCCCACCCCGCAACCTACAGAACTTAAAGGATCTGTTGCTAACATCTTGTTGCCAGATACCACAGCACACCTTCAGTGACCTAGTGGAGTCCATGCCTCAACAGGTCAGGGCTGTTTTGGCAGCAAAAGGAGGACCAACACAATATAAGGCGGGTGGTCATAATGTTATAGCTGATCTGTGTATATATCTACTGACAGATAATGAATTTCACTTCAGAGCATACTGAGTTGCACTAAAATTACAAGCTGGAACAACCTGTGTAAATGTCATTTGTAATCCAGATGAATCCGATGACTTTTAAAGGAGTGAATACTTTTGCAAAAAATAAATAAAACACTGTGTATTGTGCTTTAGTTTTTACCTGGTGTTTCCAGAAGGATCCACATAGGTGGTCTTTTCAAGCTGAACCCACTTTCCAGACGCTACAACCTACACATGAACACGTTTATATGTGTGTGAGAGTGTGTAAGATGATCAGGACTAAACTACTATTCAGATCCGTGTATAAATGATATAAGTTGGAGGATTTAGTGAATGTTTACCTCTTTTGTGACTAAATGAGGCGGTGTGCAGTTTTTCTCCGGACAGGTCATGGTCTCTGTGGGCTGTGTAATGTCTGCACACACGGCAAACACACTGATAAACATAAACATAAACACACACACACACACACACACACACACACACACACACACACACACACACACACACACAATGATCTAATCCGATACAGAAACTTTATTTTATCGTTAAACATAGATCTTAATAGGTGAAAGTTCACTTAGACTGCTAGTTCCGCACTAGTTAATGTTTATTCAATATGTTTCAGCCCTCTGTTTGAACTAAATACTTGTAAAATACATCAAGCGTTTAAGCTGTTAAATAAAAATATAAAATATGATAAATGTAAGAATACTGATGATACATACTCACGTACAAGGATCCAAAGTTTCGTCCCAATTTGAAACGGCCACCCACTGGTGTATCCCAAAAACATTTCCCCTCTCAACGGTAACTATTTATTATTCATTATTATTATTATTAACTGTATGCTATGTACTGAATTATATTCATGATTTATCTCTAAAATAACATTTACATTTTTATGCGTATACACAATAACACAAATGATTGTTTTGGGGGTTTTTTTAAGCAAAAGAAAGGGTAGGAACTATAATCTCTAGTTGTTGTTGAGTAGGACTCATTTAGTGTTGCACAATCATCCTGACTGTAAAGCATTATGAAGAAAGAGCAAGTTGCTAATTGTCAGTTTTCGGTTTGGTATCCTTTATTTAAGAAACATACAATTAAAAGGTAAGTATGGAGACTTGTAATGTTTATAAATCTCTTTGTAAAGTGGTTTATTATATTCCCCGGGTAGGGAAAAGACTTATTGTAGCTACATTAGCACGCTTTGCTAAATATGTGTAAGGTGGCTATGACAGCGCAGTGCAGAATAAAGGATTTTAGTATATAATATTAATTATTATTAATTAATATTAATGCAAGACTTTTAAAGAGCTTTATTTAAGTCTTTCATAGTGAAATGATTTAAAATAATATATATATATATATATATATATATATATATATATAAAATATATATATATATATATATATATTTTTTAATTTTTTTTTTTAATAAAATTTATTTATTTAAAAAAAGGCAAAAAGAAACAAAGACATTTCTATCCATAGATTACATAATATGTATTACAGTCTGTAGTTTGCTAATAAATTACCAGCAAAACAGTAGAACTGTTACAAATTGTAGTACAGTTTATCCCTTAAAACATAATTTTATTTATTTAAGAAATATTGGGGGAAAAAAAAAATTGACACAAAAAGAGAAAAATTTTACATTTTTCAAAAGATGCTAAAGTTATTTACCAACACCAGATGCTTCCAGACTTCTAAGGAGTTAAAAAGAAATAATCCTGAATATATAATTATTAGTTATTTTATTATATAAATAAAATTATTTTGAATTATTTTGGTTTATTATTAATGACTTATTTTAGCATGACATTTCACCCTGTTCAAAATTGTTTAAAAAAAATTGGGATTAACAGGAATCGCTAACATGTCAGACAAAAATTGTAGAAAATAATTGAAATGTTTTGGGTAATATATGCAGTCATGAGATGCAGCAGATTTCAGTTGGATAATAAAATGTTTTTTTTTTTTAAATATATCAAATGTGTTCATTCACATCTGGCATAATTTTTATTATTATTAATATTATTATTATTATTATTAATTACTTTTAAACTCATGATGTTATTTACATTTAAAATTGTTCCTTAAAAAATCCCTGCGCATGAAAGAGTTGTCATGGTGCCACAGCTTCCGTCATACTAACCTAGTAAAAATAATGATAAAAAATGTGTTATAATAAATTTCTTAAAATTTCTTTTTGCCTCTCAGCTTGATTCTTCCTCTGCCTCAGAATGTAATCGAGTACCTTTTGGATGACGGGACGTTAGTGGTTTCTGGAAGGTGAGAGTTCTTGGTCTTTAACTAATTAATTAATTAATTGGAAGCTATATCTAATTAGTTCAGATGATTAAGCTATGGATCATATTTGCAACAGCGACAACAACAATCAGTCTTCACAGAACAACAACAGCGGCTCAGAAGATGAGGACGACGTTCAGGTGGGTGACGTGTATATGAAAGTAGACACTCAGGACTTTAAGAATTTGTAGTGTTTCAGAAGGATTTCTATTTTTCCCTAACCGACTAGGAGCAATATATTTATAGAAAAGTTCCAGGTTTGTTTTTTTCCACAGAAATGTTTGTATATTCAAAGTAAATGTTGATATCGAACCCATTTCTGCTCTCTGAGACACTCTGAGTGCTTGTTCATCTAAAAAGCAGCTTAAATTTTATCTTCAACCAGTAAAATTCTGTGTAAGGTTATCCAACAGAGGGAAACACACACGTCTAAAACACACTGAAAGCTGACAGACTCGTTTTATATCAGACTCACAGCCTGAACATCATTCATTTATTTATACTGAAAATGTCCCATAAGTTGATTTCCATTAAGCCATTGTACTGGTAACAGTGGTCTGAATATCTCTGTAGAGTGTTTACAGTATTAACATGATTGAGATCATTAACACTGCTCTAACTCCAGCTGTGAATCAGAATTAAACGTACTTTCAGCAGCCTGAAGTGGCATGTTGATTTATTTTTCTGTAACATCACACTCTGAAGTGTTTAAATCTTTACTTTATGTTACTCAGCATTGTTTTAAAACCTCGTCTACATGCATGAGCTCATGCCTAAGAAAACAAACACCCCTTCTCTCTCTCTCTCTCTCTCTCTCTCTCTCTCTCTCTCTCTCTCTCTCTCTGCCCCCCTCAGTGGTCTGATGATGAGACAACGACAGTCGTGACGGTGAGCGTTACCACATCCTACCAAAAATTTCTATGATGTAAAAATTCCACATCTTATTTCCACAATTCTGTGAAATTCTATGATCTTTCTGTCTCACATCTTTCCCGCTTCTCACTCTTTTTACATCTTGGTCTTTCATGTTTATTGCTATTCTGCGACTGAGTAGATGCTTAGAAGTTTTCTTTGTTATTCTACAGGCTCCAGAATTCCCAGAATTCAGCTGTGAAGTTCAGGAAGCGATAAATTCCCTGGGCGGACGCGTCTTCCCTAAACTGAACTGGAGCGCTCCACGGGTGAGCAGAACTCTCGCATCCTCTCTTTTTACACAAGAAGGATGATTTTTATTCCAGACACACAGTGAAAACCAAACAGTGCTTGATTGTGATTGGTCAGAAGGTGGTGATTAGTTTTCTCTGACATTAATGCACTCATTCTAATATGTTAGTGTCTGAAGCATCAGCGTGCACTAGCGATGGTCATTTCTAATTATTTTGATTCAATGACTCGACTCTTTTGATTCATTTACTAAAATGATTTGTTAAGTGACCCTGGTTAATGTAGAGACATGAAAATGGTGTTTTAATATAAATTTTAACCACAAATGTCAACAGCAGATGTATTATAGTTTCCTTTAATTTGTCAGCCGCTTTGTTTGAGGGAAAACAAAAATCTGTGACCTTTGCATTCATCAACTTTTATTAGTTCGATGTGATTTTTGTGCATCAATCGTTAAATATTCATAAGTGAGATTGTTTCGTGCACAGATAAAAAACATCTCCAAAGGACTATGTTCTCTTCACAATCATGGCTCCACCCCGTCCTTCTCTTGTTAAACCAGTAAGACTCACATCTGAGCTGAATTGAATGGATGCCATCTTGTCAGTTCGATCATATCGCTCAGTTCAGTTCATACTGATCCACATGCCCCCACTCCAGATAGAATCAGTACCGCTTTTGTTTAGACTCGACGCCGATCTCGTTCAATACCTCCATCCAAGAGTGCCTTGACAAAGCAGGAAAAAGCTGACAGAGAGGTCACACGTTTTCCACAGACTTACGTGAACAAAAAACACGTCGGTACGTGAGTCGTTCGCTTAAAAGATTTGTTCAAAAACATTGATTCGTTCATGAACGTAACAGCACCAGCTCTACGTAAGCTGATTCTTTTCTAAGTGTGTAATAGTTCATATTGTGACGAATGGAAGGAGTCTTTTTTCTTTTCTTTTTTTGGGTTTTACAAAACAAAACAGATGCCAACAACATTAGTAAGGAGGAATAAGAGTTCTAGATACATTTTATATAAGATCAAATGAGAAGAAGAAAAGAAAAATAAAAGAAAAAAGTAAAAGAAATGAAAAGAGAGCTCACATTCGAGTGTGTCTGTAATAGATAGATAAACAATCACCGCTACACCAAACATGATTTCAGCACTCGGCCAATCCCAGAGACGCACGTTTCCCCCCAAATGCATTAGGAGAACCCCTTATTAACTTTAAGAGAGGGAAAAAAGACGCTTGTGAGAGAACAGCTGTTTATAGCTGCTGTAACATAAGTGATAACCGGAACTAACCTGTTTCCTGGACGCTCCACATTTTTACGGACTCTGCATGCATAACAGTGTGGCATTTTATTCATGGGTAAAATCTAAACAATAAATAAAACACTGTGTGATGTGCTTTGTGTTAAAGGAAATGATTCAATTTTCTGTCGTTGATTATTTTCCTGTTTTCTATAACGTCTGTTTACTCCGAGAAACGTAACACAGATCTCTCGAATGTAGCATATTTGCTAGGGATTCTCTTTAATCTGGCAACACAAAGTTCAAGGCATTAATAACCCAGGTGTGTGTGTGTGTGTGTGTGTGTGTGTGTAGGATGCTAACTGGATCGCTCTGAACAGCTCACTGCAGTGTCAGAGTCTCAGTGACATCTTCCTTCTGTTTAAGAGCTCAGACTTCATCACACACGATCTCACACAGCCGTAAGTCAAGAGCTTCTAATCTTCCTCACACACACACACACACACACACCTGCGTACTGCACCGTGTCTAATGCTCTGCTCTTCTCTCTTTTTATCCTGTCTTCTCTCTTGTCCTCTCCTTTCTTCTGTCGTCTCTCTTTTTCCTTTTTTTCTCCTCTCTTCTTTCGTCTCTTCTTTTTTCTCCTGTGTTCTCCTTTCCTTTCCCTTCCCTTGTCTTCTCTTCTCCACTCTTCTCTTTTTTTCTCCTTTTTCTCTCTTTTACTTTCTCCTGCCTTATTCTATCTTTTCTTCTTTCCTCTCCTCTCTCCTGTTGTTTCTCCTGTCTTCTCCTGCCTTTTCTTTTCTCCTCTCTCTCCTCCCTTTTCTTATTTTTTCCTCTCCTTTCCTCCCTTTTCTTATTTTCTCCTCTCCTCTCTTTTCTCCTCCCTTTTCTTATTTTCTCCTCTCCTGTCTTTTCTCCTCCCTTTTCTTATTTTCTCCTCTCCTGTCTTCTCCTTTCCTCTCCCAGGTTCCTTCAGTGCAACGATGACTCTCCAGACCCCGTGATGAACTATGAGGTGAAACACACACATGGAGCACTAACTACATTCACTAAGTGCTTCCTTCACACTCAGCCTTTGTGTTTGTTCTTGTCTAGCTGGTGCTGAGGAAATGGAGTGAGCTCATTCCCGGAGGAGAATTTCGCTGCTTTGTGAAGGAGAACAAGCTGATCGGTACGAAAACTCATCACTGAGTCATTTCTCTCAAAAACAGACCATTCAGCCTTTCCATTAATGTCCAGATTTCATTTAAACAATCCGAATAAAAGCACATCCCGGGCTCCTGTATAGATCTAGAGTAATGATCCGATTCAATACATGAATGCTAACTGTTTATTCTGTATTGGCATGGCTGATTTCTTTCTTTATTTCTCCTCTCGGCTTACAGGAATCTCTCAGAGAGACTACACACAGCATTACCAACACATCTCCAAACAGGAAGAGAGCATCTCCTCGTCTATTCAGAAGTTCTTCAGAGAACACGTTCAGCACCAATTCCTCAACGAAGACTGTGAGTCGCCTCAGTGATAGACTACACACACACACACACACAAATGATCCACAATGTGAAAAAGCGTACATTCTGCCAGAGGTATGATGGATTCTTCTCCTTTTTTCCTGCCTCCTCCAGTTGTCTTGGATGTGTACAGAGACAGCATGGTGAGGGACGGATTTAAATCATCGTTATATTTTATATATAAATAATACGTTAAAGCGCTAGATTGTTTTAATACTCTGTGTGTAACAGGGTCGTGTCTGGCTGATCGACTTCAATCCGTTCGGCGAGGTTACAGACTCTCTGCTCTTCACGTGGGAGGAGTTAAAAACAGGAACCAATCTTTCATTACAGGTACTGCACTAAAAATGTTTAATAGGCAATAAATCTTGTGATATACTTTACAACGTCTTTACAAGAAAAGCATAAACAGTTAAAAGGGGGAGAAAAAAACACATCTTGAAGCAATAGTTAGAAAGTGATGCTGATGCTGCTGAGCTGCAAGCGGGAAGTCAGAGCTGAGAATGTCATTTTCAGTCTAATTATATTAATATGTAGAATGTTACAGTTAAAAATTGCCTAAGTAACTAATCATTTGAGTGATATGGCAATAATAACAAGGTGCTTATATCTGAAGATGAAGGCGGCTGAGAGTTCGTGTTTGTCCGAGGTGTCTTTTTTCTTCTTTGGAACATATGATGTCATTTCCAGTTAGAGAACAGAGTCATCATTGAGGCTCCTTGGGCTTTGCAGTTCATTGTGGGATTTTTTTTTAGGAAGCGAACGAAAAGGATTTTGCAAAAAACAGAGCGAGAGAAAGAGATCCCTTTCAGTGGCCGACTCCCCGATCAGATCATTGCCCAGACCGTTGAACTAGGCAGCTGATGGAGATTCATCTCGTGTGCATCCAAACCACAAAAAAATCAAAGCATTTAAGTTAAAACATTTTGCGTTTTTCTATTTCCTCTTTTTCTTTGTTCTTTGTGATGTCTTTACACGGTGACATTTCCACAGTACTTAAGCTCTGTGCTAAATCCAATCAACTCAAATAATCAATCAAGAATGAATGAATCAATCAAATCAATAATGAAAGAATCAGTCAATAATGAAAGAATCAAGAATGAATGAATCAATCAAATCAATGAATCAATCAGTGAAAGAATCAGTCGAATCAAAAATGAAAGAATGAATCAAAAATGAAAGAATGAATCAATTAAATCAATGAAAGAATCAGTCAAATCAATAATGAAAGAATCAAAAATGAAAGAATGAATCAGTAATGAATCATTCAATGAACGAATGAATCAATCAATCAAAAATGAATGAATGAATGAATCAATCAAAAATGAATGAATGAATGAATCAATCAAAAATGAATGAATGAATCAATTAATAATGAATGAATGGATCAAATTAATCAGGAATGAGTGAATGCTGCAACCCAAAACACACAACACATTGATTTCACTTCCTGCAGTCGAGTCGATTCAGAGTCATATCGCTGCCTCGCTGCACTAAAGTTCACTCCGAAGCAGACCGAGACCACCTCGCTCAGACGTGGCCGTTACCATAGAAACGATAGTGTGTTTGTTAGAACGTGAGCATTAATATAAACATGGCGCTGGAACTACTGTGTAGACTTTTGTTCTAATAAAGTGCGTCTTGCCGTAACAGGATGGTCCTGCGTTCCGTTACACCAACAGCGACGTGACCGTCCAGCCAAGTCCATGTTTATCTTATCGGATCCCGAGAGACTTCATGGACCTGTCCACTGGAGAGGACGCGTACAAGCTGATCGATTTCCTCAAACTGGTGACTTATTTTATTAGCTTTTCATTAGAACTTATTCTACATAAGAATGCAGTTCCTTTATAAAGAAGAACAGCTCTTCTAATACAAATTTCTCTTTGCTGTAGAAAAAAGGTCAACAGGACGATGAGGAAGACGACGATGATGAAGAGCCTCACATGGCCAGTGTGTGACATCTGGTACGCCAAAAACTTCAGTTTCCCAACATGAGCTCATTAGGGATGTGTCCTTAATTTCCTTGCACAGAAATGTCTATAATGTACAGAGTGCAAGTTCCACCGTCTGTGGAACAACTTATCTACACACCAAATACTGTAGGCGATTACGCAGCCTGGAAAAACACACCCGGTCTGTTCAGGGACATCAGATCAACGTTTGCACATGACGTGATAATTAAGAAATAATGAATCATATTTAATCTGTTTTTTTTCAAGTGTACAATTATAACAAATTTGATTTTGTGCTGAATAAAAGTATGTTTACTTAATTAAACTCTTATGATTGTTCATAGGAATATATAGGAAGTGTTTTGATTCAGACGATTAGTGTTAGTGTAATCGAGTTCACACTGCACGATTTTAGCCCTGATTTTCAGTCTCTGACAGATTTTGCGTGATCGGAGGCAAATCGGAGCTCGTACACGTGAGTGACAATCATGCGGTGCGAATTATGGAAAAGACACGATCTGAGAGAAACGCCCACTCAAAATCTTGCAGTGTGAAAGGAGTTCTGACTGAAAAGGTTATCGGCGATGACCTACAGCCAATGAGCGAGCGAGATTCAGGGCAGAGGGCAGTTCGGGGAGGAGTTACAGACCACAATATCAGCAAGCATGATTTATGACTTCTCTCGTGCGTTTAGTTGTGAAACATAGTTTGTGGACCAGACAGAGTCGTCACCGATTCTTCCTACTGTGAAGTGTGAACCGTCCTGTCGCCGGTCCATGGTGCAATGTGAACACAGCAGCGACTGAATGCTCCCCTAGATACTCGTGCAGTGTGAAAACAACCGTGATCCAACCACCGCAGTGTGAACTCGGCCTTAAAGACGCCAGGCGTGCCTTTGGACCGAGGAGGACGTCAGTGTCTCGGGAGGAAACCCCCCAAAATACAGGGAGAACAAGCAAACTACACACACAGCAAATTTGTCAAACATCTAGAGTACTGGTGATTAGAGGTTAACTCTAGTAAAAGGTGTAATTAAGTGTTAGAAGAAAAAAACTCAGTAAACTCCAGAATTCAAAAACATTTTATTAGAACACAGCAGATATAAAGGTTCTACTGCGGACACTCGGAACTTTGTGTGCTTCAACGAGAAATAGTATGCACCTCTCACACCTTAATAAATTAATATTAAAAAGAATAACAAAATCAACCTCAATAAAAAGGAATTAAAACGTATTATGCAGTGAATCAAGGCCTTGCGTCGGTGGGCCCAGAAGCGGTCGACAGTTTGCACTGAGAACACTGTCCGAGTCTTTTACAGACGGATGAGTGTGCGGTCTACAGGTTTCTCCTGTACTGAAGTTCCAAGAATGCTGACGATGATCCCCGAGTTTTCAACACAAGCTGACGTGTAAGGCAGCGTTTTTACGGAAACGGACGGTGGCTGTGCGATGCCTCCGTTACGGCCCTTGATCGTTTAAAACGTCCTAAGAAGTGGGTTTTTGCCTCGGTGACGTGAGCAGTCCAACCCAGACTGTAGCAATACTCTTACGTAGATGAAACACAGTGTGATGCGTTCATGGGTCTACAACACGTGACCCATAAGCCCTCTGGAAAGGCGAGCAAACTGGTTTTTTTGGGGGGGAGGGGGGGGTTAATAAAGCATTTCCTACATCTTAATGCATTAAAAAAAAAAAATTGAACAGACTGGAAAAATAACAAGCAAAAAAAAAAAAAAAAAAAAAGAAGAAGCAGCGAATCATAGCAATGAAATAAAACTTGTGTGTAAACACGCAGAGGTGTCTCGGCATCTCTGCATGCCAGGATCTTCTTCCACCTCCCGAGAAAAATCGATGAAACGTGTGATCTGAGGCGCTAAAATCCGAACAGAGAAGCAGATGTTTTTCCTTGTGTGCAAAAAGGAGCCTGAAAACGATGTCTTAAGGCCAGTTGTTGGACCTGGCGCCTGTCAGGATTATGGCTTTGCCAGAAAAGCTCTCCCAATGGCTTCTCGTGGACTTCTGACTCAGCGTTCCACACGAGATACACGCTGTTACGGCCTCGGAGAAAGACCTCGGCTGTGCACTTTTGTGTGAAGCAGGGAATATTGCTTCGTTCAGCTCATTCTGAAGTCTCGTTTCTCTCCGGTCCTTTAGTCACCTTTCTTATCACCATATTATTTTTGGTTCAGAAGTGCACAGTTAATTTGCTGACTCCAAGATATTAATCGATGCACTGATTCTGCATCTTTTCATCAATCCTTTCCTCTCCATTTAACAATACTATAATGTTTTTTTGTAATTATTATTATTATTTGACATTTGTAAAAATCTATAGAACCCAGGTTTAGAAATCTTATTTACATTAATAATAATAATAACAGTTAAAACCATTTGCACCTTTAAAGGCAAAAATTTCACAATTGTTCCCCCCCAAACCCAGTTAATATGCAAACAGCATGAAGTCAAACGATTACAGATCTCAAAAACAACTCTGTAAATCTGTTTCAGAATCAACCTCCAGCTCCACCGAATCGCATCATGGTTTTGTTTTTTCGTTTTTTTTTTTTTTGTTTGTTTTTTTTATTAAAGAGGGCAGAAGAAGAGGATTCAAGGAATTGGGGAAAAACAGACAGAAGAGAAGATCTTGTTCAGCCCTCATTAGTGGAGCGAGACAGGTGAGAGGAGGTGGAGGTACTAAAAGGAGAGCTCCGTCTCCCCCTGGTGGTGCAGCGCAGTCTCACAGAGCGCTGTCGGCGGTACAGCCGGCTCCCACCGTGTAGCGGAACTCCTGCAGGTTGCACACGCCGTGGAAGTGCACGAACGCTCCCGCAACCACCAAGATGTGGAACAGCTGGTGCGAGTGGAACTGAGAAGCAGGGAAACAAACAAAAATAAATCATTAAAAACTCGTCAAAAAATGCATGAAGCAGCCAGGTCATTTACACAGGTAAGGACCATCAACTACTGACAATATACTGACATCAACTACTGATAAGAGACAACCATGACATACTGATCAACCGACTGGAACATGCTCTGTGTTTGTGTGTGTGTGACAGAGAAAGAAAGAGAGTGAGAGTGATGGAGAGAGAAAGAAAGAGAGTGAGAGTGATGGGGAGAGAGAGAGAGAGAGAGAGAGTTTCCTTTTGAGGCAGTACAAGTGAAACACTTCTTGTGAGCACTGCATCATCCTCCTACTGAACCTTCTTTTCTTTTCCACTGTGAGTGACTCTACAGCTGTGTGTCAAAATACTGTAAAAATAGGATTTCTTTAAGTATCATCTTTCCTTTCTACTCCCTTTCCTTGAGTGAAGCTCCAGTAATGACACTAAAGCCAGGGCTCTACAAAGAAAACGTATTTTTGTAATTCCTCCATAATAACTCATGACAGTATTGTTACACACTCTGTACCATTTCTGTACACCGTTTTGTGTGAATATTTCCGGTGTTTTAAATACCTTGAGCCACTTGGTCACCTGGTGATGATCGACCAGGAGCGAGATAAATGACATATATAATCATCATAATAACCAGGTTAACATTAACAGCTCGTTTGTCTACGTTATTAACGCGCTGAAAAAAATGAAATAATCAGGATCTGCCTGTGTGATCTGTGAGTATTATACACTTCTGTGAGCTATACACACACACACACTCACCCAGATGTCACATTTGCCGGGGAAGAATCTCTCAGGGATGCGCGCAGCGTAAAGGCAGGCTCCAGTGATGTACAGGGTAGCCATGAGGAAGAGCCAGCCCATCTGACCTATAGTGGTGGCCCTGAGGAAGCCCTCTGAGATTACGAAGTGCAACGAGGGGACAACTCCACTCAGGCCCAGGCCCACAAACACACCTGTCACACACACATACACAGTTTATTAGAGATAGACCTTTTTATTTATTAAAAGGTATGCAGGAATCTCTTAAAGGTCAGTCAATAGCTTCAGTGCAGATCAGCTTGACCTGACATCACAGATGAACTTAATGTGAACGAAATGTTTTTTTCTTCTCAAAAACATAGCTGGAAAATTATTGCCACCCTCTAAATAACGTGAACAAACTGTTTTGCAATTGACATCTCTATCTGAATTCTGCTAAAATTTCTAATTTAATATATAGCCGCACTAATAATACATTTTACTGTTGATGCTTTTTGACGGTCCTTTTTTCCAGCTATAAATGTGGGCCAGATGTGAAAGGATGTGAAGCTTCATTGCATCATTCTGATTTTCTGTCTTGCTCGACATTACGGTAAGATGCTCAATGCATGAAAACTCTCAGGAGAAAGCTTTTATCGGGTGCCTATAAATTCGCACTTGCCTACATACATAATGTAATGCGATTGCTTACCAGCTCTTACTCCTCTGTACTGCGGCGTGGCGAAGAAGTCGCACTGGGAGACGGTGATGGCAGCAAGGCCCAGGATGCACACCACGATCAGGTAAACAACGCAGGGCTGAGGGGAGCAGTAGAAGGAGTAGTAAAGCCACGGCACAAAACTACCCATGATCAGGAAGGCGATGCCTGAGTAGTCTAACCTAAAACAGGACAGAGGAGACATTTCAAAAAACTCAGTACATTTTCATTATGGTCTTTCACCAGTCACTTGAGAAAGAAACTGAAGTGCTCATATACACAGGATTTTACAGTAAACACCAGATTTTCACAGAAAAAGCATCATTTTTATTCATCATTATAATTAAAATGATTGCACACATCATCATAAGCCTAATAATGTTCCTCAATTTTGGCTGGGTTTTTTTTCCCCTCAGAGTTGAAAAAATTCAAAACATTGTTCTTTTACATCTTAACATAAGCGCATCTTCCAAGCAAGAGATGGAGGAAGGGGCGGGGCTTCCACAGGGGCAGTAAACATTAGAGATTTCACAACACTTCTGTGAGCGTCAGATTTGTGCTTCTGCGTCAACAAACTCGCACGTAATATATACGTGTACACTAGGTGGCAGTGTTGTGTGCTGAAACCATCAATCCTGTGTAGAGACAAAAGACTAATTTAGATGTTTACAATTTCTGGTCACTTTAAGGCAGAACTTTTTTTTTTTACATTACTTTGCCTTTCATCATAAACAACGCTGGGACGAGATTTTCCGCTCCCTCTTCAATAATTCAATCGCCCATTATATGTAGAACAGAGAGAGTAACTCTTTTAATCAATAATGGTTCAGTTTCACCGAGTACCGCAGCACACGATCAATACAACAGCGTACATTTATTGAAACGGAACAACGAGCTGGACACGCATTGATTATTTGGGTTTTGATGTGTGTGCATAAAAATGTGTGTGTCGTAAACACACTGACTTCGAGAATATCCGAGAGACGCCCTCTGAATGGCAGTAGACTGTGTGGAAAAGCCAAGAGAAGGACAGGCAGAGGATGGCGCCCAAGAAGAACGCTCCAATCACAATCTTCTCCTGAAACGGTGCCACAAATGACATGTTGGGCCTGAACATGTACACAATCCCTAGACACAAGAAGAACAGGCAACCTGCCCACACACACACACACACACACACACACAAAAACAAAGAGAGACAGAAAGGGATGCAAAGATTAGAAGTGTGAGTGGACAAGGATTCATTAAAATTGTTTTGATGCAAATGTAGTTCTTAGATGATTTGAAAGCCATGTTTTTATTTTATTCCTCTCTTCACATCCTGCAGGCAGTAAAAACGTACAAAATTGTATAAAACATAAATAACTAAATAGATATCAGTGTAATCCTCTCTCGATATTTGCAGAATAAAGCCTTGTATTTGTATGTTTTTATATTGTTATCGTTGTCATTTTGTAGCGATCAAGACATACACTATATTGCCAAAAGTTTTGGGACACCCCATCAAATCACTGAATTCAGGTGTTGTTTTTCAGGGGTTGGGCTCGGCCCCTTAGTTCCAGTGAAAGGTCAGGACGCTGTGCAGGCCAGTCAAGTTCCTCCACACCAAACTCGCTCATCCATGTCTTAATGGAGCTTGCTTTGTGCACTGGTGTGCAGTCATGTTGGAACAGGAAGGGATCATCCCCAAACTGTTCCCACAAAGTTGGGAGCATGAAATTGTCCAAAATGTCTTGGTATGCTGAAGCATTAAGAGTTCCTTTCACTGGAACTAAGGGGCCGAGCCCAACCCCTGAAACACAACACCGGAGTTCATTGATTTGGAGGGGTGTCCCAAAACTTTTAATTGTACATTTTGTCCACTAGGTGGCAGAACAGTATCGAGTACACCCGATTTCTCAATTGTAATCAAGTAATAGTTTGATTTTATAAAAATGTAAAAGAGGCAGGTTTGAAACAATACAGAGATTGAGATACGTGGTACAAAAAAAAAAAAACTGCAGTTGAGCATCTGGCTACAGGTCGGCGTGAAATCACTCATTACCAGGGCCATAAACTCACACTACTGTTTAACAGACATCCTCTGCATGTAACTAATGCTTGCAGTCCTCAGACACCATGGCTCAGTCCCAAGAAACACGGCACTCCTGCAAGCTCTATAAAGTTAATTACTGGTGATTAGAGCAGGTCGTAGATTTGCAGCATGGCATCAATGCAAACGTAAGCAAATTATCATACTGTGGAATGTTAAAAAGCAGACCACCAAAACTGCTGCTCAGAGAATCCCTTACACGAACAGTAAAAGGCCAACATGTGTGTGTGTGTGTGCGTTTATTAGGTTTCTCACCGAGAAGATGGGTCCAGATGTTGCCCGTCTCTGTGTGGATTCTGAAGATGCTCTTGAAGCACGCTCTGAAGGACGGCATCGGAGGCCTGTGTCCGTGCAGGAGATAGTCGTTGTCTTTTAGCCAATCAGGCAGTACATCGTGAGGGATGACACGCCACCGTCCCTCCCACATCTTCACCAGACAACAAGATAGACACAACAGAACATCATATAAACAACAAGAAAAAAACAAATACAAGAATGGTTATAAAAAAAAAAAACTATACTAGAAAGAAAGAAAGAAAGAAAGAAAGAAAGAAAGAAAGAAAGAAAGAAAGAAAGAAAGAAGCTATACTAGAACAAAATAAAAGAAAGAAGGAATTATTAAAAAGAAATGCAAAAAATAAATAACCTAAGAAATTAAGTGAAAGATAAAAAGTCATAATTATAAAGAATTACTAGACAGAAAGAAAGAAAGAAAGAAAGAAAGAAAGAAAGAAAGAAAGAAAGAAAGAAAGAAAGAAATTAAAAATAACTGAAACAAAGAAGGAATTATTAAAAAGAAATGCAAAATAATGCCACATGAGAACAAAATAAATTAATCAATACCACAACGAATACTAGAAGAAAATACAAGAAGTCATTAAAAACAATTACTAGAAACAAAGAAGTACTACAAAGAAATGCGATAAAGACTGAAATAATTATTAGAAAGAAAAAAGAAATACCAAGAAAGAAAGAATGTAATGTTGAAACAGGATAAAGTAAGTGAAGTAGAACACATTGTTTTTTGTTCATTGACACACCAAACCCAACGCTCTGCTGATTCCTGGAACACTCACACCCAAGCTGTTCGTAGAAGTTTTCTACTTTATTGAAAACACCGCCAAGGTATTACACAACAGTCTGAAAGGACAGCAGCGCACTTCCTTCTGAGACAGTGTGTACTGTACGCATCTGTACCTGTGCCTCAACTCGAGAGTGAAGAGAGAGAAATGTGTCCGGGACACGGCACAAGCCCGGGAGCTTATTATCCCACGGCGGAACCTTTAATGTACTTCATTTCTGCGTTGAAACGGGACTCATTTTTCAGAGTTATTGCCCAAAAAAAAAAAAGAGAAAGAGCAGAAGTTGTTCAGCGAGTGCGAGACATCATCCAGAGTGATTAATGTGGTAATTGAAGGCCTGTGGTGAGCAATTTCAGTAAAGGCTCGGGCTCTCTGGAAACACCACGACGCTCCAATGCTCCGGCTCTAATGGAGAGGCTGAGAGCCCAGATCAGACCGATTCGAGAGACTCTTACTCAAAGAGTTGCTTTTAACCCAGAGCCACTCTTCCTCTACAGAAGTGCAAGTGAGGAGTTGAGAAAGAAGGTGAAAGGGCGAGACTTGAAGGCTTTTGACCCACACAGAGCAGACGTTTTGTCTGTCCTCTGCTGCAATTGGGGCTAAAATAGCGATCCGCCTGAAGACGGGAGATGGCTAATGAGTACTGGCAATGATTCCATGCTGATAATCTCAGTTCCACATGGGGACAGCTGCAGCTCTTTGGCAGAAACTGAACATTCTGAGGATGTGTCTGTACTGATGAGAGCAGTCATGTGACTTCAGTACAGCCGTCTACACGTTCGGTTATAAAATAACATGGGCTTTTTAGCCCCAGAGAGCTGTTTGGTTGTTCTCAAAGCCAGATAAACAGAATTAGTGTCCCAGCTTGTTTTTTAATTCATAGAGAAAAAAAAACCTGATTCCTAATCCTAACAGTCTTCGTAAAATATTCATTTGGTATATAGCTAGGTGTCATTATCTGCCATGATTATGGACAAGGCTGTAAAAACATCATAGTCCGCAATTATCCTTTTATTCATTTTTGGTCTTTTTTTTTTATTGCCAAATCAAAAAAAAATGTCTACTGAATTTCGCAGTCCAACCTCTGGTGCAAAAAAGATTTTCATCTAGTTAATCTTGTGCTTGAGATATCTAAGCGACCAGGATTAATCGATTCTTGCCAGTTCCTGATTAACATCCACAGCTAAATGTTCCCAGATTATAGATCTCGTGAATAAGTCACGCTTGTACCTGATTTCAGTGTGGCAGCTGAGCACTGTTTTCAGCCTCCATGATAACATTAAAACCCTACTCGCTGCTCATCTGACTGAGAAAACGGTCTAATGATAATGAAAATGATTTCAGCGAGTGTTTGCCTGGACGAGTCCGATTACGGGGCGTCCGAGTGAACACTATCGCATTTGCAGCAAGGACCCGAGTTTAGATCTTATCATAATGTAGCGTAAAGACGACAAGCTGATGATCGCTGCACAGTGCTGAGACTCTAATGAGTCTATTTCACAAAAGCGTGTAAATATTTAAGTGTGTAACTAATGTTTCATATTAATAGAAGAAGAAGAAGAACCCCTGTTCGGGGTCGCCACAGTGGACCAACTGGTCCACACAACAACTTGGCACAGGTTTTATGCCGGTTGCCCTTCCTGACGCAACCCCCCCCCCCCCTTTTTTTTCCTGGGCTTGGGACCGGCACTGCATCCAGTGGCTGGGGTTTGGGCATTGACTGGGAATTAAACCCGGGCCTTCCGCATGGCAGGCGAGAAACTTACCACTGAGCCACCAATGCCCAAATTTAATGTTTAATATGAATAAACATCGTTAATTTATTTTGTATTAATTTTGTCAAAGCTCAGAGTATGGAGCGCCAGGAGGAAAGGTGGATTAATCAGCGTGCATTAATGCCTGATGAATTTATTTTTCAGAATCAGGAACAAGCAGGGATTTGAAAACACTGATACTGAGTCCAGTAAAGCCATCATATCCTTCCTGCATACTACATGAAGAGCTCAGAAGACTCAGAGGTACCACCTCAGTGTCAAACACCCTGTTTATAATCAATAATAAAAATGAAAAGGCTAGTTAAATGCATATATATTTTAACATGCGATGTGTGGAATACAGCGCAGCACATGTGGACTATTTTGAGAACATAATGTGCTACGTCAGTAAAGATAATGATCTCTCTACACAGAGTCATCCGCTCACTTTCAGTGTGCCTCACTGCATGATGTCAGCTCAGTTTCTGGGCAACCACAACATGCGACTGGGCAACACACTGGAGCTGATACATTCCCAGCGGGCTAGATAATGAATTTTGTGTGTTGTTGACTGACCTTATGGACAAACTCTTCCATCTTTTCCATAGCATGGTGAGCCTGCAGCAGTGGCGTCATTCCCATAAAGCCTTCATCCGGGCTCCTCTCCTCCTCTGCCGCCGTCTTCTCGTCTGGTTCATGGTGTACCGTTCTTCTACTGGCTGTAGTCTGAAAACACCAACAGAAGCGTCAGGATACCCAATCCTCACAACACCAGGCGTGTTTACATGTACAAAATAATCTCAAAGCTCCAAAAAGAAAAAAATCTGATTTTGGAAACGTTTTGATCGGATTTGCGCGCACTTAAGTAATCTAATATGGGAGAAACCCCAGGCATGCGGGTCGGTCAGTCAGCCGGGCACTGATCACATTTCTTTATGCCCTAAACACATGCTGTATGCAACCTCAAACACTTTGGGGGGAAAACAATCAATTCTCAGATGGGTTTCTTCTGGAAAATGTTTTATATTAATGCTTTAAAATGCTTTTATTCACATAAACATGTAACATATAACAAACCTGATTCAATTTTTATTTATTTGCTTAAATGACTTCACTGTTTTCAAATATTAAAGTGTATGCAAAAACGCACAGAAAACTCATACTAATTAATATCCTCGCATATAGAATTTTCCAGACCCTGTGCTAGCACTAGCCTGCCACCTTGCAGCTATTTATCTCTCCTGCAAACTGCGCGTCATTATAATAACAATTAGGTTCATGTGGGACAGACACAATGCTGCTCAAACGGGCCGAGGCATCACTGTGTAAAGAAGCAGCTCTTTTCTGTTCTCTCTCGCTCTTTCTCTCTCAGGTGAATAAACAGTAAGTAGGCTGCTTATAGCAGATCTGGGACAAAGGAAACAATACACAGCTAATGGACAGTGAACCTTTACTTATTAGCCAAGAAATTAACTGATACGAGAGAGAGAGAGAGAGAGAGAGAGAGAGAGAGAGAGAGAGAGAGAGAGAGAGAAACACAGATGTAGAAAAACAGATTCAAAGAGACAGAACAGGAGCAGAAAGAGAGACACAGATGAGAAGAGAAAAAGAGAGAAGTAAAGAGACAAAGAAAGACAGGAACTGACAGCGGGAGTGAGTGTGAGAGAAAGGATACAGACAAACAGAGAGAGACTGAGAAACAGGTAGAATTCAACAGATTCAAAGAGACAGAATAGGAACAGAGAGAGAGACACAGATGAGAAGAGAAACACAGTGAAGTAAAGAGATGAATGGAGAGAATGACAAGAAAGACAGAAGTTGAGTCAGAGAGAACCAGAAAAAGAGAGAGGGGGAGGAAGAGAGAGAGAGAGAGAGAGAGAGAGAGAGAGAGAGAGAGAGAGAGAGAAGTGTGTGAAAGTAGGTGTTGAGTACGACGGGTTAATGAGAAGCTCTTAATCAGATCAGGTTTGGCCTGAGGGCTGTGCAGCGTCTCAGTAATCAGTGCTGATGTGGCTAAGCACAGACCTTATTCTTTACTGATACACACTTCCTCACTGTAATCCACACACACACACCTGAAACAGTTTCTTATTCTCTGTACAGTGCACTATTTAGGAAGTTGTTCCCGGTGGACAAATTATATTCCCTATGTAATCTCCCTACACTATAACACACAATGTAGTGGACAACACATGCACACAATGTACATTAATTTAACAAATGAAATTAACTTTGAGGTGCGAGTGTTTTCTGTCATGTCAGGCTGCATCACACTGCACCCTCCAGTTGAAGACAGGACAATCTTTACCACTGATATCGCTCATTTACCTATGCGTCACTTTCACTCAGCGTGTCATAATGTGGTATTTGGTCTCATGGCTTTACGGCTAGACTGACCTTGAAGGTGTCCTGTGCTGAAAACGCTCAGTATTCCAGTCCCACCATGGGCACAGTCGACTGAGCCGGGAATCTCGGAGCCCACACAAAGGAATAGAGAAACGACAAGGCATTACACTCGAACATGGACTCCTTACGGGAAGGCTGCGCTGAGCCCCGGATCATTTCACGTCATCTAATTATATCCATGACAAACCAATAAACAAGCGTACACACCCACAAACAACAAAGCGATTCGGCGCTCCGTGTAATGCTTTTAAACGGACCGCTTAATGCCTGAACACGGGTCCATAAATAGATCCGCTTGGAGCGAGCCTAAGAGAGGTCTATGAATAGCCGAGCATGTGACGAGCAACACGATCTTATAAGTGGATAATTTGTTAAAATTGAGTGGAGCAAATGTGACCCTACTGTGACGATGTATTGCCTCCGTTCCTGTTTTCTTCTATTTTTGTTTACGCTCGATTGCTTAAAATTAAATTGAACAAAAAACGAAATTTATTACAAGACAAAGTCAACCCCTTCTCCCTAGAACGATCATGTTCTGTGGTATAAGGAGTGGAACGTTTTTAAAAAAAACAAGCATCTTGTTACATCCGATATAAAACAGCATTCCACAATAAAGATAACAGCATGGTGGTGGTAGCATGACGATGCGGGGATGCTTTGCTGCCTCAGGGCCTGAGCAATTTTCCATTATTGACAGAACTATGAATTTCTTTACCAGAAATGCCAAGCACATTTGTGTGATGAGGCAACAATCTCAAGCACTTAGATGTTTTGGACTGGCCTTGTCAAAGGTTACTTCCTCACCAGCCTTTCTTTTTTTTTATATCTTCAAGCTAATAAGAGTCTTTCCACCTTCCTAAAAACAAAATCCACCAGATCAATGATTAGTTTTTGTTTGTTAAATAACAGCACGTTTCTTAACGAGGTTATTATTACACTCATATGTTCACAATGCCTGCCAAGTCTCTATGAATGAGTCGTTACTATAGAAACAATAGCGAGGGGGTAAAGCACGTAGACTACTAAACTTTACAGTAAGACGAATAACAATTTGTAGAGGCATGATGATAGAAATTTTAATAAGATTTAAAATATCCTACAGCTACGCCCAGTGGGTGATGGAGTTAAACTAATAGGTTCCTGACTAGAGCGTGTTGAGTTTCTTAAACTGCTGGGAGTCTGAATCACAGCGACGCCATAACCATCTGCGGTCTGAATCGCACAGAGACCCAACAGGCCACGCTCTCAGTGGGTGGGAAGAGCACTTTATTTATTTTTTTCCCCATGCTTGTTGAGATTAGAGGGTTTTCTGTGAACACTGTTTGCTTATTAAGAGCATCTGTTAAGAGCACATATATAAAACTAAACCGTTACTGCTTTCCTGATTGTAGCATTGGCTGAACACTAACTCTAAATTAAGGAAAAGGAAGAAAAAGGAAAAATAAATGTGTCTCCTTCTCAATTTGCTTGTACAAATTAAACCATTTTCATGGACAAATATCTAGCAGTTGGAGTTGATCTTAGATGCATTATCTAAGAAACATGTTTTTTCCTCATTTTCCTAAAACAGCATTGAAGTGATTTATTCATCTTAAATATGCCATTATATTTGCTAAAGAATGACAAGTTGTACTTTTTATACTTTCTATCCATTTATAACCAAGTTTAATGTTGCGGAAGGTCCATGAATTAAGTTTCTAAAAACATACAGAAAACTTACAGCTTTAAATCGGACGACTACAATGTACTAACAATGGAGACGCCTTCAAAATAAAAGTCTCTTCACAGTTTTTTACAATCACGTACAAGACCATGTGCAAAATGTTACTGAAGAAATAACCTTAATATAAAATTGTAGCCTTTAATATGAAACTGGGGTTAGATTAAACAGATACACTGCTGTTCACGCCATGCTGTTTTAGAAAATTAGTTGACGCGGTCATATACACGCGAGTGTGCTTAAGTATATCTGCCTTTGTGAATTTCACCATGATAAGATTCACCATCCTAAATGCAAATCAGACAAGATTTCAAGCTACCATTAGTGATCAAAATGCTCAAAAATTTCTCACATGGACGTGATAAAACAGGCAGGACATGCGTAAGGAGGAGACTTAATAACTGTACATGCAAGGTGAGAATAGATACTAGACACATTGTCAAGGTTAGCTGTACTGTGGTTCTCCATTTTGGTTGCTTGTTAGTAAATGGATCTGGCCAGACTCCTTGAAAAGACAGACCAGATCTATAATGCATGAATAACCCGTCTCCCATGCCTGCCAGCAAAATACACTGTGTGTGTGTGTGTTTAGGTCTTTCTATAGTCTGCTTCAGTGTTTAAAATGCATGTGTGCACTGGTCATTGTGAAACCATGTTCAATTATAGGAGGATGGTGAAATAGGTGGTGAAGATCAGATCTGAAGTGTTCACTATTCTTCTATGTGTTGTGGTACCCTTATGGGTGTGTGTGCAAGCAGCTGTGGGTTTTATAGAGACTCTTTTGCCTTAAAGAGGCACCAGATGGGCGTCTTTTTGACCATGTTAAGCAGACCAATAACAAGGAGGCCACTGTGGGGTTTTGGAGGGGAACCAGCTAATGAAAGACCTTGAACTTAAAAGAGAGAGAGAGAGATATGCATATCGGTGGCCATGGAGGGTGTGAGATTACACTACTTATGTTGAGCAATATCGTCACCGCAGTGGAAAATCGACTGATCTGAGAAAGACTGATCTGAGAAAAACACTTTTAAAAGAACATTTCTGCATGATGAATGGCTAAGACAGTGCTATAATAACACTTTTAATCAGGACTATTCATGCTTTTTATGCTGACTATGACAGAAAAAAAAAATTCAGCAATTCGGAAAGGCATTTCTATTTTCTATACAAGATATGCCAGCACTAATGAATCTAAATAAATAAACAAATGTCTGACAACTTAAATAATATCTACCAAAAATTACACGTGTACATACACATTTTATATGATAGTTGAATATTCTGATCACAAAAAAAAAAACAAGCGAATGTCTATAGATACAGAGAGACATAGATAAAAACTTTATGAAAAGTTGAAACAATTAAAAATAATAAAATAAAACCAAGTCTAACCCTAATTTTAAAAAATAAGTTTAGAATATTAACACCAAATTTGTTTCGGGATATAATTAAACAAAATATCCATGATATCACAGAAAAGCCAACTGCGACAAAACCAATAATACTAACCCTAACCGATAATATCAGGATATTATTATTATACGCTCAGCCCTAATGCCGACTCTACATTATACATTTGTTTTGTTTAAATTTAGGGATTAACGGTTTATACATGTAAACAATTACACACAAAAAACCTGTTAGTTAAGCTCAGCAATACCGAAAAAGCCTGAAAACTAATCCTAATAGTGTAATAACTGTACACAAATTCCTGTGTGTTTATAAGCGACAATGTCGCTTTCGCTCTGTTACCCAACACCACAATCACACTTTTGTAAAATGATAAGTTTACTCTCTAATTGGACTAAAGGATATAAATGGTGTTTTTGCACATGCAGGCCCGTAAGCATTTCATTACTATTCACAAAACAAACATGACTCATCAAGGCTGTCTAAGTTATCTCTCGAGCATGTTTACCACGTGCAGACCAAGACGCATCTGCTTACACACAACAGCGGAGGTGTGAACACACAACACAGGACTGAGCACACACCAAGGCTGTGAGCCTTCATGAAATGGCTGAAATATCATAGCTTGATTCTACGTTTTTGTCTTCTACACACAGAGGTTTTGACAAAATGCTTACACTTACACAAGAGCCTTCTACAACACCACAGCAGGACAAAGCCGGTAAAAAAAGACATGCTGAAGTTAAAACTATGCTGATGACAGACTCCAAATAAATACCAGTACATATTCAGGTGATCATATCAAAGCATAAACCGACCAGGCATAACATTATGACCACCTGCCTAATATTGTGTTGGTTCCTTTTTTGCTGCCAAAACCGTCCTTCATGCACTGTGTATTCTGACACCTTTCTATCAGAACCAGCATTAACTTCTTCAGCAATCTGAGCAACAGTAGCTCGTCTGTTGGATCGGATCACACGGCCTTCGCTCCCCACGTGCACCAATGAGCCTTGGCCGCCCGTGACCCTGTCACCGGTTCACCACTGTTCCTTCCTTGGACCACTTTTCATAGATACTGACCACTGCAGACCGGGAACACCAAACAAGAGCTGCAGTTTTGGAGATGCTCTGATCCAGTGGTCTAGCCATCACAATTTGGCTCAATTCAAGTGCACTCAGAGCTTACATTTGTACTTTAATGAGTATCTACTACAAACTGACTGTATAACCTTACGTCCAGTGCCAAGAGACAGCCTGAGAGACTTGTCATTATCTATGGACGTGTTTGATACAGAAGCTATGCAAATTAGTTAAAAGTGGTATTGACTCGAATGATTCCTCGTGTCAGGCCCGTAGTCAAATGTTCCCCGCGTCACAATAAGCTCTCATACTGTTTGGCACACTATGGCACAATTTTATTGTCATATACATCTTGTTATACAAGTGCTGATACATTACAGAGGTGCATAAAGTGTTAAGAATCAAAACAGTCTTGATTTTCTATTCTGGTTTTCTACACGACGTTACGTAGCGTTCCCTCATTCCTGATCCATCCTGACCTGTGAAATCCATTACTGAACCCAGTAAATCACTTGGCCTTAAAAACAAGAATTATTTTGTCCTGACAAGCAGCGTGGTGTCCCACTCCACAGACCCTCTTTCAAAGTGCAGCTAAAATGACAATAAATTAGGTTTTGTTCAGCATGAAGTAGCAAATCAATACGTGTGCACGTAAACAAAAAATCGAAGTGGACATTTTGGGCACTTTCTGACTTCGAAAGCATGACTCAGCTTTAATACTCGAGCCACCTGGTCGGCAGAGAAGTTTCCCGGGCAGCCAGTCTGCACAACCAGCATCTTAGCGGCTTTGTTAGCTTTGTTTCAGTTACTCTTTGTGTTTGCTGACTAGACAAAGGAACCCATATGGTTCAACATTTGTGTCTGAAGACTCAAAATTAATGAATACAGTGACATCTGTAGCAACAAAAAATAGAGATAATTCGATACTGATTGCTGTACAGTTCCATGCTCATTTACTCATAGACTGTGTTGGCAAAAGTTTTGGGACACCCCTCCAAATCATTGAATTCAGGGGTTGGGCTCGGCCCCTTAGTTCCAGTGAAAGGAACTCTTAATGCTTCAGCAGGACAGTCAAGTTCCTCCAAACCAAACTCGCTCATCCATGTCTTTATGGAGCTTGCTTTGTGCACTGGTGTGCAGTCATGTTGGAACAGGAAGGGGTCATCCCCAAACTGTTCCCACAAAGTTGGGAGCATGAAATTGTCCAAAATGTCTTGGTATGCAGAAGCATTAAGAGTTCCTTTCACTGGAACTAAGGGGCCGAGCCCAACCCCTGAACAACAACACCTGAATTCAATGATTTGGAGGGGTGTTGATGCCAATATTCATAATCATGTGTCACTATGTGTTGTAATCCTATTGTAAACTGCTGATGGCTACACAATATCATAAATGAGAGTGATATAAAAGCATGGAAATATGCTATATCAGCATATATCTAAGGATCTAAGGATCTTTAGAAAACCAAAGTTCACAATCTCCATAGAGCAGAGAGTTTAAATATATAAGCCTGTACCATTACCAAGAATCGTCCACAGGAACCACAGCTCTAAGATCACAACAGCTGACATGTTTTTTGAGTTATATAGTTACACGATCATGTTGTGCCTGTTAAGAATAGCCCCAAGAACCTTGCACCATTGCAATCTACAGTGCCTAAGAAAGAGGTTACAAAACATGGGCACTTCAGCTGACTTTGGAGCGTTGGTGCTACTTAAAATGTTTGGTATCGTGAATGAAATTGTGAGCAGAGTCATCGTTACACTCCTATTAATGATCCGTTTTACAGTATTGTCCTTCACTTCGAGTCACCTGATGGTGTTAAGATCCTGTCTCGTGAAAGAAAATACAAAGTGTATTAGAACAGTAGAAGCAACTAAAATGCTCATCTCTAATGCTAATGATTCCCATTACATGATTTCCGTACACACCTCAGTAGGAGGTCACTGGTTTCCTCATCGCACGACATAAAGAGCCTTGTGTTTGTGCGAGATTATATGATGGATAGAAGGTCATATTATAGAGGAGTCTGGAGGGCAGATTAAAATCAGACTCATTAATGATCATCTGAATCATCTATAAGCTACTTTACACACTGAAGGGACGCGTATGGTCCATCACCAAGGTTAGAACATACAACTGGGTTGTGTGCTGACAGGAAGCAACTGAAAAAGCATATGCCATTTCTGGAGGTAGAAAAAGAATTCAATGACAGCATACACTAGGAGTAACGAAGAGAAACCCTGCTTCAATGTAAGCAGTGATATTTTTAAAGGCAGGATATTCCTCGTAGTGTAAATTAGCTGGAGAGGCCCATTCCGAGTCAGCTTTGACTTTGACCATGTGATAGCTACTAAGGCATTCACACGATGTACACAACACGCAAGCAATGCCTCTAAAGGTTCTCAGGTTCTTCTAAAACCAGATTAAAATGAAACAGTCATGATTATGCTAAATAAGCTTATTTACATTTCTTGACAGTGTATGCTTACTAGAATGCCTTAAAGAGGAACCCTACTGTATCCAAAAAATTTTCTAAAAGCATTTAAGGAGAAACATTAATGTCTGAGCAATTCACTCAAAGTGTCCCTGAGGAGCCTGGAGAACTCTTAACCTGTGCCCGGTGCGCAGAACGGGCTCCGAGCATACAGGGAAACGACCGACTCCTCTAAATACATTCGTGGAAAGGCAGAGGTCAGATATAGCCATGTCTGCAGCCTTTCTGGACATCTGACGCCATTTTGTTCCTGGCCTTTGGAAAGGCATGCCACCTGGCTGAGAGGTTAGCCAAGTGGCCGCTCAGAACAACCAGTTAATATCTGTAGGGGTGTACAGGAAACAATTCAACTCGCCAATGATTACACATTTCTCCTTTGTTAAAGTGTAACATCATATTATATTTGTTTATAGTTACATTTCCCTATTCCAGAAAACCTAAAAGGAACAGCGTTACTTTCACAAACGTTCTACAAAGTGCCGACACAGATGTCTCCTGACCTTATACACGCGGTGACTAAAAAAAAAAAAAAAGAGTAACTAATAAAAGACAAGATTTAAAAAAAAAAAAAAAAAAAAAAACTATAACGACAAAGCAACTGCTACTTGTCAAGCCGATGGAAAAGAATTATTACCAAGCAGAGCAGAGGATTTAGCATAAAAGCATTAAATTATATATTATATAAAAGTTGTTTTTTATGTTTTGCAACTAGACGGCTGAAATGATTCACTTCAGAAGAGACTAAACAACAAAATGGACTGTAATCATTCTGTACGGCTGATTCCACTTTAACTGTCAGTAAACTTTCTCCTCAGACAACCTATCTCCCTGTCTGAGACAGTTCCTCAAAAGACAGAAGCTTAGCATCTTTTCATGCTTCAGCTCACCAAGACATTTTGGACAATTTAATGCTCCCAACTTTGTGGGAACAGTTTGGGGATGACCCCTTCCTGTTCCAACATGACTGCACACTATTGCACAAAGCAAGGTCCATAAAGACCATGGATGAGCGAGTTTGGTGTGGAGGAACTTGACTGGCCTGCACAGAGTCCTGACCTCAACCTGATGGAACACCTTTGGGATGAATTAGAGCGGAGACTGCGAGCCAGGCAAAACTGGGACGTCTGCCTTTACATGCGCATGAATGTAATATGGAGTTGTCCCGCCCTTTGCAGCTATAACAGCTTCTGGGAAGGCTTTCCACAAGGTTTAGAAGTGTATTTATGGGAATTTTTGACCATTCCTCTAAAAATGCATTTGTGAGATCAGGCACTGATGTTGGACGAGAAGGTCTGGCTCACAGTCTCAAAGTCAGGAGCATGAAATTGTCCAAAATGTCTTGGTATGCTGAAGCATTAAGAGTTCCTTTCACTGGAACTAAGGGTGTTCCAAAACTTCTGGCAACACAGTGTAGCTAGATAGCTACCATAACCTCGACGCAGCTTGAGAGTGAGGATCTGATGCACTGTTCCTTGCTGTAGATGTATTATTTGTAGTGAAGTGTATAAATCCAGACAACTGAACACTCTTATTCTAGTGCACGAGTGTACAGCTTAACAATCCCAGGAAACACAAGTATAGGTTAAGCATTCCAACACTTTACAGCATAAAGCTGCCGCTTATATGAAGGTTCATTTGGGCGTAGGAATCTGAAGTATCAATATAACCGAAGGAAACACTATCAGCCCTTAAGAAACAAAGATGGCGACCTTGTTAATCTGCCCTTACATATAACTGAGCACGAGAACACCACAATACCACACACGATTTACACTTTCTCCAGCTTAACCATCTGGGATTCAACACCAGTTATAGTAGTAATAATAATAATAATAATAATAATAATAATAATAATAATAATAATAAAAATACTTTGAGAATAAGAACCTTACATTTTCTAAACGTTCACCCCCCCTTCTTCTCAACACACTACATCCTTCGATGTTGGCGAGAACATCAGTGCGTAATGCTCTGGACTCACTCAATAATCCTTTAGTCGTCCCTCGAGGGAAAGGTCTGAAAGTCGATTGTAAATCAGCGAGCATGTCGAGCACCATCAGCGGTCTGATTCAGTGGAGAAAACTCCTCTGCTGAAGAGATTTATGAACCTCTTAATTCGGTGCTGTGCTAATAATTGTCTAATAAAGCAGAATTGTGAGACTACTTGGCATGCCATGCATATTTGTCACAGATCCCTGTTGGTGTTGCACAACGTATGGTGTGGACTGTAAACACGTACACAAAGCAGCACGTAAAACTCACTTTGGCGTTTCACTACGGGTTTAACAAGGCCACTGACAGTGGGCAGTAAGCCACATGGTCAGATACAAACACCCCTATCTCTCACAGGCAGCATCTACATTTCAATATCTTTTACTACTATGTAATATCATTGAGGGTAAAGGATAATGTGTTGGCGTCAAAGGTTATACAGGACAAAGCCAATAACTATGGTCCACTATGAAGCACCAAGACTTTTGACATGGTTGTGCCACATAACTGTTATTGCATCTTTAATCTTGATTGTGTTTGGTGGTTAGAGGTGAACTATACAGAGGGGGAAAGTCCTTTCACCAGCATATCAATACATGTAGGCTAGCTGTATTGATGTCCATGCCACACAGACGGAGAGCTTGGAAACACAGAGTTTCATAAGATCCACCTTAACAAGTCACATGTTTAAAAGCACAGCTCCGCTGGCTCTCTATTCTGGAAATTACATTTACAGTTAGATGTGATATGTATTCAATAATATCAGTACTGTCTCACTCTAGAGCATTGAGATTCATTCTTTTCCCTTTTCACCCTGTTCCTCAAACCCAGAATGTTTCATGCTGTCACGCGTAAGGTTTCTTCCGCAAACAGGAAGTGACCCTTGTACATATTAACCTCTGTGCAGTAAAACTTGAATGCGGAGAACAGCTTCAATGTGATATATTTTAAGGACTTTGAGCTTTCATTGAGATTCAAGACTTCTTAAAGTGAGGCTATACAATCAAACAATAAGATAGACTTCATTGTCAGACTAGCATTTCTTTTACTTTTTTATAAACCTGTTACCTGGAATGGTAGAAACAAACAATCACATGAATCACCAACGTCTAGCTTTTTCCCCCTAGGATAAACATGTTTTCAGATCACAGCCTGTCTTTCTTCAGAGGTTCAAATGTTACTGTCTCATCAGCCGTGCTTGCCTAGTGACCTACATTCATGAACCATGACGTACTCGAAATATGATCTGCTTGAAACGTAAATGTAGGTTAAGTGCTACATCTAAAACAGGTCCAAGCATCATCATATGCACTATATTGCCAAATGTTTTGGGACACCCGTCCAAATCATTGAATTCAGGTGTTGTTTTTCAGGGCTTGGGCTCGGCCCCTTAGTTCCAGTGAAAGGGACTCTTAATGCTTCAGCATACCAAGACATTATGGACAATTTCATGCTTCCTGGAACAGGAAGGGGTCATCCTCAAACTGTTCCCACAAATTTGGGAGCAGGAAATGTCTTATAATGAAGCATTAAGAGTTCCTTTCACTGGAACTAAGGGTCCGAGTCCAATCCCTGAAAAACAACACCTGAATTCAATGATTTGGAGGAGTGTCCCAAAACTTTTGGCAATATAGTTTTATGTAGATATATAGAACTTAACCATCGAAAACACAGGAGAGCAGTTGAGAGATAGAAAGAGAGAAGAGATAAAGAGTCAGGATCCACTGGGGCAACTGCAATGGTAAGAAAACGCTCCCTGGGGAAGAGACTGAGGTTGAAATTTCCCACATGCGCACCTAGGCGGCTTGAAATCTTCTGCTTTAAATTGGGATGGAACATCAACAGCCACTCCAAACACACCATTTACAAGTGCAAGGAAACATGGCAGACACTGCTATGACCCTGTGAACAGGACGCCATGTGCATGTGGGCTGAAGGAGATAAAAGAATAAAAGTGACCACAGTTTGCCTCTTGCATAAAATCTAAGTCAAGGCCCTTGCATTTGGAGAGGCTTTTATGCATAACGCATCTCTAAGTCTGCGGCTAAAACAAATCACCTGCCCAATTCATCAAGCGTCTAAACACAGAGTAGAATGAGAGTGCAAGCCGAACCACAGACCTGCATATAAATGAGACAGCCCCAAGAAGAAGGCCAAAAAATACATAAAAAAAAAAAAAAAAAAAAGACTCAACGTAATAAGACTGACTCACTCATGAAATGACTCACCAGCTTCGTTCACAACGACCGGGACCAGAATCACACATTACATTTTACAACCAACACGCTGTGATTGCAAAACACTTTTACACCACACCAATACAAACAGGTAAACTAATGATGAGTCACACTGAGAAATTAGCACCAATTAGTTACCATGTTTTTCTAGAAATCATCCTAATGTTTTAGTATTTATAAAAAACACACAGAAAACATCTGGAGCCTCATATTACGACTGAGAATATTGCAATAATGATGAATAAATAATATCTTGAGTGGTTGTTCCATTAACTTGCAGCCTACAAATCTGTGACAATCTGATTGCTCGCTTAATTTTAACAAGTTTCTTCACAGTTATAACTTGATAGTTAGATAAATAGGATTAACAGTGATGAAACAAAACAGACAACGGTACAGACAACTTTACCTGCAAGAGCTGCAGGTGTGGCTGCAGGGTTTCATTCCAGCCAACGCCACGCCTGATCCCACCTGTTTAAGCTGTTGATCTTGTCCTTCATCAGACTCTCGGGTGTGACTCCTGAGTGGCTGGAATGAAAACCTGTAGCCACACCTGCCTTTTTTATTTTGGAGTAAACTGTCTTTGTGCAGTCAGAATAAATGGATAACTTGTTTACAAAGAGAATGCTTTGCTAGAGTGATGTCCCAGCTAACATGCTGAATTAATACTATTTAACTCAGGATTGGGGAGTCTGAACTCGGAAATGAACTAAAAAGACAGAAGAGGGAACTGTATAGTCAATGTTATACATTTACAGCTGCATTTTTCAGGATTAGGTCTCAAACGGTTAAGTAGGTGGATCTGACATTTTACATGACAGTCTTAATCACCCCACCTTCCTGCCCATGTTCACAAAGTTCCAGCCCCAGGATCTACAGTGTCCTGTATAGAAGAGAGTCTATCAATCGACTGACAAGAGCCACATCTGAGCACAAACACATTCAGTATCAGAAGTGAAGATTATGAACCACCTGTGCAAAGACAATGGTTTAAACCAAAATTCTTTTTTTAAATCATGTTGTACATACACCAATCAGGCAGAACATTGTGAGCAGTGACAGGTGAAGTGAATAACACTGATTATCTCCTCATCATGGCACCTGTTAGTGGGTGGGATATATTAGGTAGCAAGTGAACATTTTGTCCTGTGTTAAGAAGCAGTGTTAAGGGCAAGCGTAAGGATTTCAGCGAGTTTGACAAGGGCCCAATTGTGATGGCTAGATAGCAAAACTGCAGCTCTTCTGGGGTGTTCCCGGTCTGCAGTGGTCAGTATCTATAAAAAGTATCCTTTAAGTCCTGTAGGTTGTGATTTGGGGCCTCCATGGGCCCCACCCCTCTTCCTCTTTTTTTTCTGCATGAAACAAATCCACCGAGTTTCGGGCTCACAGGAGTGCCAACTATGTGTGTTTGAACAGCTCCAAATCTCAACAGCTCAAACTATCCCTGTTTCAGATCAGAACTTTCCATCATTAATTCAGGGGGAAAAAAAGAAGAGACGAGGAGAAGAGAGTCCTAACAATCGCTGCAAAGCTAGAACTTTTGCTTAAGATCATGACAGGACTTGGCCTTGTCCAGGATTTCTTCCATACAAACATGAAGCTCTTGGTATAACTATTCCTGGAAGAGCAGGAACACCAGATCACTGAGACAAGATCACAGGAAACTTTCTTATACAAAGAAAGTTTTTGTCACAGACATTTTGTTGAATACTGAGAAAATAGGAACTCGCTGTGACATAACTGTAATACCTTCAGTTTAGTCATGTGCTTGCACAGGCTCAGCCTGCTTCACAGCATGCCTTAATAGCCACGAAGGACAGGTTTGACAGTATGAAATGTCCTGCTGGGCAAGTGCCATGAGTAAGTCGAGTGTTTTCAAACACTCTAAACATTCTGGAGAACAAGAAGCTTTCAGTACTCAGGATCTTTAAGTAAACATCATGAGGGAGTTAAAGCAATGGCATGATTTTTATCTGTATCAGGATCTGCATCTGAAGTGGACGTGTCCTAAACCAGGAGGTGTTTTTTTTTTTTTAACGAAACATGAACTCTAGGCTCCTGGAACCTCTACAAAGAAGTGAAGTAAAACCCTAAAAGTCAATATGGTGTGCAAATTCTGGCTCTGTTCCACAGTTCTACATCACTCAAGTTCATAACAGAAATTTATGGTGTAGTTTATTTACTTGTAGCCTAAATTAAATGACCACTACCCTGACTATGCATTAACAAAGGACATCCAGGCTTTAATGTTAATGCTGAATAAATAATGTCGTTGTTTACTCTGAGTTTCATGCTCGAAACTATATATATATATATATATATATATATATATATATATATATATATATATATATATATATATATATATATATATAGCATAAACACTTAAAAGTTTCAGCACAGGATTTTTTTTTCTTTAGGAAATATAATATCCTTCTTACATTATTTATAATAACTGAATACCGTTAGCAATCCCGAGCAAGCTGTAAAGGTTCTTTTCCATATGGGCTGTTTTATACAGTTCACACAAAAAGAAAAGAAAGAAGGAAGGAAGAGAAAGGGGGATGATACAGCTGAAGAGAAAAGGCCGAACAGCGTGGCCAGGTACAACACCTGTACCGTGACGATCAGATGCAATATGCAAACAAGCCGCATCCAGCACCTGTTACTGAACACTGCGGCCTGTTTAAACTTTCATCACCCTGCTCAGGTTGCTTAGGATCCATCACTGCCCCGAGGGTCAGTAAGGCGTCTGCTTCTTCTACTGTACTGGGATAGATTTACACCTGCACCAGTCTGACCACATAACACATCACGGCCTCATGGAAGGAAGTTGACCTGGTTTTTGTTTGCAGTTATTGTGATCGCACTGTACATTGCTGGTTAATTCTAGTGACTATTGCTCAAACACCAAAACCACCAATCAGTGATGTAATGGTTGATAGAAGAAGAAGCCTTGCTGTTAGAAGTTAATTATTTTCCTAAAAAGGCAACTGTTATACAGTCTTCTTATAACACTAAGGTTGTTTTTTTGGGTTTTTTTTAATTTAAGCACTTGTGTCATAGCCATTTTACATTTACTCTAAATTAGTGGTGGGTGACATGACGAAAACATCTTAGTTCCAGTAAAGGGTTATTCTAAAGTGACTGCAACAGTTTGGGTAAGAACCACACCTGGATGTGATTGTTAGGTGTACACACAAAAATCTGTGTATGCAAAAAGATAACGAGATCCACTATATATCAAAAGAACATTGTGATGTAACTTATCACAAGTTCAATATAATCTCGCCATTTCACCCAGCCCTACATTTTATAGCACCAATCTAAAACATTTATTTTAACGGATGCTATTAAAATGTTAATAAAAAAAAAACAAAAAAAAATCAGCCCACTAAGATTAACTGGTGAACTCCCTAATGAATATATTAGCCAACAGTTGATTTTGTGAAACTCATGATTGTGAAAGACTACTCTGGAAAGTCGCAGCATTGCATTAGTGTGTTTGCGTGACGCTGTCCCTCACCCCATTATGTGTACAGTCCGACTTGGAGCTGCCGGGGCTCATGGTTTCCTGGCTGTCTGATGTGGAGTCACTGGTGCCAGAGCTGTCAGTGTTGCGCACTCTGTGTCTCATGATGAATGCTGGGCATTCGCCCTCCTCCCTCAGCTCCGCTCTGTCCAGCTTGTCTCGTGGAGATTCTCCTCTCAGGCGTACTGGATGATTTTGTCCAGACTGCAGTCTCTCGCTTTCGATGCTCCACGGGGGGACCAGAGAACCTAAGAATGTGATATCAAGTCAAGAAGACCATTAAAGAATTAAGAGTTATTAATGCACCAGCAGTTAAACACCTCATTATAGTGTTCCAAAGGACACAGAGCCAATTACATATGGTACATTGCAGTAGTTAAGAGTCTTTTAAGTATCAGAGAAGTGATCATACCCAAAGGAAAACAAAATTTCTTTCAGGTTCAACGACGTACCATAAGCAGGCAACATGAAGGAAAGCACTGAATAAATAAGGAGTGGAACACCTGACATGATGAAGCTCACTAAACTGACCTGAAGATGGACAGACAGGGGGTTCGTTATTGGGACGTGGATACTGCTTAGAGTTTTAATACAAATGGTGCCTAAAGTAAAACAGCATGTAAAGAAAAACAGCATGCATCGCACTGATAGAGGAACTTCTGCATCAGCAACAACAGTCCATCAACAACCACGTGTTTTTTTCCTTTAATCTGAAGGTTAGGGACAATAGAGCTTATTACTGAGTTGTCAGTGTAATACTCAGAGGACGTCGCCGAGTCTATCACTTCAAGCAATATCTCTGGTGTGTTAAGAGTCCTAGACGTTTTGGGCGCTGCAGGAAACCGGCAGTCTTCCTCTGAAAGCGAGGCGCCAAATCAACAACCTAGACAATAACAGACTATGCTACCGAGGATACAGCTGAGAGAAAGATTTCAGTGACAAAAGACAAACACACGCTGCTGGGAATAGCAGGAAGGCATATCTACGCCCAAACAGATGGTGTCGTTGACAGAACCTAGAGAGACTATTCCCAAAACGCTAACACTGGGAAAAAATGCTGTAGAACTTAAAACAGGACTAGAAGACGACGTGTGCAATCTAGGAAATGTACACACTTTTTGCAGTCAAGAGGAACTTGAGGCGATATTTTTGAGAAAACTGAACGCTTGGGAGGTTTTCGAAACACAAAAGAAACACAAGGTTAAAACCAGAGGAGTTTTATAATATTAGTGTGCACTATTGCGTCAGCAGCTTCACTGAACGGCCTGCTAAAGTACACAGAGGACTGTTTAACGGGAGAACGAGTTCGTTACACCATGTCTCAGTGTGATAAGAATCACGTTAGAAGGCACCTGTCTGCCAAGTTTTAATGCTCCCTGGCCAAAGCTCATGCAATGCCAATCGCTTGATGCAGTGCCTTTCACGTGGCCATTTGAGGGAAAACATCTCAAACACTCTGACTAAAGTTCAAGGGCTGAGAAGCTATTCAATCCAAAATCCTAGCTTAGCGCTTTCTTCATATTGAAGAACCCGTCCACTTTACGCTGCCATAAAATCTCGTTCTAAAAGGAGGAAGAGGGTTTTGAATCATTTTACTCACTGATTGCAGCAATACTTTGTATAGCCACAGCTGCAAGAGTGTCTGGCTGTTTCCATCTTCCTTGCTCAAAATTTACTCTCATTCTAACTCAAAACCATGACCGCAGCTGCATCCTAAAAAAATGTTGGCCTTTGTACAAGCTCTTCTGGTATGTCATGGCTCTAAGCAAGAAAAAGAGGGGGAAAAAAACGAGTCAAGAACGCTACTCCTGTGTGGCCTTCCGAACTAAACACCCATCTAGAAGGTCAAGCATTCTTACCGATGCACTTAACAAGCAAGATCTGGAGTCATAGATAAGGTTAACCTGTAAGAGTTAACTATTCAGATCAAGCAACATACCTCATGTTATGGGTGAAAATGTCTAAGACCGAAAGAAGCTATTTCATTTAAAAAAAAAAGATTTGAAGCAAACAGCATTTTTATGCAAGACGGTCTAGGGTTAATTATCAGTGGGTGACAAAACAGCTAGCCATCCGTGGCCTGGAGTCCAAGACGGCATAATTGGCCCAGCTCAGGATGGGAAAGATGGCAGGACATTCTCCTCTATCAATTAGTGCAACAAGAGGTCAGATAGCTAGTTAGCTCCAGTTCATACCAGAGAAAATTGCACACAAACCTCTACCCTGGTTGGTAAACTCCTAGTCCTCCATGTTGTTCCTGTGTTATGACAACAAATTTCCCCTTGTGGATTAAACTCTCCCTACTCCACTCCACTCTACCCTACTGCTAACTAAGTTACGAAAGAAATGATGTAACCTTCCTCATTTGGGGAACTTTTGGAATAATACAATATACCATGCACATGATCACCAGAGTTTGGAGAACATTAACTATTCTTGGTACCACAGACATATTTCGAATCAGTTATTTAATAGAACGTTTAAAACGCTTCTAATAGTTTTTTTTCCAAAAAAGAAAGAAAGAAAGAAAGAAAGAAAGAAAGAAAGGTCATAAGACACATGACCTGAAGGCCAGTGAGTGTTTGTGCTTTCAGTTATTAGTGTATGAGACTTAAACACAACAGCTCAGAAAGTCTAAAGATATAGTTGTGCGTGTAGGTAAACACCAACATAAACAGTGAAGGTAGTACAGGATTACACAATACTGTCTCCTTTACTGAATAAACAAACAAGCGAGGTATCTCAAATCACATATTTGTTTACTAGTAAACACAGAGTACTGGTTTTCTTATCATGTTGTCGTGATCGTATTTTAAAATCTCTCATATAACTTTCGAAAGTCCTCTGGATTTTTTAGAGGATTAAATACTTTTGAGTGTAAAGTCAGAGTTTTGATTTGAGACGTAGCTCATGACACTGAAAAGCTTTAAATGATAAATAGAGCTGTCCACTAGATGGACAGTGACATTTTGGTTCTGACGGACCATCTAAAGATAAATAAATCCCTAATAAAGCCACACGTCAAATACAAACTTGAGCACAATACAGATTCTCAGCAGTACAGGAGCCATGAAAATGGTTTATCTGAATATTACTAACAACTTTTCTGACCCTTTGATGACCCTAACATCTCCACTTCCCCTGCTCCTGCTCCAGACACCAAAATGACCAGATTCCACTCTTCTGGAAACATGTGGCACTCTGACTGGGGTAATTAGAAAGTAAAGAGTGTGGAGTGGAAATGTGTGTGTGTGTGTGTGTGCACGCTGTTGAATGAGTGATCATCAAGTGGTGGGAAGTAGCCTCTCAGCTCAAGGCGAAGAACTCACTTGACCTTTGATGCAATGCGAAGAACCAGTAATGACTGAAGGAAACAGAACACACACAGATACCAATGTAAAAGTCGATAAATGGCTAAAAGGGATTTAGAATTGCTGATGGGACCGATGACGAATATAGATATCTAAAACGATAAAATAACTGCTCTGGCTGGAAAGTAAAATATTTATGAAAAAATAAATATATGGCTCCTGCAGAAGACTATAAAAATAATTGGTGAGGAAGTGGGGTAGTTTTAATAAAAACTGACAAATTATAAATATACTATATTGCCAAAAGTTTTGGGACACCCCTCCAAATCATCGAATTCAGTGGTTGGGCTCGGCCCCTTAGCTTAGAATGATGCAAGCATTAAGGGAGTTTGCTCTGACTTGATCAAGATTTCTCAACAGACGTCCACTCAAGGATTAAAGTGCTACGAATGAGTTCATTGTGTTGAGAAAATCCCAAAAGACCATCGAAATCCTTTGTGTGACTAGACGTCATTGGTGCAAGCGAACGACATCCCGCGCAACTATTTGGCCAAAACATCTGACTTTGATGGAAAGAGGAGGGGAGGGGAGGGGAAAGGGGAGGTCCAGCGTATAAAAAAACAGCAACCCGGGGGGGACGAGCGAGTCCAAACAAAGGCGGATCTTGGAGCTTTATGTGGCATATGACTTGCAGACACACTGAGTGATCCACTCTAAAGGGCTTTTTGTCTTTCGTCTCTCAGTCATAAGACCAGGCTGTAATAACTGACAGCATGCCACTGACAGACTGACAGGGTGCGCAAGAAAAGCAGGTTCTCTGCATGCACGGGAGTGAAATATGAAACTGAATGCGGGTGCAAATTACAGCAGCCAGAGCCGGGTTGCGAAAGAGCTGTTTGTAGTGGAGTCAGGAGCCACACTGGCTGGAGTCTTCATGGCCTACTCGACGCCTCTTTCACACTGGATTGTTGTGGAAATGTGAACAGAGAAAGAGAGAGAGAGAGAGAAAGAGAGAGAGAGAGAGAGAGAGAGAGAGGCCAGATTCATGAAACTACTCTATACCCAAATGACATGACTCAATCAATCAGTCATCTGCCTCATTTTACATAGCCGTGCATAAAGCCATGGCTACATACTAGATATATTGTAACCTTGGGAAAATTTCTCATTTAAGATTCAGGTGTCATGGTTTGTCAAGTTGCATCTTACAGCTGACTTTTTATTCAAAAGTACTGATTAAAGTTTTCCGGCTATAAACCCCTTAGCTCCTTACATACACTGATCAGGCGTAACATTATGAGCAGTGAGAGGTGAAGTGAAAAAGACTGATTATCTCCTCATCATGGCACCTGTTAGTGGGTGGGATATATTCGGCAGCAAGTGAACATTTTGTCCTCAAAGTTGATGTGTTAGAAGCAGGAAAAATGGGCAAGCGTAAGGATTTGCGTGAGTTTGATGAAGGACCAAATTGTGATGGCTAGACCACTGGATCAGAAGATCTCCAAAACTGCAGCTCTTGTGGGGTGTTCCCGGTCTGCAGTGGTCAGTATCTATCAAAAGTGGTCCAAGGAAGGAACAGTGGTGAACCGGTGACAGGGTCACGGGCGGCCAAGGGTCATTGGTGCACGTGGGGAGCGAAGGCAGGCCCGTGTGATCCGATCCAACAGACGAGCTACTGTTGCTCAAATTGCTGAAGAAGTTAATGCTGGCTCTGATCGAAAGGGGTCAGAATACACAGTGCATGACGGGTCAGGGCTGTTTTGGCAGCAAAAGGGGACCAACACGATATTAGGTGGGTGGTCATAATGTTATGCCTTGTCTGTGTAGCTTTCTGATAAATTAGGCCTCTTTTTAGAACTACAAATCGGGGGGGGCAAATACATGGACGCCTCCATGATCATCTTTTCTTAGCAAATAAAAACTAGTATAACCGTGTTTACTGATGCGGTGAGCAGCCATGTTGATTTGACGTCTCTTGCTGAATGTTTACAAGCAGAAACTGAGGGTGAGTTGAGGGTGTGGTGATCCATTTTAAAAGTCCAAGCAACCTCAGTTTCTCCACGTTACTGCGAGTCTGAGCATGTTTGTAACAGCTATCAAAAACACAGAACAACATGCTGCTGCGGACTGAAGCTACGTCTACACTAAACCGGATAGATTTAAAGTCTAAAAATGCTCCACTCCATTATCGTTTTCAATCGTTTCCCAAAAATTGGTCGTCCACACTGTAGTGCGTGAAAACGCTTACATCCCTGTACTGCGCATGAGTAGTTAGTGTGGATATGGCCTTACTAAACCAAACAGCAATCTTTTTTCACTCAGCAGCGCTGCAATGCTAGTTAGAGTCGTCTTAGCCTCGTTGCTAACGCTCTTTTTCAGCTTACACCAGGGTGTGTACAATCTTCTCCAGGAAAAGGCCAGTGTAGAAGCCACATGGAGAAGCCGCACCTCATAGTATTTTGAAAGCCAAGGTCAACTGATTAAACATGTGGAATCAGGTGCTTGATTGGAAGGAAAACCTGCATCCACAGCAGATAAGACTGGACACTCCTGCCTTAAACCAACATGTTAAATGCTGACGGGGTCCGCGACTTTACAGAAAGGTTATTCTCAAAAATATCCAAGAAAGACGAAGAACTAAAGGCTTTTACTGTGAAAAAGTTCAATCGTATGGATTTTAAAAAATTCATAAAACGAAAAAAATAAACTGTGTTTTTAATCCTGTATACAGTTTCAGCGTTAGAGGCTGTTAGCCCTTTCATCAGAACGTGGAACATTTCTTTCTTTCATTTTCTAATAATTGAAACTGGCTGAAACATCTGTTTTTCAGAAGTGTGAAACCACCGCACATCTGTACTGCAGTTGTAATTCCCCTATATTTTTTTTTCTGTCACGAGTCCAAAAAATACATTAAAATAAAGCAAAACAAAAGGAAAGGATTTGTCGAGATAAACGGTTTCCAGTGTGGTCAGCATGTGGATAAGTGAGACGTTATCAGGGTTAAATTGTATCTTTTAATAATTTTAGTGTTTACATGAAAATTGTTGTTACTAACCCCCAAGTATTTAGTTATTGCTTAATACAGCTGGTCTAAGTGTTGGTCGTCGCTGAGAGATGGTGACATTTAATTGGCGAGAGTTTCAGAAACAGCATGTTAACCTTAGGGGAGAATTTAAAAATAATAATAATAATAATAATAATAATAATAATAATAATAATAATAATAAAAAAAAAAATCACAATGGTTTACTCACACACAAGCAGCAGAACCACAATAAGGTTAACATGTCCTTCACTCCCCCTTCGTGGGAACCAACGTCATACGAGGTGGTCAAATGCTCCATTTGCTCTGACGCATGTCCAACACACACACACACACACACACAGACACACACAGACACACACAGACACACACAGACACACACAGACACACACAGACACACACACTCCAACATGGCCAAGGTCAAAGAGATTGAGCTCTCTACCTCCAACATGAACTCCCAATCACAGAGGACTGACACAGACCACCATCAGCCCTACGACACACAACAACCACCAGAATGGGACACCGTGGAGTCTATCTCCTTGGCAACGCTATGACATCTTATGGAATTATGGGATGCCAGGCACTGCGCTGTCAGGCAGCCGTGCGTAGAGCGGAGAAACTGCGTCGCTCACGCCGTTTTCCAGATTTCAGGCACTGCTACTGCAATGAGAATGCTGAGATGCAGATTTCATGATCTGACCGTCTGTCTGTCTGTCTGTCTGTCTGCTGATGCTCTTCTCTACATCAATAATGCATAAAAAAAAACCTATATGTTTCTCTTTCCTTAATTCAACCACTTTAAGCCAGCTGTCAAACTACAGAACGACAAGATGAAGGCAATATGGGGAAAATATAATATCCTAATAATTGAAGGCATATATAGCTTTACATTTGTGTATAATACTCAGCTTTTCAGCTAGTGTTGCGTTAACAAATAAAACTATTTAAACATGCATTATCTCCAAAAACAAAAATTATTATTATTATTTAACACAGACAATACTGCAAAACAAAACGCTTCACAAATATATTTTAACGTCCAATCAGCTATTTGTCACTGTTCCCTCATCATCCTTTCTTTCCCTCTTCTCAACCAGCTATAAACCATCATTCCATCATCATCCTTTCTTTCCCTCTTCTCATCCATTCAGCCAGCTATAAACCATCATTCCATCATCATCATCCTTTCTTTCCCTCTTCTCAACCAGCTATAAACCATCATTCCATCATCATCCTTTCTTTCCCTCTTCTCATCCATTCAGCCAGCTATAAACCATCATTCCATCATCATCATCCTTTCTTTCCCTCTTCTCAACCAGCTATAAACCATCATTCCATCATCATCCTTTCTTTCCCTCTTCTCATCCTTTCAGCCAGCTATAAACCACCGTTCTCTCCTTTCTTTCCCTCTTCTCATCCTTTCATCCAACTATAAACCATCGTTCCATCATCATCTTCCTTTCTTTCCCTCTTCTCAACCTGAGATGAGGATGGGTTCCCTTTTGAGTCTGGTTCCTCTCAAGGTTTCTTCCTAATACCATCTGAGGGAGTTTTTCCTTGCCACAGTCGCCTGAGTCACCTCAGGCTCGCTCACTAGGGAAAATTTTGTCTAACATCTAGGACTGTTTGTTTGTATGTTTATTGTTTCTTATGTTCTGTAAAGCTGCTTTGAGACAATGATCTTTGTTAAAAGCGCTATACAAATAAAACTGAATTGAATTAATTGAATTCATCCAGCTATAAACCATCGTTCCATCATCTTCCTTTCTTTCCCTCATCTCAACCTTTCATCCAGCTATAAACCATCATTCCATTATCATCATCCTTTCTTTCCCTCTTCTCAACCTTTCATCCAGCTATAAACCATCATTCCATCATCATTCCTTTCTTTCCCTCTTCTCAACCTTTCATCCAGCTATAAACCATCATTCCATATCTCCTTTCTTTCCCTCTTCTCAACCTTTCATCCAGCTATAAACCATCATTCCATCATCATCCTTTCTTTCCCTCTTCTCAACCTTTCAGCCAGCTATAAACCATCGTTCCTCATCTTCCTTTCTTTCCCTCTTCTCATCCTTTCATCCAGCTATAAACCATCATTCCATACATCATCCTTTCTTTCCCTCTTCTCATCCTTTCATCCAGCTATAAACCATCCTTACATCATCCTTTCTTTCCCTCTACTCAACCTTTCATCCAGCTATAAACCATCATTCCATCATCATCCTTTCTTTCCCTCTTCTCATCCTTTCATCCAACTATAAACCATCATTCCATCATCATCCTTTCTTTCCCTCTTCTCAACCTTTCATCCAGCTATAAACCATCGTTCCATCATCATCCTTTCTTTCCCTCTTCTCAACCTTTCATCCAGCTATAAACCATCATTCCATCATCATCCTTTCTTTCCCTCTTCTCATCCTTTCAGCCAGCTATAAACCACCGTTCTCTCCTTTCTTTCCCTCTTCTCATCCTTTCATCCAGCTATAAACCATCGTTCCATCATCATCTTCCTTTTTTTCCCCTCTCTCATCCTTTCATCCAGCTATAAACCATCATTCCACATCATCATCCTTTCAGCCAGCTATAAACCACCGTTCTCTCCTTTCTTTCCCTCTTCTCATCCTTTCATCCAGCTATAAACCATCATTCCACCATCATCCTTTCTTTCCCTCTTCTCATCCATCTATAAACCATCGTTCACTCATCATCCTTTCTTTCCCTCTTCTCAACCTTTCATCCAGCTATAAACCATCATTCCACCATCATCCTTTCTTTCCCTCTTCTCATCCATCTATAAACCATCGTTCACTCATCATCCTTTCTTTCCCTCTTCTCAACCTTTCATCCAGCTATAAACCATCATTCCATCATCATCCTTTCTTTCCCTCTTCTCATCCTTTCAGCCAGCTATAAACCACCGTTCTCTCCTTTCTTTCCCTCTTCTCATCCTTTCATCCAACTATAAACCATCGTTCCATCATCATCTTCCTTTCTTTCCCTCTACTCATCCTTTCATCCAGCTATAAACCACCGTTCTCTCCTTTCTTTCCCTCTTCTCATCCTTTCATCCAGCTATAAACCATCATTCCACCATCATCCTTTCTTTCCCTCTTCTCATCCATCTATAAACCATCGTTCACTCATCATCCTTTCTTTTCCTTTCCTCAACACTGCATGTCATGTTACTGAAAAACCAAAAAGTTTCTAACTTCTTTGTCCGGTTGACCGGAGACTCGTTTAAAAAAAAAAATAGATCAAAAATCTTCTTAATGTAGATTACTTATTACTTTTTTTTTTTTTTTTATCAGTCTTTGGGGTACACGTCCGTGTGTAAGGTGATACTGTCAGAGCTGGAAAAATTAATCAATACCTGCTGACCAATGAAAATGGAAAATATCCCATAGCATTCTGTATACATTTTCACATGACGTATAATCTTTATAAAGTCTTTTTGATTCTAATCTGATATTTTATACAATTAACACTAAACTCACAGTAACTGAACAAGCGCAGAGGCTTCCATGTCTATTTTTCACCTGGACAGGGCATTGTCTCTGAGAAAGGACACGCTAAACACAGACCACGCATGACCCTGACTGAGAAAGCTAATCCATGTAGAGGGAACACGCGAGAGTCACAAGCTGAACAAACGTGGACAGTGTCATGTGCAAGACGCTTAGGGACTTTGATAAATCCCTCTCGTAGGTTGGGTTACACGTATTGATCAGGCAGGTGTTACAGAACATCATTCTTATTTTCTTTTCAGGTAAACATTTTATATATATATATATATATATATATATATATATATATATATATATATATATATATATATATATATATATATATATATTCTGAGAACGGTTATTCATGTTTCTTAGAGTCCGGTGCAAAAATAGAGCTCAATAATAATAATAATAATAATAATAATAATAATAATAATAATAATAATAAAAGTAATAATAATAAAAATGAGTGCGTTCTGGTGTGTGTACAGCGCTGACATGTGACTCAGCTGGACATATAATTACAGCATATTTCGAGAAGATAAGGTTGCTATGAATTCAGTCTCACGCACTGATAACCAAACTCATATCTAATCAATTTTTTTTTTTAGATAACGTGAATGCCAACTGATCTCAGATCTAATCCTTGATCAATCTCAAACATTGCTCAATTCTACGATGTGGCAAACAACTCAATGTTCTAACCTTTCTAACTTTATTTAAATACGCTGATGGCTTATAAAACCTGTGACAGGACACGAGACGGCGACGATTTAATATTCGAGATCTTCCGTCACGCTACTGAATGTTTATTAGAAGTTTGCAAGATTGTACAGAGGATTTATTTTCCCTGCTTTTTGCTGACAAACATTTTAGTTCTGTAGACATCGAGCTTTTACACTGATCAGGCATAACATTGTGAGCAGTGCCAGGTGAAGTGAATAATACTGATGATCTCCTCATCATGGCACCGGTTAGTGGGTGGGATATATTAGGCAGCAAGTGAACATTTTGTCCTCAAAGTTGATGTGTTAGAAGCAGGAAAAATTGGCAAGCATAAGGATTTGAGCGAGTTTGACAAGGGCCAAATTGTGATGGCTAGACCACTGGATCAGAACATCTCCAAAACTGCAGCTCTTGTGGGGTGTTCCCGGTCTGCAGTGGTCAGTGTCTATCAAAAGTGGTCCAAGGAAGGAACAATGGTGAACCGGAGACAGGGTCACGGGCAGCCAAGGCTCATTGATGCACGTGGGGAGCGAAGGCTGGCCCGTGTGATCCGATCCAACAGACGAGCTACTGTTGTTCAAATTGCTGAAGAAGTTAATGCAGGTTCTGATAGAAAGGTGTCAGAATACACAGTGCATGACGGGTCAGGGCTGTTTTGGCAGCAAAAGGGGACCAACACGATATTAGGCAGGTGGTCATAATGTTATGCCTGATCGGTGTATTTCATCATGGTGTCGTGTTTTTGTTGTTGTCTCTTGTTGTTCCGCAGAGTGACGATTACAATCAGTGGTAGATGGATGGGGAAGTTTGCATGTGTTTATCTCCTGACTCCTATGCTAATGCAAGGTGAAAAAGGAAAGGGACTGAAAATAACATGTACCTGGACAGTCTTATTTAAATGTGGTTTGTCTAAATGGGACTTTTAACTTTTCTGAAAAGCTGCACACAAAACCTGCCTTCATACACTATACTACCAAACGGTTTGGGACGTCTGCCTTTACATGCACATGAATTTAATATGGACTTGCCCCCCCCCTTTTGCAGCTATAACAGCTTCAACTCTTCTGGTTTAGGAGTGTGTTTAAGGAACTTTTTTGGCCATTACTCTAGAAGCGCATTTATGAGGTCAGGCTCTGACGTTGGACGAGAAGGCCTGGCTCGCAGTCTCCGCTCTAATTCATCCTAAAAGTGTTCTATGGGGTTGAGGTCAGGACTCTGTGCAGGCCAGTCAAGTTCCTCCACACCAAACTCACTCATCCATGTCTTTATGGACCTTGCTTTGTGCACTGGTGTACAGTCATGGTGGAACAGGAAGGGGTCATCCCCAAACTGTTCCCACAAAGTTGGCAGCAAGAAATTGTCCAAAATGTCTTGGTATGCTGAAGCATTAAGAGTTCCTTTCACTGGAACTAAGGGGTCAAGCCCAACCCCTGAATTCAATGATTTGGAGGGGTGCCCCAAAATATTTCGGCAATATAGTGTAGTTAAACCGATATTTGTAATATTCAGATTGTAAAAGAATACTAGCCTCTAGTTTGGGAACCTCGGCTTTAAAGCCTAGTGTTTTACCTTCCTGTGATGCAGCATGAGCAGCAGTTTAGAAAAGGTGTGTTTAGCTGGCTTCACACATCTAAGAGGAAAGACATGACAGCATAGTCAGTGCTGGATAGAAATCATATGTTGGTGGGAAACATTTAAGGCTAAATTAGGGGTTAGGAATTTATTAGAGATCAATTAAAAATATAAATAAATAAGCTGGGCGTTGGACGTACTGAGTCAGATGTTTTACTATGAGTATTATCAAACTACTGATAAACGATTTTATTTCATTTACAGAACAGAAAAAGGCGTTGCCGCCACGAGTGCTAAAGCTGAGGGAGGGTTTTTTGCAGAACTTCCAGAGAAACTTCCAGTAAAATGCTTAACGGAGAAACCCATCAGGTGATGGTGGTAATTTTATTCAAAAGAGGTGACATTTCCCTGTTATTAAACTCTACAAGGCAGAAAGTGAGCAGGGAGCTGAGAGTGTAATGATTACTAAAGTGATCAAAAAGGAATGATTACGATATTTAAAGTATTAACAAACTACATGTCAAGCCTTTTATCTATTCATAGTTGGAAGAAGTCCATAAGACAAAATTATAGCATCAATAAACAGCATTTTCTTTCTTTTGATGTTAATAAAACATAGCAGCTTGAGACGAGACAAAGAGTTAACTCCCGACACTGGAGACTCCTTCCAGAAACGTTAAATATTCATCTCCTTACAGAAAACGCCACTGTGTCAAGGATTACACCATTAGATTCTGTGTATAAGCTGTTAGTACAACAGTATAATATCAACCTGTCACAATTAATGCTGATGAGAAGAAATTAATCACTATTAATAATATTTTCTGACCAATCAGATTCAAAAATTGTGGTACTACTAATATACACCGATCAGTCTTAACATTATGAGCAGTGAGAGGTGAAGTGAATAAGACTGATGATCTCCTCATCATGGCACCTGTTAGTGGGTGGGATATATTCGGCAGCAAGTGAACATTTTGTCCTCAAAGTTGATGTGTTAGAAGCAGGAAAAATGGACAAGTGTAAGGATTTGCGTGAGTTTGATGAAGGACCAAATTGTGATGGCTAGACCACTGGATCAGAGCATCTCCAAAACTGCAGCTCTTGTGGGGTGTTCCCGGTCTGCAGTGGTCAGTATCTAGAAAAAGTGACCCAAGGAAGGAACAGTGAACCGGAGACAGGGTCACGGGCGGCCAAGGCTCATTGATGCACGTGGGGAGCGAAGGCTGGCCCGTGTGATCCGATCCAACAGACGAGCTACTGTTGATGAAATTGCTGAAGAAGTTAATGCTGGTTCTAATAGAAAGGTGTCAGAATACACAGTGCATGCCGGATCAGGGCTGTTTAGGCAGCAAAAAGGGGGACTAACCTAATATTAGGCAGGTGGTCATAATGTTATGCCTGGTCGGTGTATATATTGTTCTTACTATACAAAAGCACTTTTTTTTTTTTATTAAGATTTCAAATGTTACATTTCAAATGTAGACACCTATATTGTTGTATAAATTTCTAAAGAGAATATTAGCGTTATTACACTATATGTAGAGTTATTCACACTAATGTTTTCAATTAATCATGAGAACAGTTGGTGAGGTGACAGCATGGAGGTAAAAACAAGAGTAGACAGAGTGGAGACAAAGAGAGGGTGTGATTTGTAGACGAAAAAGATGAATTAAGTCAGATTTCTTTACTCCATTATGCTTTAAACTTGGACTAATTCCTCGCGTTGGCATTTCAGTGCTAAGCTGAGCAATGTGATGCCCGAGGGTTTGTTTACAGTACAGTTAGCTTAGCTTCAGTTAGCTGGTCCGCTGTCAGGCTTAAACACGGGCAGCCATATGTTTGCTCCTTGTCTTTTCTTCTCTTTTCTTTTGAAAGAATTTTAAAGCATTACGTGTTTTCAATGCTATCAGGTTTGTGCTAAAGGAAAATAAAGCACCTGTGTGTACCATGCTAGGTCTAACGTAACGTAATCTAAATGTAGAGTAGCCTTTAAATGCTCGAGGTGGATTTAGGGTCCTGGCTACTAGTTTTCAGGGTTGTAATTGTAACCTTCAGCCTTAATTTTTTTTTTTGCCAAAAATTAAAAGAAAAACAATAGTTCAGTATTAGACAGGCTAGTTAAACTAGCGTGGCAGGTTCAAAAGAGAAAGGCCAGCTCAACTGAAAAAAAGTAACGTTAGTAACGTTAGGAGGCTGGACAAAACTGGTTTTTCGACTCAAAATCCCGGCTTGTCAGTACATTAAACATATATAATATCTGTGAAAAATGAACTTTACCTCCAAAGCTGAGAATCCAAAGCTGTCCTTTTAAGTGTTTTTATCACAAAGTTGCCGCTACTGGAAATTTCGCCCTCACTCCGTGGCGGTACTATGAACTGACTTGTCTCTGACTGTCTGCGTTTCTTGTTGTCGGAGTGCGACCGCGTTACGCCGGTCGCCTGAGAGCCTCACGACCAATCAGAACGCTGCGTTGACACCCGGTTTAACCAATGACAGCGCGCCACAGCCGAAAGGTTCACTGGGTAACGTAGTTGTAAAGGTTGTTTATGTCCTCGACGCCAACTAGGCTATTTTCACACAATAGTCAAGTATGATTTACGGTTAAATTGCGTTTTTTTTTTTTCCTACTAGCTTCTTAAACGTTAATGTTCCTTTAACTGACACTACTTCAGTATTAATACACCATTAAATAACATGAAACACCGTCAGCGATATCTTTTCACTGAACACATGCACATCGTGCATTTACTTGAATAATTTTGTCAATTTAGATTATTGTACTTTAAAGCTGCAATAATCTTTTTTTTTGTTCTTACATTTCTTACTTGTCCAATAACCTTTAAAACATGATAAAGATTTAAACCATTTTGTTTACTCACTGAACCCCTATTTCCTCCCATGTACGTAAAACCACGCCCCCAGAATTTATGGTCGTTCAATTAGAGCTAGCATGCTAATTAAAGCTAGGACTGTCATGACAATGTCACTTTCAAGTGCACTCGAGCATTAAACTGCTTGAAAGCTGTGTTACAACTTAATAATAAACATGAAAAATTCTCCTCATAATCATTTAAAAGGGGGTGAATAAGTGTTGGGATGAGAATATAAAATTACTGTCAAGATGAAAGAGAGAAATGAAAAATATTGACTATATTCACTTGTCTGAGAAACACAACAGAAAATTTGTGTTGGATGTATGTACATCCTGTCAGTCATTTTCTAGACACTCTGTTCTACAGGTCACTACGGATCATGGCGGATAATCTTGAACAAAATAAAATATTTTTTACTGACCTTATCTAATGCATCCTTAAGGACCGCTGATGCTCCTTGGTACACCATATGCACTTTTTAGGTAAAAGATATATAATCAACGTCCGTAAACCATGCTTTATTGATTGTACCACATGTGTATAACGACATGTAAAGTGTAGCTACAAGGTTTGTTTTCGCTGCCTTCCCTTCACTGGCATACTGTGGCTACCCACATTAGATTACAAAGACTGATACTTGCTTCCAAAACCAAAAACAACCCAGATGCACACTATTGTACTCTGCACCACATCCCCTACATCCATCTAACTCACCTAGAACCACCAACCCATCAAAAGTACAAGAAAGATGAGAGAAGCTCTTCTTTGTTCTGGCGCCCAGGTGCTTAAGATCTGCTTGTTCATCTAGCACTTGAATTAATTCAATTCAATTCAATTTATTTGTATAGCGCTTTTAACAACGGACATTGTCTTTACAGAAGTATAGAAACATAGAGGGGAAAAAAAATTTAAAGTTTAAAGTTAAGTAACTATTTTATCCCTAATGAGCAAGCCTGAGGTGATGGTGGTGAGGAAAAACTCCCTAAGATGATATGAGGAATAAACCTTGAGAGGAACCAGACTCAGAAGGGAACCTCATCCCCATTTGGCTGACACTGGACAGTAAATAATGTCCTTTCTATAACAGTTTATAGTCAGGAGGAATTGTGCAACCAAGAGCTCCTGAGGAACTAATAGACCAGTGTAGTTGAGTAGTGAGTTCATCATAGACTTAACAATGATTCCTTCCTGTCGTAGTCTTCACTGATGAAGACTCTAGCACAAAGTTGACCGATGCCACGGCGGTTCGAAGATGGCTTGATAGTCTCCAAGTGGTTCTATCCACAGCAGTCCCATGGGTCACAGGCTGTCCACTCAGATCTATCCCCAACAGCAGTGAGCACCACCAAGCGACAACTCATCTTTCACACACGTGAATGAAAGAGGGATTTGAATAAATGCGTGTTTTGATGACGTCACACGACACGCCTGGAACCTAAATCAGCAGAAAATTCTCCTGTTATTGTAAACTATTGCAAGCTCCTTCAAAAATCATAGAGCTTCCTTAATCACAAAATCAGTTTTTGTGTCCAGAAATTTTTTCCCCCCCATAATAATGCAAGACATTTTAAACATGTGGTATATATTTGGGCTGAATTAAGGGGGGAAAAAAAGAGATGATTGCTTTTGAGGATGAAAATTCATTTTCACTTCCAAGATATTTGTCCTATTCGGTGGGGTGCCATTATATTTGCTATACTTCTAAAGAAATTCTTTAAGGTGAAGAAAGTTTTCAAGTGACTCCGGTGAACACCAATCGATAAAACAAGCAGTAAAAAAAAACGTAATCTAATTCTTAATTAGCCTTTAAGATTTATTGTGGTGCAAATTGTAGGTTGCTCCAGGTTTCATGAAGAACCTGATTTTCTTTTTTTTCTTTCTCTCTGTGCAGGAATAAACTCAGACAGTTCATTAATTTATAAAGCTCATTACTTTAAAAAAAAAACAGAATATTATTTCAAATGATTTTCTTTTATTTTCTAGTCAAGCACTAACGCAGTAGTCATAAAATGAAACTGAAGAAAAAAAAATAATAATAAGTTTGCAGTATGTGTTTGAGAGAATAAAGGAACCAGTCCGTATCAGTATGATTGATGTTGATGGAGATGTTTTGTTTGGATCTTTTCCAATCAACATTTCCTGGGGAAAGTTTTTATGCTTATATCATGCAAACATTTCGAAGGATGCCAATCATTTTTGAGGTGAACCTTTATGGGTGTGTGTTTGTGTGTGTTGTAACCAAAGGGGCAAAGTTTATTAGATTACATCAGTTATCTAATCAGTTAGACCAATCTCTGTTGCGTATATTTCGTGTTTAATGGGTTGATGAAACATACAAAAACCTCATCTTATCGTTTTAATCAGATACTCGAGAAGACGTTCTGGACTGGTTCCAGTCAAGCTGTGGGTTGGTTTTCGTACCTATTAACTGCAAAAAAAAAAAAAAAAAAAAAAAAAGAAAAGATCTCTACAGGTTTTGACTGGAGTGAAACCCATTAAGTATGTTTCTAACAAAGACCTGGGTGTGAGAAAGATCTCGAGCTGTCTTATAAATCATGTATGTGAAATTTTTGGGCCTAAACAAGGGCGAGGTTCATTACGAGTGTGAGATCTGTGCTTTGTTAGTTTTTTTATGTTAATGTCAGACCTGTCTGAACTCTCGCACCAGGTTTCGGCTTAATATATCCTGACACACCCACATTCTCCAAGCCCAGCCTTCTTCATTAGGGCTTCTTCATGTTCTAACAAGAACAACCTTGCTTTGTTTCGCAACTACATTTATATAACTGAGTGAAATCACGGAAGAATTCATACATCGCTGATCTTTCTTTCTTTCTTTTTTTCTTTCTTTCTTTCTTTCTTTCTTTCTTTCTTTCTCTTCCTTCCTTTCTCCCTCCTTTCTTTCTTTCTTTCTTTCTTTCTCTTTCTTTCTTTCTTTCTTTCTTTCTGTCTTTCTTTCTTTCTTTCTTTCTTTCTTTCTTTCTTCCTTCCTTTCTCCCTCCTTTTTTTCTTTTTTTCTTTCTTTCTTTCTTTCTTTCTTTCTTTCTTTCTTTCTTTTCTTCCTTCTTTCCTCCCTCCCTCATTTTTTCTTTCTTTCTTTCTTTCTTTTTTTCTTTCTTTCTTTCTTTTTTTCTTTCTTTCTTTTTTTTCCCTTCCTTCCTTCCTTTCTTTCTTTCTTTCTTTCTTTCTTTCTTTCTTTCTTTCTTTCTTTCTTCCTTCCTTTCTCCCTACTTTCTTTTTTTCCCTTCTTTCTTTCTTTCTTTCTTTCTTTCTTTCTTTCTTTCTTTCTTTCTTTCTTTCTTTCTTTCTTTCTTTTTTTTCTTCCTTCTTTCCTCCCTCCCTCATTTTTTCTTTCTTTCTTTCTCTTCCTTCCTTTCTCCCTCCTTTCTTTCTTTCTTTCTTTCTTTCTTTCTTTCTTTCTTTCTTTCTTTCTTTCTTTCTTTCTTTCTTTCCTTCTTTCCTCCCTCCCTCATTTTTTCTTTCTTTCTTTCTTTCTTTCTTTCTTTCTTTCTTCCTTCCTTCCTTCCTTCCTTCCTTCCTTCCTTCCTTCCTTCCTTCTTTCTTTCTTTCTTTCTTTCCCTTCCTTTCTCCCTCCTTTCTTTCTTTCTTTCTTTCTTTCTTTCTTTTTTTCTTTCTTTCTTTCTTTCTTTCTCCCTCCTTTCTGTCTTTCTTTCTTTCTTTCTTTCTTTCTTCCTTCCTTTCCCCCTACTTTCTTTTCTTTCTCCCTCCCTCATTTTTTCTTTTTTTCTTTCTTTCTTTCTTTCTTTCTTTCTTTCTTTCTTTCTTTCTTTCTTTTTTTCCCTTTCTTTCTTTCTCCTTTCTTTCTTTCTTTCTTTTTTTTCTTTCTTTCTTTCCAAATTAAAAACATTAACCATTATGTGATTGATATATGCTACAAATTAAGACAAGTTTTCATTCTTAAATTTTAAAAGGTTTTTCCCTGATGGAATTTCAGGTGTACTGGATTATGCCGATGTGAGGTTAGCTACTCAGATCGATGCTAGTCTAACATCGCACTAGCAAGAAATCCTGAAATGATGGCAACCAGTAGTAGAAACACTTACTGGTGACTTTCGAGAATCGAGGTGTGATATAAAGCGCAATAAAAGCAAAATATGGCACGCAAGTGATAATCATCTCTATTAATATTTTTAATATTACTGGTTTGAATGATGGGGGAAAATACATACAGACAACAAGCATATGGTCAATAGCCAGCAAACCATCTGGATTAACATATAAAATCATGGATGTTGTAATCATGAAGTGTAATTTGCATACATGGACTGTTATTTACAAGTTTTGCGTTCACTCACTGACCGACAAAAAGGTTGTTTTGCTAAAAATCTTCCTCTGTGGCAAGTCATGTTGCCCTTGCTAAAATAAAAACTCGACAGTAGAAGCCTCTGTATCAAAAAATAATAATCAGAACAATACATACGATGTATAACATAACAAGCAATTAATAAAATATAATCTGAACCACTGGCTAAAATATCATTTTGCAGTCCTCATAAAGTAAAGCCCCATTTTTGTTCTTTTCCTTTACTCTTTATTTAAAATCTCACTGTTTTGAGGCACTCGATATCATTGGAGGAGATGAAATTCCTCAAGATGATGCTGAAAGGGATGACCCTCGCAGGCAGAGTGAGCTCTGGACGAGTTCATAGTGAAGCGAGCCAAAAGCTTTCCTAGGTCAAGAGTCTGGCGGTGATTTTAAATCATCTGGGTAAGGTCAGAGGTTTTGGCGACTATAAATGCTTTAACTAGCGACGTAGGTTTCACAGGTCAACACACACGACATCATCCAAAGTCCAGCGTTCGAGGTCAGGAGGCTGACCCGAGGAGTTTAAGAGCTCTGTCGCAGGGGAGGTTCAGAGAGCGTCCGTGAGAGAGGAGTGGGCGGAGCAGCATGCTGGATTACTGGATTACTAGCGTGATAAATCTTCTTCTGGATAGAGTTTCATACTCATGAGACCCTACCAAAGGGAAAGCAAACCTCCCCTCACATCATACCTCGTCTTTTCCTCTTGGGTGAAAGCAAAAAAAAAAAAAAAAAAAAAAAAAAAATCACCATCCACCACACTTAATTAATACCTATATTTAAACATTTCTTTAGATTTTTTTTTATTTATCGTTTGAGTACATTTCACTCCTTCTGTGCTCCAGAAGGTCCGTCCCCCGTCTCGCCTGCTAATTGCTCAGCGTGTCTCTAACGAGCGTCTCGGTTACTTGCAGACGAACTGGTCGACGAGCGACGTGCAACGCTTGCACTTGACGTAGCAGCACCAGTGGAACTTGCAGTGGCAGCGCTCGTGCTTGTAGGTCTTGAACTGGTCGTATCCGCGGCCGCAGCACATCAGCTCGCAGCCGTCCATGCCCTCCGAGGTCTTGTTGCAGAGACGGCCGTGTGTTCCCAGCGAGCCCGTGCTCTCGTTGCGCAGACAGTAATCCGGGCTCGGGTCGATGTACACCAGGTCCTCGGCGGTGGGAACGTTGAAGCGCTGGTTCACCTGCTCCAGCTTGCCGCGCCGGTTGATGCGCATGGCCGTAGCGCTGTCGTATTTCTCCTTCAGGAATTCACCTACACGCCGGAAGTCAGCCAGCTGTAACCAGCAGGTCTTCAGACTGCAGGAACCGGAGACACCATGGCACTTACATGCCACATTGGCCAGATTGTACACCGCCTAGGCACAAAGAAATAAACATATATATATATAAATATATATTATATATAAATAAAAATATGGGACATAGATTTACAAGTCATTTCTGTCTATAATGGCATAGCTTAATCGTGTAGAACTTTAAAACTCTTTACACATGGACAATTTAGAAGTCTCAGTACAAGTCATAAGTTTTTGTACGAATACCCTGCTCCCTAGAGGTCAGTATAGTTCATTACATTACATTGTGAACGTAGATAAACGGTAGTCATGTGAAACTTGCGGTTTTATTTGAATCTAAAGTATATTATACATCAGAAAGTGGGATCTGGGAAGCTTAGAGAATCATGATTTTTGTTTACAGTCCGGGAAATCTAATGGTAATTTTATTAAAATGAAAAAAAAGAAAGGATTTAACAGTGTGAGAGTTCAACTCGGCACAAATCATGAATATAAATTAAAAATATGTTATCAGGATAAATATTATGGTATAAATGAATTGACTCTTCGAATAGATGTTCATAAAATAAGTCTGTACGGAAAGACTGTACCATCAGGCAACCGTAAAATAAAAATAAAAACTTTATCAAGACTGTGGGACTATAAACACCTACTTCCCCCTTTTATTTACACGGACAAACTGTTGTATAGGCTTCATTTGCATATTGATCCTGATTGGCTCTGATGTATTATGATGCAATAACCCAAGTTTAATACAAGCTGATGAGGAGACCAATTTTCTCACTTGAGAACATGAACATGTCTCATAAAATCTAGGAAATATTTCAACCTTTTAAAAAGTCATGTCTTTATTTTATTATTAACCAGCTAATTATTTTATAAAGTGCTTTTATGGAGTACTTTTACCTGTTTGAACCTGTTTTAAGTTGAACTTAATAAAGATGATTATTACAGTTAGTTATAATTTGCAGTAATTTGTGTATCATACAAAATATTATTTGAATCAAATGTAGTGAAGAAGAGGCTTGATGGCCTGTATTACTATAAAATAGTCCTAATATGACTGATTTTATGACGTCCTTCAGTAAATGTGTGTATTTCTTTTATTTTGTATGCTAATGGCGCCCTCCACAGGAGAAAAAGGGTTCATTGCATGAATTTGGTCTGAGTGGTATGGCTTTACAGCTACCAGGAGACTTTTTGGGTTTACACTCTCTTAACAAACAGAGCGACAGGCCTCGCAGTCAGAGAACAATGCGATGAATGCTCATTTTGTTCTCAAACACACTGAGGTCCAAGTGGACTTCCTGCTGATTCCAGATCACAGAAACTCCAGCTGAATCAATAGGGAAGCATTTAAAGTAGTGCTATTGGGAACTAATTGCTGGCTTTGTGTGTTTTTATTTATTACTGTAATCAATCTTATATTTAAAAAAAAGGGAAGAAAGTAAAACTCTGTGTGGGAAAAAAAACTGGTGTGGTGGTGAATGGGATGAAAAAGTAATTAATCACAGTGTAATTAACTCACATGAATCGTTTCCACACATAAAGTGTTCACACACACACACACACACACACACACACACACACACACACACACAGGGGTCCAAAAATTTGTGAAAAACATCAACAAAAACAGTTATAAAAATACAAAAAAAAAAAAAAATTATATATATATATATATATATATATATAATATATATATATATATATATATATATATATATATATATATATAAAATAAGTAATATAATATAATTAATAAATAATTATAATATAATTAATAAAAATAGTTATTGATTTATTTCAAATAATACATGTCATATATTTAAACAAAAGTAAATCATGTATATTTTTCATCCAGCTTTAGTAACTTTAACAGTCTGGATCTTCCCCCAAAAAACAAGTTTCTTCCTGTTGTTATAGAAACTGTTTTTTTTATTACATTACAGCAGCAATACACAGTCATTCCAGTCGTTCCCTCACCAGCCTCTCTTTTTTCTCTCTCTTTAAGGTAATAAGATAGAAGCAAGAAATCACAAAACGTAAGCTCCACCAACTTTGAGACTTAAAACAGTTCGGAAAACTTAAAGATACAATCTTCCTTTCTGCACTACAGTGCAAAAGTTTGTGCCCCCCCATGGTGTTGTAATGGGAACACTGACAAAATGATCTCGATTTTAAAATGTTTTTTTAAAGGCTATTCCACATTTTCCAGTTTTCTCCACTGACTATTCCAAAGCACTGACATCAGAGTCTCCTTCACAAAAACGCAAAATATGTGTCAACTCACATTTCTTAATTTGCTTATTCGGCACGTCCTTGTGTAAGTTGTAACTAGACGAATGGTAGAATTTTAAATCAAGCACATTATGGTCAGAAAAAACGAATCAGCACCTTTTGACCAATCAGAATCTAGCACTCGGGAGTGCCGTGGTATAAAGCTGAATACGCTTTTGAACCGTCTTTGTGACAATGCAGCATCCTGATCATGGGAAAATCAAACGCCTCTATCTCTTTCTCTCGCTCTCTCTGTGTCTCTGTCCTTCAACAATCAGTTTCAGTATCTTTCCTCACTAGGGCCCCTGTCCTGGCACCTCCCTTTAACACCTCATGCGAGACGCTGCTTTAACAGGCGTCTTTGTAGAGGTGGTGCATTCGCCGACCCCCCTCAGCTGGCAGCTGCTGCTTCCCCTCCTTCTTACCTGTTTGCATAAAGAGTGAAGACTGAGCTTTCACACTTTAAAGCACATTTTCTGACAAGCAGCACTCTTACCTGCATACCATCCTGGCCCCATCTGTCTCTCTCGCTCTCTTTCTCTCTCTTTTTTGCGCTCTAGCTCACACCCAGACACAGTTACATACATCCTACTCCTTCAACACGCCATAAAAAGAACAATACAAATCAAACCCGTGTGGAAATAATAACTCTTTTTTTCCATTCATTCATTCACTATCTCTTTCCTTTTTTCACTATCATGATGTGAGAGACAGTCAGACTCACTGGTGTAGAGAAAGGACACGGTCTTGGGCATGAGCACAATGAAGCGTGCTCAGACAGGGCCAGGGTCGGGGCCGGCTGGGGTGGAGGACAGCCTGGAGTAAACAAACTGGCCCTAAAGGTGTGTGTAGATTAGAGAAGCCCGGGAAAGTGAAGCTCAAATACAACAAAACCTGATTGTCTCTTACCTCCCAGCTACAAATCTAATGCCTTTTCTCCCCCGTTACTCTTGTGTCTGAATAAGTTAAATAAGGACGTCACAATATATTCAAAGCCTAGCAATGAATACAAAAGTTTGTGCCCCCCCTCCATGATGTTCCCATTGGAAACAAATGAATGTTTTCAAACTTAATGCTAAGAAATTTTTAATAAAAGGAATGTAAGCGCGTCCCACGTTTGCATTTCAATACGGCAGACAAGCATGTCAAACTGCGTTCAATGAGCAGAGTCGAGTGCAAAAGTTTGTGACCCATAGTGTTTAAAAGGGGGTGGTGGGGGAAGAAGACAAAAATGTAAGGAAAGAAGAGCCAGAGATAACATGGAAACATATCTGGGATTGCCCTAACATAATAACAGGGAGGAAGAAAGGTTATTAGAGGATTTGTACAATCACGTTTGCAAAAACAATGCTAACATTCATTGTCTACCGCTTATCCGATCTATTCTCGGGTCACGGGGAGCCTGTGCCTCTCTCAGGCGTCATTGGGCATCAAGGCAGGATACACCCTGGACGGAGTGCCAACCCATCGCAGGGCACACACACACTCTCATTCACACACCGGACAATTTAGAGATGCCAATCAACCTACAATTCATGTCTTTGGACCAGGGGAGGAAACTGGAGTACCCGGAGGAAACCCCCGTGGCACGGGGAGAACATGCAAACTCCACATACACATGGCGGAGACAGGAATCGAACCCCCAACCCTGGAGGTGTGAGGCAAACGTGCTAACCACTAAGCCACCGTGCCCCCCCCCCAATGCTAACATTCAAACTAATATTTTTTTCATTAAATTATGAATTAATATTTTAAGATAAACTGCTATACAATCATTACATGTCTTATCATTGGGTACACAAACTTTTGCACTTGACTAAGAGGCCAATTTCTGGGAAATTCTCCACAAATTCCACTCTGGCCTTTTTAACAACGTGTACGTCGATGCGAGGAGATAAAACGAGAGAAATCAGTAATCCAACATGTTTTTTGTTACACAGTATAACCTCACAGGTCACTTCATTCTCCTCGTGTTACTGCACCCTGGTTCATTTAAGGTATAAATGTAAGGATGTTTGCTCAGACTGTGTGTGTGTGTTTTGGTGTCAGTGTCAGACAGCTCTGCTTCAGTTACTTTGTGTGGCAATGGCAAACGCCTTTGGAAAGCGCTGAGCCTTTTGTGACCCACAGAGCCATGACCGCACACCATCCACACACGCTATCTTTCACCGAAACCAAACCCACGCACCCCTCCTCCCATGGGGCCGTGAACTGGAAGGCATCGAGGAAGCTCAATCAATCCCTGTGCTACGCTTCTGTCACCTGCACAAAGGCCTCCGAGCGCTGAGCCTCTCCACGCTAGACAAATCTCCAGCAAACAAGCTGAGCTGCTTGCAAAATACCAGAAGGGTCACACGGCGCGGCGGTTGCCCTCGCCCTAACGTTAATTAACAACAAAATATATATATTCACATGGTGGGGTTTTATTTATTTTGAGGAGATGTTTCATGTGACATTGAACCTCACAGGAGTCGTGGAAGGAGTCTCCAGTGTCAGCATTTTGTAATATGTTTGCTGACAAGGGAAATTCCTCAAGACAAAGGAGTTTCTCGGTAACATGACCGAGAGAGAGAGAGAGAGAGAGAGAGAGAGAGAGAGTGGGGGGGAGCAAGAAAGACAGAGAAAGAAAGCGAGAGAGAGAGACAGAGAGAGAGAGAAGAGAGAGAGAGAGAGAGAGAGAGAGAGAGAGAGAGAGAGAGAGAGAGATGGAAATAAATAGAGAGAGAGAGAGCAAGAGAGAGAGAGTGAGAGAGACAGCGAGAGAAAGGGGGGGAGAGGGGGAGAGAGAGAGAGAGAGGGAGGAAGAGAGAGAGCGAGAAAGAGAGAGGGAAAGAGAGATGGAGAGTCAAAGAAAGAGAGAGACAGAGAGAGAGAGAGTGAGAGAGAAAGACACAGAGAGAGAAAGGGGGAGCAGGGGAGAGAGACAGAGCGGGAGGGAAAGATAGAGAGAGAGAGATGGAAAGAATATATATATATATATATATATATATATATATATAATATATATATATATATATATATATATATATATATATATAGGGAGAGAGAGAGAGAGAGAGAGAGAGAGAGAGAGAGGGAGAGAGAGAAACACAGAGAGAGAAAGGGGGAGCAGGGGAGAGAGACAGAGAGAGAGGGAGGGGAGAGAGAGAGAGAGAGAGAGAGAGAGAGAGAGAGAGAGAGAGAGAGAGAGTTAAACTTGGAAGTGACTGTCCACGTTATCTTTTTTAACATCTTAAAGGAAAATTATTTTAAATCTAATCAGATATTTCCCCCAACATGAATGGTCTCACTGATTTTGCTCCAGTTTCCACAATTTAACTTGTATTAGACATTACAAAAATTACAGTTAGGTTTAGAGGTGGAGCTTATGTTCACATGCTTTGTTTTTTTTTGTTTTTTTTTAACTTTGTTCATTTGTATGAAATCCAACAATACAATGATAAATATAATGACAGTTTGTTTGGTTTCATGATGCTATAGGAAACTAATCAAATTCAGTGCAGTTACAGTTTCTCTGCATTGCACTAGGCTGCATCACCAACTGTCTTGTTGATAATTTTCCTATTACAGCATATCCTGAAGCGTTTTATTCCTTATATAACACTCCCGCAACGTTCTATTAATATTAACCAACATCTACTCGGATAAACGTAATAAACGTTATGTGTTTAACTAAATAAATAAAAAAAGCTGTAGGAACGGGCAAAACCAAAGCCATCGCCAGCGAGCCTCAGGAAGGTCACCCAATTCCACAGAAAATGAATATCCAAAGAGACAGAAAGGGCAACAGTAAACACTCTGAGCTAATAACTCTTCAGGAGAAGAAAAGCAAACGTTCTGGCGAGGGGTCAAACGGCGGTTCTTGTCGCTTCTCTTCCCTGCACAGAACACAACCACGCCTTGACCTCCTCACCTGGGGTTGAAAGCCGAGGCCACTCAGAACGGCTATAATCCCAGAGAGAGGGCTTCTGCTCTGTAAACACCTTAAACAAGCTCATCTGCTCAGAGAGAAAAAGGGGAAGAGCACAGGCTCTGTAGTGCTCCACACCCACCGCAGCAGGCAAATGGACTTTTTATGACGCAGAAAAAGCACTCAAGGGACCAGCGGAAGTCTGTCCTGTAAAGCAAGGGACAAAAACAGAGCACATTCCTGCATGGTCTGGGGCTTGAACTGATATTTTGCAGTGCCGTTAAACCAGTTGCTTGCTTTACACCCACCTGAGAGCGTCTGACCAGGCGCTCGCACTGACACACACACATGAGACTCTGGCCTCAAACATGCAACATGTTAATTAATGTAAGAAATCTGACATCAGTACTAATTACAGTTTAATCAGAGACTCGGCTAACAATGATATATTAGCTGATTACTCTCTAAATATTTCAACAATTGGCTGAAAAATCTATCTGGTTGTGTGTTTTTGTTTTAAAAACATCTATATATGTTCCTGCAACATTTTTAGTAAAAATCTCTCTGAACAAAATGCAAATTTTCTGCAAATGTTTGTAGATTATTCTTGCAGGAAGGTTATTTGAAAAAATAATTAAAAATCATTTATAAAAAAGTGATTATATGAAATTGATCAACCGCAGTGTAGCAGATGAAGCTGATTGAGTTTTATTCCTCACTATTTGACAATTCAGATGTTTTCTTTATTAAGGACTAAAACATTTTTATCCCTTCATAAAATAGTTACCTTTAGCATTGTGGGAAAAAAAGTCTATGAAACAAGTCACTTGTTATAGCAGCTGTAAACAAATCCCTGTTTTAGCTGTTACTATAGAAACCGGAGATACTGTCCATCAAAAAATTCTAAATTGCTGTGGCAGAAATCTTGAAACCTGCTTGGAACTGCTGAATAGAAAGAGGGAATCTATGTTCGTTAGACATTTCCTTGTCAGTGAGTCCAGAGCCTGGCCATGGACCCATAAAAGGAATGCGCTTTGACCTCCTGACCCTGAGCAGACTCCAAGGGCACTAGCCTGGTGCGGATGCCATTTGGTCTTCCACACTTTCAGTAAATTATCTCTTCCTCTGGCTCAGGCTATTAGACCACTCTTCACAAACACACACCCCAAGACACACAAACATTCCACAAAGACAGTCCACACTGGGAGCAGCGGTCGTTCCTGCTGTTCCTGTCCTGGATAGACATGTGGGCTGCCTCTGCTTTAGTCAGACCCAAAACCTACAAGCTTGTTTATGTTTAGATGGCGCTGGTTCCCAAACCCTGGGCATTGTTACGACCCGCTGGCCCTATAGAACCACAACACTATAAAAGGTTTCTAAATGCGTCAAAATGGTGATAAAGTTTCTGGTATGCGATGTCTGAAAGCAGCAGTGTGTGTTTTGGATGTTCTCCTGGACCAGCCAAGGCTGCCTTCTTATTTTCTTATTTAGTCTAAAATACGCCGGTCCTGGATCATGTAGACGAGACCTCATATTGTACGTGTATTCCTGGATATTGTGTTTGTTTTAGGATTTGTAGTTCATAATACTACATCGATCCTATCTAGTATACCTCAGTATAGCATTGCTTAAAGTAATGCAATCTTTAGGTACATGTATCAGACTGAACTGGGACTAAAAGTAAATAGTTCTGCGTTCATTCTCAAGAATAATTTGAGGATACTATGACTACACCTGCTACTATACTATATACACTTATTTATTTATTTATTTATTTATTTAATCACTTTAATTGGAGATCAAATAATCAAATAGTCTGAAAAGTACTTCCAACTGGTAATATTCTTGTGACAGGAGACAAGTAGTTTTATTCATTACATCCATTTATTACATTTATAACTATATGATATTATACAATACTAATATTAATACTACAATACTTTACTTTAAGATACACTTTTAAAATTACTCCCAGATTGGTAACGTTCATGTGACAGTAAGAAAACTAGTTAAATACTTTAGATGTGTAAAAGTATGTTCAAGTCACTCTTAGTTAGCTCTGTGCTGTCACAGGAATGCTACTGATCATGGGATATAAAGTGGCTTTCTACAAGAACTGAAAAAGGAAGCTCATCATTTTCTATTCCTAGGATTCAAACACACTTTAGTGTACTTTGTGGTGAAGTGCATCTAGTACAGTTTGGAGTTTATTTTAAAGAAAAATATACCACCACTACACTGACTACTATACTATACCATACCATACCACACTATACTCAGCTATACTATGCTACATTACACTATTCTATGCTGTACTACAATACTTTATACTATATTACTCTATACTGCACTGTACTATACTATGCTACTAGTACTATGTACTACACGATTACAAAAACAGCCTTCTTCCACCTCAGAAATATTGCCAAGCTTAGGAACGTTTTATCTGTATCTGATGCAGAAAAGCTAGTTCACGCATTCATGACCTCCAGACTAGACTATTATAATGCATTATTAGGCGGTTGTCCTGCATCTTCAATAAACAAGCTACAGTTAGTCCAAAATGCAGTTCTTACCAGGTCAAGAAAGTATGATCATATAACCCCAATATTATCATCCCTGCACTGGCTACCTGTTAAGTTTAGAATTGATTATAAACTAGCTCTACTTACATACAAGTCTCTAAATGGTTTAGCTCCCACGTATCTAGCCAGTCTTCTAACACATTACAATCCATCACGCTCCTTAAGATCTCAAAATGCTGGACTTCTGGTAGTTCCCAGAATATCAAAGTATACAAAAGGGGGTAGAGCTTTTTCGTATTTAGCTCCTAAACTTTGGAATAGTCTTCCTGACAGTGTTCGGGGCTCAGACACAGTCTCCCAGATAAACGTAGACTAAAGACATATCTCTTTAGCCAGGCATACACCTAATACATCTGATAACCTTGTACTTCAATACATCTGATTAAATGCACATTATCAACTAGTATTCTAGCCTGCTAATATTATGAACAGCAGCTACGCTAATTACTTTCCATTTGTTTCCCTTCTTCTACCCATCCCGAGACATATAGAGATTATGCCAGCTCCTGTGGCATCCAGAGATGGATAAACTCCAGCCGGTTTCTGCTTTGTGAGGACTGGGGTATTCAAAGCTGCTAACCCTATGTGAATGACAACAACCTCCTAATTAATTTACACATAACTTTCTACACATGCTGTATCTGCATCACACAGTTGACTATACATAAATGCAGTAAGGGCATTGTTCATATCACACTCTCCGGTGTCACCCAAATGATGATGGGTTCCCTTTTGAGTCTGGTTCCTCTCAAGGTTTATTCCTAATACCATCTAAGGGAGTTTTTCCTTGCCACAGTCGCCTTAGTCACCTCAGGCTTGCTCAATGGGGATAATTTTGTCTAACACCTAGAACTGCCTGTTTGTATGTTTGTTGTGTCTTATGTTCTGTAAAGCTGCTTTGAGACAATGCTTTTTGTTAAAAGCGCTAAACAAATAAAACTGAATTGAATTGAATACTATACAACACTGTATTATACTATACTACACTACTCTATACTGCACTGTACTATACTAAACCACACTGTATTATTCTATACTCCACTACAGTGTACTATACTATACCACACTTTACTATGCTATACTACAGTACACTCTGCTATACTACACTACTCTATACTGCACTGTACTATACTATACAACACTGTATTATACTATACTACACTACTCTATACTGCACTGTACTATACTATACTACTTTAAACTGCATTGTATGATAAAATACTGCACTGTATTATACTATACTATAACACACTTTACTATACCATACTCTGCTATACTACATTACTTTTTATTGCATTGTAGTATACTATAACACAATGTATTATACTATATTACAGTACAGTGTACTATACTACACTACACAGTTCTATACTACACTACACTATATTAAAGTGTAGTACACTACACTGTACTCTACATTATACTTCACCATATTATAATACATTGTACTATGGTATACTAGCTTTCCCACTTAACATGTGCCCTTTGTGCACTATGCAAAGTGAATGCGTACTCTTAAGCCACCTTTTAGTTTTGTTTCAAGTAAAGAGTATTGTTGAGTATATTCTGAACAATACCTTTAAAAAAGTTACTATACTATACAATACTTACAATACAATAAGTGCACTTAACTTAGAAATAAATAGTGATTTAAGGGTACTCCTGGATCGATAGGGGCTTTAGAGTAAGATCTTCAAGGAATTATTCACAGTATGTTTTCAATTTATTCCAAAAAAAATATGTTGATATAAGATACTGTTACTACACTCCAGTGATAAAGTACTATGTAAACCAAATAGAGACTTGAATAATGTCTCCTACGCATCTAGCTCTCCCCATTAGATGAACACCACCAGTCTTGGGATGTGAAGGTACTTTCTCCAAGAACTGAAAGAGGAAGCTCATCTGTTCCATCTCCAGGATTCAAGCACATGATCTCCTGACCGCAGACATCCTGAATGCTTTATTACTCTATGGGTCGTTAAAAACAATAATACTTGTTCTGTCTTTTGTTTGCTGATCAGGTCTGGGTGTTTTTTTATTTATAGCACCTTTCAAGGTAAAACAGTACAACGTGAATTTGATTAAAGGAGGTTTGAAATCTCTTGAAACAAAACTTGCTTCGAGCAACTAAAACTAGAACAAATTAAATCCATTAATTACAGAAATAAACATATATCCCTAACAGTACTAGTAGATCTGGCACCTAGTGGGATTTATTTTAAGTACACTTTCAAGACATTTGTATTTCTCACCCTGTATATATTAAATGTATACATTTAAAGTAAACTAAATTTTTTTTCTGATTTTTAGATCAGATAAAGACGTGATTCATTCATTCATTGTCTACCGCTATTCCGATCTATTCTCGGGTCACGGGGAGCCTGTGCTTATCTCAGGCGTCATTGGGCATCAAGGCAGGATACACCCTGGACGGAGTGCAAACCCATCGCAGGGCACACACACACTCACGCAATCACACACTATGGGCAATTTAGAGATGCCAATCAACCTACAATGCACGTCTTTGGACCGGGGGAGGAAACCGGAGTACCCAGAGGAAACCCCCGAGGCACGAGGGGGAACATGCAAACTCCACACACAAATGGCGGAGGCGGGAATCGAACCCCCAACCCTGGAGGTGTGAGGCAAACACAAAGGTAGGCTGTACAATATATTTCTTAAACAGGTGATAATGTAACGCTCCTGATTTTTGTTTCGATGCATCACGTCTGGGGGGCACGGTGGCTACGTATAAGCCTTGGATCACTTGTTTGAAGTGTGTGTGTGTGTAGCTGTGTTCTTTCTCACCATTCGTCCAGCCTCGTTGTTCTGCAGGTTCATCAGCGTGCGTGCGTGATCTATAGAACCCTTGGGGTAGTTCTTCTCACGTTCTCGTGCGTCCACAAACTCCCGAGCGAAGCGATATCCGTAGTTGACGTTGTCCCCGCACCCGCCCCACAGCCAGTCTCTGGGCAGGTCTCTGGGTCTAGCAGCTCGGCTGCATCCGCACGTCGAGAGCTCACCTTCCTTGCACGCTCGACTCACCGCATTCACCACACCGGCTGCGCTGATGGCGTACGTGAACGCTGCTTCCCTGCTGCCTGGAGAAAACACAAACACATGCAGGAGTCAGAGGAATGACACAATCCTCCCAAATGATATATCACTGGAAATTAAAATAGTCTGTTGTCAACAATTTCTGATGCAATGCAAAGCTACACGTCATTTTGAATCGTTTGGCTCATAAAATCGTCCCTCTGCCAATAAAGAGCACAGAAAGTGAATGCTGATCCACATGTAAATCACATGACCTGAAGAAACTAGAAACTTTTTTGGCCTGGTTACAAAAAAAAAAAAACAGGAACAAACATCTGATATCTTATAAATTAACAAATCTAGAAGACACAGAAGGATTTAGCTCATTTTAGATTTCACTGAAAAAGTACGATGTACTAATAGAATAAGATTAGACAGCATTAAAGTTTAAAATTAAAAACAAAACAAAACAACCTTAGTAACTATTCATACTACCTGTCTTAGTGCAAAAAGGATTTGAGCCTTAACAAAAGTTTACACCGTAACCTGTTAACACTTGCACAGATCTAAGTATTTAACTGTTGTTTTCTCTTTCTTTCAACATTAATTCATCCCTGGAAAATGAACGGAAACTTCAATTAAACAGTCTGAACTTGAGTTTATTTGAATGGATTAACGATTTTGACCTTATTAATAAGCAACGCTCACGTTTACGGCCATTCTTACACAATGTTCTACACGGATTTACTGACGCAATCCGTTTTCCCAACGAAGTCTACTTACACTTTACAACAATGCACGAATCTACAGGCGTGAGCCCAGGCTCTAGGACTGAACAGAAAGCAGGAACCGTTATGTAATTACGCTGCTACAGTACATGTGTACTGTGAGCGAGATATCGCCTGCACTAATTAAGCCTTGAAATGAATTGATTCTTGATGTGTGTTAAAAACGGATTTTTTTTTAAGTTTTATGTGAATGCTGTGGTTCATCAAAGCACCCACAATCAGGAACATGGGAGATTGCTGGTCAGGCTGCTCACGGCACACAATAAAACGTTTAGTGGTATGTTATAGGCTTCGTTTTTCATATTAGAGCTTCTGTGATATCGGTCAATATCAAAGTAAAAGATTAACGCATAGTACAGGCGCATTGTGCAGCTCTGCTTCATAACAGGCGCGACATCCAGCCGTATGGGTTTCACCCGCTACAAAGCTTCACATAAACCCGCACTGGAATAATGTCACATCTGCTACACATGTGTTACCTGACATTTGTTCCGTCGTATCAGGCATCTGGGATGCAGATTTCAAATAACTTAATAACACATGCCAGAGTGCACTGTGTTTTTTAACAGCTAACAGGAATCGAGTTCTCAGTCTCTCAGTGTCCTAGTTTGGTCCATGTATGAAGCTACGACTGAATTTTTTGGTGCTTTTAATAAAATACGGGAATAGATTTACATCCTTTATGAACAATCCACACATCCAGCGATGAGGAAAAACTTCCCGATAGGACTTGAAGAAGAAGTCTAGTCTTAAGTCTTATTTATTTTTCATTTACTTATTAAATGCACGGTTTAAAAAGAAGTAGGTTGGGATTTCATTTCCCTGCAGGTTGTATAACTGTGTATGTGACAAATAAAATCTTCTTTAATCTTGAGACTGAAAAGAGAACCTGCTGTCTTCTGGGGCACAGAATCCAGCTAACACTTGGGTATGAATTTATTTCGTTTTTCGAAACTAGTCCTTAGGGTATCCATGTGGGAGCATTTTGTATAAAGGTGGTGAAATGGATTATACACAGGAGCCACATCCTGAAGTGGAAAGTTTTGAACTTTTCTGTGGATTTATAGGTGGTTTATCCGAGAGGGACTGAACATGAACATTATATTCCCAAGAAATATTTGAAATATACTCTTATATATATTTTTTTATAGCATCCTATTTATTATCGGATCATAAGAATATTTTTTTTTCCTTTGCCGCAGAAAACCTTCACAAAGCAACAAGCTGTCACTTGTTAAATTATTTAAATAACTTTTCTTTTTGTGAATTCTGACTTTATTTATGAAATAGATTTCATTCAAAATGAAACGTTTTATATTTTCATAACTCATTGTTATATCATTAAATTCAGTAAATTAGCTATTTGGGATTTTTTATTTCATATTTGAGTCTGAAGGGCTTTTTAATGGAGTTTTTAACTATTTATTTTGAAAGTATCATATCATTTGAACATAGAAATATATTTGCTTTGTTTGACCAGTCAGGCACAATTTGTGTAAAAAGGTTTGCTTTAAAACCATTAAGAAACCATTAAGTCTCTATAAAAAAGTTTGTCGTGTATGTCATTTATTTCTCATTTTCTCTTGCTTACTCCTAAAAAAGTTTCAGTTTTATTGACTAAATACCTGCATTGTAAGCTGCATGAAAACTTTTACTCACATTCTAAAACGTCTTATATACTGATAAGCATTAACTCCACCTTAATTTTTTTTTTTTATATATATATACAATAACATTTTCCTCACTTTGATTCTTTTATGTAAACCCATTTTTTGTCCAATCTGTTGGATTGTCATATTGTCATGCCCAGACACTTTAATTGATTTTTTTTTTTTGTATTCAAATAATCTGACAAGCAATTTCCACTTTTAATTGAGTACAGTTTAGTATAATTTCTCTTCACTATTTCCTTCTTAAAGTCAGGTAAAGAAAGCTTCCCAGCCCTGGTTTTCCTCCTGGTGCGTGTCTGCGCTGAAATAAATAATTAAGGAAAAAAACACTCTGTACCCAAATCAACTAATCCCGACGGCAGAAAAAAAACGGGTGTGTGCGCGCCCTGCATTCCTGGGATGCGCCTCCACGACGCAGAGAGACGTTTTATTGGCCTTTGGTGCAAGACTTCAAATAGAGTCCCGGATCTGCCGACCCCGTGTCATCGCGTAATTGCATTTCAAAAGCGGCGCTGCACAATGGCGCGACTGGCACCTCCATATAAACCTGGCGAGCGCCTGCAAATAACCCCTCGGAAAAAGGGGGAGGGGAAAGAGGAAAAGGAGGGAGTGGATGGGAGTCGGTGGTGGTGGTGGTGGTATGGGGGTTTCTGAAGTTCTCAGAGAGTGGGTTTCTTACACCTCGTTTCATTGCTGAGCGGAACTAACACTCGATTGTTGCTGTAAGGGAAGTCGACCCTTTCCCTTTGTATGCAGGCGAGCGTGCATATTGGCGCAAACAGATATTAATACGCATCTTTAAACGAATACGCGTCTCGCAGAACTACTTTGAACTAGAATGTCTAATAGATAGATAGATAGCTTACCTATGTGCATGACGCGCCCGAATACAGACGTGTTGTCCACCGTGCTGCAGTTCCACCTTCTCTGTCTGAACTGATACTGGCACTCCTTGATGCCCGTCTTTGCGCCTTCACCGATGTACACCATGTGGTCCTGGTAGAGCTGGCACAGCTTCCTCTGGCCCTGAGACAAACCTGTAAGCTGGCTGCAAAGAGGCTGTGCGCCTATGATGTACATCTCTGGCCTCTGGATAGGGTTCATGGCCAAAGACCTGCGCAAATAAAAAAAGTTCAGCCTGAGAATTCAGGTCACGTATACGCTGTCAAAACGCTCTCTCAGGGGAAAAAAAAGGCACTAAGCTGTGCTTTTCATGATCGGTTGAGTATTATCAAGGCTGCACCTTTTACCTGGAAAGGTGTGATTCGTGTATTAAATTTGAAAAAGCTAACCCATAGAAAACTACTAAAAGTTCCCTTGATGGTACCTCCAAAGCCACAATCAACAGAACAGCTCTCAAAGTCTACACTCCACATACTGAATCGATACTTGTCATATCTCGACATGAGGATTTTTATCTGATCAAAGGGATCAGTGCTATTAATTTGTACTCAGAAGCGCACACGTCTCCTAATTCCCCCTCACACCAGGTCACGCCATGCTGCTCTCCTTATTTACAAACAGCCGACCATTTGGAGCTGAAGGTAAATATTGTTGTAAAGCCTCCACATTTGTTCTCAGTTCGCAGCAGGCCGCTTGATTCATTCCCATCTCAAACATGTCACATCTATACCATCACATCAACCCTCACAGATCATTAACCTGTAATCTCTCTGCGTTATTAAGTCGACATGAAGCGTGTACTTACCACCACGAGTTGGCCTGCACCAGAAGGTGAGAGTTACAGGCGATCAGTGTGAGTGCCAGCAGTAGGTGGACTCCTGCCGAGGCGCTGTGCGTCTGCCTCATTCCGACATCCATCTCTTCTCTCTGCGGCCCAAAAGCACGGAGCCTCCTCTGAGGGGAAAACACACAGGAAACGGCACTAAAGATCCACTTCAGTCCGAGACTTATAGTGAGCGCAAAGCGCGCAGGACGCAAGAGAACAGCATCATCCGTGTGCGCGTCAGATCACTGGAACTCCACTGGAAGTAAGCTAGAAGTCAGCTGGAAGATCATACCGCATTTTATGTCAAAAACAAACAAACAAACTCCAACTCTTTGCAAGTTGAATTAAGTGCAAAACAGTGTTGGTTTAAAAGCAGTGTAAGTCCAGCTCGTGTCCCTGCCTCTCACTCCCGACACACTTACACTAAACACTCCTCTGATCCCACAACAACTCTCTCTCTCTCTCTCTCTCTCTCTCTCTCTCTCACACACACACACACACACACACACACACACACACACACACACACACCCCACTTCTCTATCTCTCCCTCCCTCCTGCCCTCTCCATCCTCTCTTGGGGGCGACAGCAGGCAGAGGGAGGGGCTGAGGGGCAAGAGAAGGATTCAGCGCTCCTGACAGACACACGGAGACACCACCAGAGGGCAGCAGATTAAACAGGGTGAGAATTGAATTGTTGCCAGATCCGCAGGTTACCCACCGGTCTGGAATTTCCCGAACAACTGTCTGTCTGTCTGTCTGTTTTTTATCTATCTATCCATCTATCTATCTATCTATCTATCTATCTATCTATCTATCTTATCTATCTATCTATCTATCTATCTATCTATCTATCTATCCCCTTCCTCCCTTCTAATTATCTGTTATGTTATCTAATAATGTGTTGTCTGTCACTGTCAATTTTTCTAACTATGTGCCTGCTTCTCTCTCTCTCTCTCTCTCTCTCTCTCTCTCTCTCTCTCTCTCTCTCTCTCCCTCTCTCCCTCTCTCTCTCTCTCTCTCTATCATTTAACCGATCCATCTTTACAGGACAGATTAATAATCATATGATTAATATGTGATCACAAGACATTAAACTAAGTTTACCATCATTATAAGAGAATCCTATATAAATATAAAACCGCATGCACTACATGTATTAAATACACTTGATCTGACAAATGGGAAAAACACAACATATGAAGCCATCATGCCCCATATACATACCTGACATACCTGGCTGCTCTTTTATACACCTAATAGCTAAGGCGAGGGCATTTACAGGCTCTCATAACTTTTACTGTATTCATTATGGACCAATAATATTAAAAATGCAAGTTATGGTTTGAGCCGACTTTTATTTATTTTTATTATTTTTTTTGCAATATTAGTTTCTCATAGGAAAAAAAACTGTACTAAACCCTTGTGTCCTCAATGATCTGTTTTCTACCTTCAATATGTATCTCTTTTACCTGAATGCATGAATATGACGTACTTTAAATATGATTAATCAGCTTTTAGACAATACAAAGCCTTTCTAGGTAAAAGATACATACAAAAGATTTATTTTTAAGCGGAACATACAGGCTAATAACCATTTTTGAGAGTGTAGCATTCCGACAATCTCTTTGTGTTTGTTTATGCACATCTGGCAACCCTAGATTAGACGTAGATGGATTTTAAATTGTATTTATTTTATTATTATTATTAAAGAACGACACTAAAGTAATAATAAAAAGAGATAATGGTGTTAAGACCGATACATTTGTGTTAGTCGCCACATTGGAATGCTAATTTCTCATTTTCCTTGGATTCTCTCAAAACAAAAAAGTCACAAGGCCTTGACCGAATGAGGGAGAGAGTGAGGGAGAGAGAGAGAGAGAGAGAGAAAGAGAGAGAGAGAGAGAGAGAGAGAGAGAGAGGGGAGTATAAAGGAGTTAACGGCTTGGAAAAAAGTAATTTCCATCCAAGTTCACATGCGTAAAATCCCCCTTTCAGCCTGCTCTACTTTATCGCAATAAAGCCGAACAAGGAGGAGGGGAGTGGGGCATCCAAGAATCCCAGTTTAAATAAAGGCATAAAGGCGTGCATACATTTCATCTTTGTCAGTTTCACCCCTGCTGCCTTTATAAATCTCTCAGCACAAAAGAGACACCATCACGCCTCAAGAGACTTTACTGAAAAAAGCGCTTGGTGAAAATCTTATTCCTGGGCACCTTTACGCATAACACGCACAGGGCTTTCATTGAAAATCACGCCTCAAAATCATGTCACCGATGCTGTAGAGATGTACAGCAAACTAGTCGAAGAGTTTAGCCTTGCATCACGTGATTCCAGTGAGCCGTATGACTGAGGTTGAGCCCGAGCCCGAGCATCCGTGCGCCGCACCATATCGTGAGAGGTGTGATGAATACGACTCCAGTACGGTTTTATAGCGTCAATCAGCGCCAGCCTGAAGAGGGGTTTATCTCAGGCGATTCTTCCCCTCCTCCAGAAACAAACTCATTTAAGTGCAATACCGTAGGCTCGCTCGGAATTGGTGTGTGAGAGAGAGACGCCACCCGATTTCCGAGAGGTCTGTGCATGATAAAGCGGCCTCTCTGAAGTCTTTCATCTTACACACACACACACACACACACACACACACACACACACACACAAAAAAAAAGAGAGCCGTCACCTTCACCCCCAGTCTCAATTCTTCGCGACTTTTTTACCAGCTGTACCGTGATGGACTTTTGATTCGATTCATCTCACAGATTCGATTCTTTTGAATCATTCGATTCAAAACTCAGAGCATCATACAGTACAGGCATCTTATCTATACCCTTTGACCATTTTGTGCCCTCGGTGGCTGATCTCTAAATACAGTTTCAAAGTGAACTGTTTTGTTAAAAATGTGGCACAGGGAAGAAAATAATCCTTAGGAATCAGTGAGTCAGTTACATATATAGTCCACATGCTGTCCAAAGCAAGGAGGTCAGTAAGTTTCAGATATGTTTCCTCTCATTTATTTTTAGTAAGCACTTTATTCTAAGGTTATGGAGGATCTGGAGTCATGGAGGATACTGGGAACACTGGGAGCTCACACACATTCACATACTCAATTTATTCATCTACTGTAATTTTTGGACAGTGGAAGGAAAGGAAACCTGAGGACGTGCTTGTGATACACTCGTAGAAGGACAACACACACACACACACACATATACACACACACACACACACTGGGCCAGTCTGGTTAGTGGTGGTAATAGTAGTTTTGCATTAATAGACCCAAGCACCTATAAGTTAGATTAAACAAATACACTAAAACTGAGTGTGTAGGATGAATTCACATTTAGGACGCCCTCTTGTGGCCCTGGACATTTTTGTCGGTCTATTATGTAACAGTATAACTTTCTGACAACACATTCAACATAACTTCAAGTCAGTGGTTCTTTGGATGACCACAAGGGGGCTGAGTTTAGCTAAAAATGCAAAGTCCATCCAACATACTCTCTTGGGGTTTATGCAATAGCAATGCAACCAGAGGCAATGTCTCAGGAACGCAATGTCTCAGGAACACAATGTTTAAGGATATTCGAGATGAAAATTAAACAAGCTCTTTAACAAATGTAGCTAAAAAAAATCCAAGCCTGGACCGCACACACATTTATGCATCAGTCTTTGTTAAGCGAATTTCATCCACCTAAGTAAAGAGCAGGCACCTGATTTCAGATTCGATGGCAAAATGTCGAGCTTGCACAACCACGGCCTGGTCCTCTGAGGTTTCCTGTTTCGAGCAGTGGCACCATGTGACCTGGTGACCTGGCAAATTCTCTCGAGTGGCAGAGTGCCAAAATTTATGCAAAGCCAATGAAACACACTCACAACTCACATTTTCCAGTCATCTGAAAAGTAGCTGGGTTTCTGTGTGTGTGTGTGTATTTGGGTATTCATTTTCCAATAGGCTGAATTATAATATTCGTAAGATTTCTCTGTATTACACAGGTATAGGTATGTGTGTGTGTGTGTGTGTTTAAAAGTTTGCTCTTATGACGGTTTACATCACACACAATTTGTATTCTTTTTAAACTTGAGTATTCAGATTGTGCATGTATTTATTCTTTTGTATAAACTTTCAGTGTTTGATTTCTTGTATTTTGGTTTTCAAAGTCTTTCTGTCTCATACTACATTATAGCTTTAAGGCTTCTTTTGAAAGATACGCTTTGTATCTTAAGTACCTTCTAGACTTATAACCATGACACAATTTCCTACATACTGTAAAACCTCTGATTCACACCACTCGACATTTCTTGATACGTTTCTTTAATTATTTATTTTTTTAATAAATTCTGCTCCAGAAACGAGTTCCACCCTCCAAGCTGAACCGGAACCGCTCGGCCCTGGTTGTTTCTTTTAAAAGTTTAAAGCTGCGAAGCGTACGTAGTTCTAACACAGGAAGTGGTTGGGTTCAGAGGAAAAGGAAGGGCTGCTGGTGGTTTTATTGCAGTTTCATTCCACCCCATGGCCACCTTTAAAAAGACAAACTACACCTTTAAGAGGATGTTATATGCTGTTAACTTTGTTTGATTCGATTCTGATACACTATATTGCCAAAAGTTTTGCGACGTCTGCCTTTACATGCAAATGAATGTAATATGGAGCTGAATGAATGTAATATAACAGCTATAACTCTTCTTTCCACAAGGTTTAGGAGTGTGTTTATGGGAATCTTTGACCAGTCCTCTAGACGCGTATTTGTCTCTGCTCTAATTCATCCCAAAGGTGTTCGGATTGAGGTCAGGACTCTGTGAAGTTCCTCCACACCAAACTCGCTCATCCATGTCTTTATGGAGCTTGCTTTGTGCACTGGTGTACAGTCATGTTGGAACAGGAAGGGGTCATCCCCAAACTGTTCCCACAAAGTTGGGAGCATGAAATTGTCCAAAACGTCTTGGTATGCTGAAGCATTAAGAGTTCCTTTCATTGGAACTAAGGGGCCGAGCCCCACCCCTGAACAACAACACCTGAATTCAATGATTTGGAGGGGTGTCCCAAAACTTTTGGCAATATAGTGCAGATTGAACTCAAAAAGCTTCTCTTCACTGAGCTGCTTTTACATCACTGTTCCAGAACCTTTTGAAGAACCATCCTGATCCTCACTTTTCAAAAAGGTTCTTCAAGCGTTCTTTAAGGGTCCATTAGATATTCGAGGATTAAGGAAACACTCATTATAAGGTTTGGCAGAACCTTTAAGGTGTCAAGCAAAGAACGTTCCAGAGTCCGGGTTTTTTAGAGAGTACTCTGGGTGCTGACATAACACATGAAGCATGAGGTGAAGATTCACTCCTACAACATTTCTGACTCACCAGTTGTGCTGAAAACATAATAGATGTGCAAATCCCCTGCTTTACAAATCAACCCAAGACATAAGCTTGAGTCATCGCTCAAACGTAGAGGAAGAAGCTCGGACATTCTGTAAAGGTTATATCGAATCACCTCACACTCGGGTTCCTTAAAAGGGATCAGCTTGGAAGCACAACCATCGAGAGTTCTCCTTCAGGGTTTTATCCTGGTCTGCAGAAAAGTACCTACACTTAATGAGGTGTAGAACAAAGGCTAATGTTCTTGTTCCAAGCCTGAAGTTCTCTGTGGTGGAACCATGTCTAATGTTGCTCCTGATAGCTAGATTGTCTTGAGATTTCTTCCCCTATTCCATAAGCTTGAGCCACAGGTTCCTAACCCTGCTCGTGGAGAACCCAAATGCTAATTTTAGTGTTTTTTGTGCTCACAACAGCCCTTTTTGCGTTCTTTCTGAGCATGGAACAGACAGAAATGTGTAAAACAGAAGGTTCTCCTGGATCAGGAATGAGAATCTGTGGGTTAAATGGTTATGTTTATTTGTTAGACTGGATGTGGTGCAGATTAGATTAGACTGAGTTTCTACTCTGCAGATCATGGAGTGGAAAGTAATCCTGAGGTTATGTGCGAGCCTCTGCCTCTGGCTGTGTGTGTGTGTGTGTGTAGGTTTCAGGCTCAGGAATAGAGTCTCTCTCTCTCTCTCTCTCTCACACACACACACACACACACACACACACACACACAGTTGAAGGCCAGACACTGGAAGGAGAGTCTGTGAGAGACTCAGTGGGAGAGAGCTCAAAGCAGTGCTCAAAGCAAAGAAGTCCTTCCCTGAAGCAGAAGTCTCGATGTGCATCAAACAGCCGCTTGACTGATTTAATGAAGACAATCTGCCGCATGGCCTCACTCATACGCAGCACCAGATAAAAATGCAAAATGCCGCTCTGTCAAGCGGCAAATATGTAGAGCGCATTTCAGAGCACAGTGTTTGTGAGGCATCGCAGGGGGACGAGTCATGAAAGTCGAACTGTACCCGTCCCTGTCCCTGTCCCTGTCCTCATCCCTGGGAGCACCTCAGAGACCAGAACGCGAGCAAAGGGTTGTGGAGGTGAATCCAGGGTGGTAACCTATCCAGCTGTATGTCCCAGCATGCTTTGCGGCGGGTGCTGGGAGATCAATGGCGAGGCAGCTCTGACAGATCCGTGTGCCGAGGTGTCAGAGCAAGCAGCCTGCTGTATATCATTACCACAGCGTCTCGGCTGCCTGCTGCCTGTGACTAAACCAGATAGAAGGCAGCCTGGTAAATCAAAGACATGTGGGCTGCACACGCACACACACACACACACACACACACACACACGCCTTTCTGTCGTTCTTTCTCTTCGTCGTCATGTCCAGAACTTGCTTCCCAGTGTTGTTTTATTCCACTGGCACATCCATCCTTCTCATTCTCTCCATCTAGCCTGTGACCTCTTTACATCCTGTTTCACTTCCTCTGTTGCCTTTTACCCCCCTCTCTTTCTCTCTCTCTCTCTCTCTCTCTCTAGCTCCCCCTCTCTCTTTTTTCCCTTCTCTAGCTCTTTCTCTCCTTTTCCCCCACTCTCTCTCTCTCTTTCAAACTGGCAGCGGATGACTCATTTGAGCAAAGCATTGAGCTTGTGCCGTCTCTCTCTCTCTCTCTCTCTCTCTCTCTCTCTCTCTCTATCTTTTCCTCTCTTTCCCGCTCTCCCAGCCCATATGGCTTTCAGCACCGACTGCTCAGGAAACCAGACGTAGGCCAAACTGGCCGCACATCACTCACTCTCTCCATTTGCCGACGCACCCAGGACACTCTTTCAGCCCTCCCTCCATCCATCCCTCCCTCTCTCTCTCTCCCTCCTTCCTTCCCCCACTCTCTCAATTTGTTCTCAGTAAGAAGTCTGATAGAGCACATTGTAGTGCAGAGAAGCAGCGGGGGAGGCCACTGTAAAAGCGTCGCGGCTGCTTAGAGCTACTTTATTCTCTAATAAATACATCCATCGTCATTGGTGTGGAGGGAAGCAGAGCGAGAGAGTGAGAGAGAGAGAGAGAGAGAGAGAGAGACGGAGAGTCTGTATAGAGCTTTCCACAGGGCTGGGATGTTGAGCTCATTCGATCTGGCACACAGCGTGATGGTTGCCTGAGTGGGTTGCCTGAGTAGTAGGCGCATGTTAGTGATTTGTAAACCCCTCTGAATGACAGCAGTGCGTGGAGATGCGCTGTCGGAGTCGCTGTTCTAATCCCAGGCATGGCGGTATATACAATATACAATCCAACCATTAACCTTCTCCTGCTCTGGATATATTACAAGCGAAACCCTCAAGGCAGTAAAAAAAGGCAGAGAGTGGGCGAACATGTTATTACACAATATTCATACCAGAGCACAGCTGAATTCCCGAATTTGACTGGTCGAAAAAAAACGATTAATTTTCAAAAATCTGGCAAACACTTTCATTCCTTTCAACCTCAATAGTGGAAGCTCCACATACAGTATAACCATAATGATCAATCTTAAAACATCTTATTTAACAAAACTGCCTCATTGATGAAGTTTTCTGTGTGGAAAAGTTTCCTAAAAATTTACAGTTGTTTCCAGTGTCATCAGGACAAAGGATTTTCCAACAAGGTGTTTTAAACCTTCAATAGAGAAAGAAATAACAGCGTGTTGTTTACAGCTGCTGTAAAGTAAGCGATAACGCGAGTTAAACCTCTTTTGCAGACGTTCCGCAACATCGAATGTAACTACAAATGGATAAAAAAACAACCAACACATGACGTAGCATTCGTTGAAAATGCTACATCACATAACATCACACCAGCATTATTTCGTCGCATCGTCGCCGTGTTTACTCATCATTTATTTAAGTGCGCTGTTATTTTTCTCCTCTATTAATAGTATCCGTGTTCCTGAGCACTTTTCACACAGGCAATTAAACTGGAATTAATAAAGAAGGGTGTATTTTTGAACACAAGCCAGAATTGAAATCCCAGGAAGACTGACGTAGCCGTGAGAGTTACATCAGAGAGAGCGGCGCTCTGCAGAGACGACGGATTTTTTGTCGTCCGAACCAGAAGTGATCATCGCTTTGGTTCCCTCAACAAAAAAGCAATCAGATTTTTCTATTAGCTTTTGGATTATTGCAAAAAATGTGTTTACTGACCGGCAAAAGTTTATAACATATGCATTTCTGTTCATCAAAGACAATCCTCACAACATATTATGAATTTTGAGGAATAACTAAAAGTAAAAAGCTAAAGCTAATCTATAAACATTCGCCATCACACAGTCACATGACTTCAACGTCACCATCACTGAGCTTCAACTCTTTTAGTCTTTATTTAAAAACAAGTTTTAAAAGAGTTTGTAATAGTTTTGTGTTATAAGTATAAACACATTAAGGGTGTAGAAGATGAGTTTTCCTGTTCAGCCTGATGACGTTTAACGTCCCTGACGATCTCTCTAGCCTATGCTTAGGGAGGCAACTTAGAGGCCTAAAAATTCACAACTTGGATATTACTGATGTATTTTGTTGCATAGACACGATCAAACGTGAATATATGTAAAATATGTCAAGCACAAAGGAAAAGAAAACCCACTGACTTCAGGATGAGGGGACAGGAAGTTTAAAAAAGCTGACTCATTTCCGGGGTTTTAGGTCTCATTCCTGCAGCACTCTGTACAATCAGCAGGAACTTCTCAGGAACACTCATGAGAACTCACTACGAGGACGATGATGATGATGCAGATATTGTGAAGGTTATTTATCTTCTAATATACAAAATAAAAAGACTATCAAAAGCACATGTGTGTAAATCTATACATCTAAAAACAAACAAACAAAAATAAGCATAATCCTGCTTTTTTTTTAGTTTGATTCCAAAACTTATGATACTGATACTTCTGACTTCTGACACTGACACAGATATGACTAATGTTTGTGTGAGGTGAGTGTGAGTTGATGTGAGAGTGATGCGAGAGTGATGCGAGAGTGATGCGAGAGTGATGCGAGTGTGATGTGTGAGTGATGCGAGTGTGATGCGAGAGTAATCCGAGAGTGATGCGAGAGGGATGTGAGAGGGATCTGAGTGTGAAGTGAGTGTGATGTGAGAGTGATGTGAGTGTGATGTGAGTGTGATGTGAAAGTGATGTGAGAGTGATGTGAGTGTGATGTGAAAGTGATGTGAGTAATGTGAGAGTGACGTAAGAGTGATGTGTGTGTGATGTGAGTGTGATGGGTGATGTGAAAGTGATGTGAGTGAGATGTGAGAGGGTTATGAAAGTGATGTGAGTGGGATGTGAGAGTGATGTGAGAGTGATGTGTGATGTGAAAGTGATGTGAGTGAGATGTGAGAGGGTTATGAAAGTGATGTGAGAGTGATGTGAGAGTGATGTGAGTGATGTGAGTGTGATGTGAGTGTGATGTGAGAGTGGTGAGAGTGATGTGAGTGTGATGTGAGTGTGATGTGAGTGTGATGTGAGTGTGATGTGAGTGTGATGTGATGTGAGAGTGATGCGAGTGTGATGTGAGAGTGGTGAGAGTGATGTGAGAGTGATTAGTGTGATATGAGAGTGATGTGAGAGTGATGTGAGAGTGATGTGAGAGTGATGTGAGTGTGATGTGAGAGTGATGTGAGTGTGATGTGAGAGTGATGTGAGTGTGATGTGAGTGTGATGTGAGAGTGATGTGAGTGTGATGTGAGAGTGGTGAGAGTGATGTGAGTGTGATGTGAGAGTGGTGAGAGTGGTGAGAGTGATGTGAGTGTGATGTGAGAGTGATTAGTGTGATATGAGAATGATGTGAGAGTGATGTGAGAGTGATGTGAGTGTGATGTGAGTGTGATGCGAGAGTGATGCGAGAGTGGTGAGAGTGATGTGAGTGTGATGTGAGAGTGATTAGTGTGATATGAGAGTGATGTGAGAGTGATGTGAGTGTGATGTGAGAGTGATGTGAGAGTGATGTGAGTGAGATGTGAGAGTGATGTGAGTGTGATATGAGAGTGATGTGAGAGTGATGTGAGTGTGATGTGAGAGTGATGTGAGTGTGATGTGAGAGTGATGTGAGTGTGATGTGAGAGTGGTGAGAGTGATTAGTGTGATATGAGAGTGATGTGAGTGTGATGTAAGAGTGATGTGAGAGTGATGTGAGTGTGATGTGAGAGTGATGTGAGTGTGATGTGAGAGTGATTAGTGTGATATGAGAGTGATGTGAGAGTGATGTGAGTGTGATGTGAGTGTGATGTGAGAGTGATGTGAGAGTGATGTGAGTGAGATGTGAGTGTGATGTGAGAGTGATTAGTGTGATATGAGAGTGATGTGAGTGTGATGTGAGTGTGATGTGAGAGTGATGTGAGTGAGATGTGAGAGTGATGTGAGTGTGATGTGAGAGTGGTGAGAGTGATGTGAGTGTGATGTGAGAGTGATTAGTGTGATATGAGAGTGATGTGAGAGTGATGTGAGTGTGATGCGAGAGTGATGAGTGTGATGTGAGAGTGGTGAGAGTGATGTGAGAGTGATGTGAGTGTGATGTGAGAGTGATTAGTGTGATGTGAGAGTGGTGAGAGTGATGTGAGAGTGATGTGAGTGTGATGTGAGTGATTAGTGTGATGTGAGTGATGTGAGAGTGATGTGAGTGTGATGTGAGAGTGATGTGAGAGATGTGAGAGTGATGTGAGAGTGATTAGTGTGATGTAAGAGTGATGTGAGAGTGATGTGGGGTGTGATGTGAGAGTGATGTGAGAGTGGTGAGAGTGATGTGAGAGTGATGTGAGTGTGATGTGAGAGTGATGTGAGTGTGATTAGTGTGATGTGAGAGTGATGTGAGAGTGATGTGAGTGTGATGTGAGAGTGATTAGTGTGATGTGAGAGTGATGTGAGTGTGATGTGAGAGTGATTAGTGTGATGTGAGAGTGATGTGAGAGTGATGTGAGAGTGATTAGTGTGATGTGAGAGTGATGTGAGAGTGATGTGAGTGTGATGTGAGAGTGATGTGAGAGTGATGTGAGTGAGATGTGAGTGTGATGTGAGAGTGATTAGTGTGATGTGAGTGTGATGTGAGTGTGATGTGAGAGTGATGTGAGTGAGATGTGAGAGTGATGTGAGTGTGATGTGAGAGTGGTGAGAGTGATGTGAGTGTGATGTGAGAGTGATGTGAGTGTGATGTGAGAGTGATGTGAGTGTGATGCGAGAGTGATGAGTGTGATGTGAGAGTGGTGAGAGTGATGTGAGAGTGATGTGAGTGTGATGTGAGAGTGATTAGTGTGATGTGAGAGTGGTGAGAGTGATGTGAGAGTGATGTGAGTGTGATGTGAGTGATTAGTGTGATGTGAGTGATGTGAGAGTGATGTGAGTGTGATGTGAGAGTGATGTGAGAGATGTGAGAGTGATGTGAGAGTGATTAGTGTGATGTAAGAGTGATGTGAGAGTGATGTGAGTGTGATGTGAGAGTGATGTGAGAGTGGTGAGAGTGATGTGAGAGTGATGTGAGTGTGATGTGAGAGTGATGTGAGTGTGATTAGTGTGATGTGAGAGTGATGTGAGAGTGATGTGAGTGTGATGTGAGAGTGATTAGTGTGATGTGAGAGTGATGTGAGTGTGATGTGAGAGTGATTAGTGTGATGTGAGAGTGATGTGAGAGTGATGTGAGAGTGATTAGTGTGATGTGAGAGTGATGTGAGAGTGATGTGAGTGTGATGTGAGAGTGATGTGAGAGTGATGTGAGTGAATGTGAGTGTGATGTGAGAGTGATTAGTGTGATGTGAGTGTGATGTGAGTGTGATGTGAGAGTGATGTGAGTGAGATGTGAGAGTGATGTGAGTGTGATGTGAGAGTGGTGAGAGTGATGTGAGTGTGATGTGAGAGTGATGTGAGTGTGATGTGAGAGTGGTGAGAGTGATGTGAGAGTGATGTGAGTGTGATGTGAGTGTGATTAGTGTGATGTGAGAGTGATGTGAGAGTGATGTGAGTGTGATGTGAGAGTGATTAGTGTGATGTGAGAGTGATGTGAGTGTGATGTGAGAGTGATTAGTGTGATGTGAGAGTGATGTGAGAGTGACGTGAGTGTGATGTGAGAGTGATGTGAGAGATGTGAGAGTGATGTGAGAGTGATTAGTGTGATGTAAGAGTGATGTGAGAGTGATGTGAGTGTGATGTGAGAGTGATGTGAGTGTGATGTGAGAGTGGTGAGAGTGATGTGAGAGTGATGTGAGAGTGGTGAGAGTGATGTGAGAGTGATGTGAGTGTGATGTGAGAGGATAGAGTGCAGAATGCGAGTGGGATCACTGCAAAATGGTTAATGCGCAAGGAATTTCTCTGTAGCTTTAATCAATTCAATTCAATTTTATTTGTATAGAACTTTTAATAATGAAGATTAAATGTTTTTGTCGTAATTGTTTTTGTTGTTTGCACCATATTGTGCGACCTGATTGGTCAGATGGAAAAAAAAACAACCAAACAAAAAAACAGAAATTCTAAGTGATTTCTTAAAATACTTTTGGAATGGACTCTGGAAAAAAAAGAAACATCTGTTTTAAAAGCAGCCATGTTCTGCCTGCTCACGGCCATTTTCTGTTGAAAAAAAAAAAAAGAAGTGCGAAAGCACCCTAACATGTCATATCCGGAGTAACTGGATTCCTGAATCCCTGCTAAATACTGTTTGACACAAATCCCGAGCATTACCGGTTAAGGTATGCCAGTTATGTCCTGGATTTTGAGTGTGAAATGTTATTAGCGCTCTCTAATCCCTGAACTTTCCCGCTGGCGCGCTAACAGCATGTTATGGCCCGATGTGGCGAGAAACAAAAACATCAGCCCGTGGTGAATTCCCTACTTATTTAGCAATTGTACAATTTCAGTAACACGACACAGGACTGCACACGCTGATGACTTCGGCAAATCAAGCATCATGTGTAGCTAATGTGATGTTCTGAGCATGTGCGTCTCAGCTGGAGATATAGGTCAACATCATAGCGAGGCTGTTTCCTCCATCGCTCTCCCTCTCCCCCGCCTCTTCTCTCTCAGCTCGCAGCAGAAAGCATGAGGAGGGGGCACTCTCTCTCTCTCTCTCTCTCTTGCTCTCGTTCTCTCTCTCTCACTCACCCTCGCTCTCTTTCTTGCCCTTGTTCTCTCTCTCTCTCTTGCTTGCTCTATCTCTCTATCACTCACTCTTTCTCTCTCTCTTGCTTGCTCTCCTGCTCACTCTCGCGCTATCTCTCGCTCTCTCTCTCTTAGTTGTTCTTTCTCTCCCACTCAATCTCTCTCTTCCCCTTCTCTCTCTTTCTTGCTTGCTCTCTCTCTCTCACACACAATCTCTCTCGCTATCTTCTCTCTCTCTTGCTCACTCTCTTTCACTTGATCTCTCTCTACCTCTCTCATTCTCTCTCTCTTTCTTGCTTGCTCTCTCGTTCACTCTCTCCCTCTCTTGCTTGCTCCCTTGCTCACTCTTGCTCTATCTATCTCTCACTTCTCTCTCTCTCTCCCACTCTATCTCTCTCTTCCCTTGCGCTCTCCTTCTTGCTTGCTCTCACTCTTGCTCTTGTTCTCTCTCTTGCGCTGTTTTTTTCTCACTTTATCTCTCGCTATATTTTGCTCTCTCTCTCTTGCTCACTCTCTTTCACTTGCTCTGTCTCTCCCTCTCTCATTCTCTCCCTCTTACTTGCTCTCTGGTTCTCGCTATCTCTCTCTCTCTCTCACTCCAGCCCACAGAGGAGCCCATCAGACTGGGCTCGGTGCCCGATCCTGTCCTGGCAACACCGACAGGCCGCTGGACGCCCATCAGTCTTACTGCACAGCCCTGGAGCCATCATGCAGCTCCTCTCGATTCGTCTCATCTCCTCTGCCCTCTATTCTCATCCAGCCCTCTGTTCCGTCCAGCGCTGACAAAAATACAGACGAGCAGAATGCTAAAAGCCTAAAAATTCTCCCTTTTGTTTACACCATGTAGTAGAATCCTTTCTAATATAACATTTCCCTCATCTCTATGAATTCAGTCTCTAAAGGAAATTAGTTGATTTAATAAAAGAAGCAAACATTTCCGCTTGTGTCACATCAGTGGATTAAAAAAGAGAGTTTAAAGCGAACTCCTGGAGCATGGATCAGCGAGACGAGCGACGCCGAGCCGAATCATCATCCTGGAATGTGTCATGTGACTCTGAGAAAGACGGGAACCTCGTGTCATTTTTTCCCCCCTCTTTTTTTTTTAGGTAGACTGTTCAGAGCCCGAGTTCTGTTCATTCCAGTGAAAACAGAGAATTTTCACAGAACTCCTTCATTTCCTTGTATCAGCATTCTTTCTTCACATTGACGGCGAACATAGTTTGGTTAAAACTTCAAACCTGTCCAGCTGTTAAACACATGAACAATTCGCCGGTCATGAAGTGAACTGAAACATGTTTCATCTCGTTTCTATAGTAACAGCTCATTCCCAGAGACTTGCATGAGATTATCACTGAACATTTTGTAAGGAGTCTCCAGTGTCAGTAAAGAGAGGTTTTGTAACATGACCATGTCTTCAGCGCAGAGGAGTTCTGCCTTTTTATTAACACGACAAGCTGCGATGAAGAGAAATTATTACAGAAACAATTACGGAAAAATTCCCTGAGATGATATGAGGAAGAAAGTGAAAGAAAGAAAGAAAGAAAGAAAGAAAGAAAGAAAGAAAGATAGATAGATAGATAGATAGATAGATAGATAGATAGATAGATAGATAGATAGATAGATAGATAGATAGACTGACTGACAGACAGACAGACAGACAGACAGACAGACAGACAGATAGATAGATAGATAGATAGATAGATAGACAGACAGACAGACAGACAGACAGACAGACAGATAGATAGATAGATAGATAGATAGATAGATAAATAGACTGACTGACAGACAGACAGAAAGACAGATAGATAGACAGACAGACAGACAGACAGACAGACAGACAGACAGACAGACAGATAGATAGATAGATAGATAGATAGATAGATAGATAGATAGATAGATAGAAAGGCAGACAGAAAGGCAGAAAGATAGATAGACAGACAGACAGACAGACAGATAGATAGATAGATAGATAGATAGATAGATAGATAGATAGATAGATAGATAGATAGATAGACTGACTGACAGACAGACAGAAAGACAGATAGATAGACAGACAGACAGACAGACAGACAGACAGACAGACAGACAGACAGACAGATAGATAGATAGATAGATAGATAGATAGATAGATAGATAGATAGAAAGGCAGACAGAAAGGCAGAAAGATAGATAGACAGACAGACAGACAGATAGATAGATAGATAGATAGATAGATAGATAGATAGATAGATAGAAAGGCAGACAGAAAGGCAGAAAGATAGATAGACAGACAGACAGACAGATAGATAGATAGATAGATAGATAGATAGATAGATAGATAGATAGATAGATAGATAGATAGATAGATAGATAGATAGAAGCAGAAACACAGACCAACAGAAAGAAAGAAAGAAAGAAAGAAAGAAAGAAAGAAAGAAAGAAAGAAAGAAAGAAAGAAAGGGAGGGATTGAGAAGTAAAGTGAGAGAGAGAGAGAGAGAGAGAGAGAGAGAGAGAGAGAAAGGAAGAAAAAAACAGAGAGACTTGTGATGGAAAGACAGCTACTTTTCTAGCTACTATAACATAAGTGATAACAGGAGCTAGCTTGTTTTCTGGACAGTGTTAAAGGTAAATATTAATGGATAAATAGCTTGACACATCATTCTTCATTCTTAACTTGAAAAATTAGCAATTGTTGGCAAGAAAAGAGGATGAACACATTAGCACGAAGAAGAGAGGGAGAATTTTTGGAAAGATAACGATGTTCTTTGCCAAATCGGGTAATAGTTAGAGTTCTAAATCTTCGTCACGCTAATAACACCGAAAACATTGCTCTTAAGTCAAGACAAAAATCTAATCAGCTTCACAATTTACACTGCAATAATTTTATCCTCCTCTCTCTCTCTCTCTCTCTCTCTCTCTCTCTCTCTCTCTCTCTCTCTCTCTATCCAGAGACCGCAGACTGAATGTCACCCTCAGAAACAATGCAGAGCCACGACAGCGGGGGGCTTTAACACACATCAAAGCCTACAGAGCCACAACACAAAAGCACACAGGGAGACGTGGGCACAGGACCACAAGCACACACAACTGAGTTCAGATACACAAATACACAAATATACACACAGGGAGAGAGAGATGCAAAAGGATTGTCAGAGAGCCTGGAAAAGAGAGAGAGAGAGAGAGAGAGAGAGAGAGAGAGAGAGAGATAGAGAAGGTCAGAGAGACACACAGAGACAGAGAGAGAGAGAGAGAGAGACAGAGAGAGAGACAGAGAGAGAGAAGGACAAGTACTGAGACGTGACGGTACATACAAACTTAGACAGAGAGAGAGAGAGAGAGAGAGAGAGAGAGAGAGAGACAGAGAGAGAGAGACAGACAGACAGAGAGAGAGAGAGAGAGAGAGAGAGAGAGAGAGACAAACAGAAAGCGAGAGAGAGAGAGAGGGAGAAAGAGAGAGCAAGAGAGGGAAAAAGAGAGAGCAAGAGAAGGAGGTAGAGAGACGGAGACAGAGAGACAGCGACAGAGAAAGAGGGAGAGAGACAGAAGACAGAGAGAGAGAGAAGGTCAGAGAGAGACACAGAGACAGAGAGAGAGAGAGAAAGAGAGAGAGAAAGGACAAGTACTGAGACGTGACGGTACATACAAACTTAGACAGAGAGAGAGAGAGAGAGAGAGAGAGAGAGAGAGAGATAGAAAGCGAGTGATGAAAGGTCAGTTTGGGAGACTGATTAAAACCCATTGCATTGCCTCACTGTCCCTCCAGATTGATTATTCTGGATCCTAACACATCAGCTTCTTAAGCCTCACACACACACACACACACACACACACACACACACACACACACACACACACACCCATGAGGTGGCCAGTGAGAGTTTGAGGTTGTCTTTGTATTTCCTAAAACTTTTTAATGATGAAAATGTATAAAACAATAATATTTGCTTGAGCTGCTCAAATATCAGCCTCATGACCGTAGTGTTTACATCTGTTTATCAGAGTCAGAAATAATAATAATAATAATAATAATAATATTCAAGCTACTTATTTATTTATTTATAAAATGGTATTTATTTATTTATTCATGTATTTATTTATTTATTTATTTATTTACTGAGGTTTGCATTAAACCCCACTGATTTAAGTTTTAAAAACAATAAAATATTTTATTTTAAAAATAAAAATATAAATACAAACTGCAAAAAAAAAAAAATTTAAATAAAATAAACATCCACAAAATCTCTCCACGGCTTTCCCAGATCTGAACACTTCATTGAAATAATATTTATCGTTAATAATATTCTCAAACTCAAATTCAATTCAGTTTTTTTTAGAAATATAGAAAATCAGGATATAAATTTTGCATGTATTCCTAATGAGCAAGCCAGAGGTGATGAAGGTGAGGAGGAGCTCCCTGAAACGATATGAGGAAGAAACCTTGAGAGGACCTCTGTGACATCATCATTACATATGAGAGGAGCGTGAACGCAACAATCACAAACACCCCTGAGTGAGATCCTGCAGGGAGTGAATAGTTAGTGAGATCATGTAGCTGGTGGAAAAAACACAGGAGAGGAACATGAGAGGAACATGAGAGGAACAGGAGAAGAACATGAGAGGAACAGGAGAAGAACATGAGAGGAACAGGAGAAGAACATGAGAGGAACAGGAGAAGAAAAGGAGAAGAACATGAGAGGAACAGGAGAAGAACAGGAGAAGAACATGAGAAGAACATGAGAGGAACAGGAGAAGAACAGGAGAAGAACATGAGAAGAACATGATAGGAACATGAGAGGAACAGGAGAGGAACATGAGAAGAACATGAGAGGAACACCTCGCTCTCTCTTTTACACACACACACACACACACACACACACACAGACACACACACTCTCACTCACTCACTCTCTCTCCCTCCCTCTCTCTCTCTCTCTCTCTCTCCACACACACACACACACACACACTCTCACTCTCTCACGCACACACATGCACACACACACACACACAAAATTCATGCACACACATGCACTCTCTCTCTCTCTCTCTCTCTCTCTCTCTCTCCACACACACACTCTCTCTCTCTCTCTCTCTCTCTCTCTCTCACACACACACACACACTTCGTTTAGTGAAAGTTGTGCATCTTTTCCTCCCCCAGCTCTCTGCACGTCTGCCTGTAATGTTTAATTCAAATGCAAACAATGCATTTCTGCAAGAATGTATCAATTATTCAGCTTTTCATTACTGTTCTGATGATGACTGCACAGCTGCGGCGTGTCTCGCAGGCGCGGCGCGGCGGACCGACCGTGAGGCTTTTCTTCTCACAATCAGCACACTCTAAAGGAGATGTTCTCTGACAGCTACGCAGGAACCAAAAATAAAACCTCACTCACACACACGTCTTTTTCCACACACTTTTTAGTTCCTTTGAGCAAGTTGCTTAGCGCAAGATCAAAAAGCTTCTTTTCCAGGCTTTATGGCAGTAGAAATAGGTTTCAGTGGAATTCGCAGGCTTCAGTTATTGTCAGTCAGTCAGTCAGTCAGTCAGTCAGTCAGTCTCACTGAACCGAGTTTGTGGTTACAAAGCACAAATCTCCACGCGATGAATGAAAACGTCAGCCGAGGCGCTTTAAATAACGTGAGCGAAAGCAATAATACAGGTTTAAACGCTTTAAGACACTGTTTACGTTTCATATGAGCAGAGCTCGGTGGAGAGAGATGGGTTCAGAGATTCCGCATGCTGCAGAAAAAAAAACAACAAAGAAATTTCTAGAAATCTAAGCAGGTGAACAGGTAGACTGGAATAAACTCCAAAATCTGGTGCTACAGAATCTGACACTTCAACACATCGATACGAGACCAAAACTCACACGAAGAGGAAGAAAACGAGAAAGAAGAAGAAAAAGAGGAAGAAGAAGAGGAAGAGGGAAGAAGAAGAAGAAGAGGAAGAGGAAGAAGAAGAAAAAGAAGAGGAAGAAGAAGAAGAAGAAGAAGAAGAAGAAGAGGGAAAAAAAGAGGAAGAAGAAGAAGAGGAGAAGAAGAAGGGAAGAAGAAAAGAAG
>JAUCMX010000018.1:5910307-5928010 GCA_033459395.1 Hemibagrus guttatus
TAAAGGGAGAGAAAAGAGAGAGAGAGAGAGAGAGAGAGAGAGAGAGAGAGAGAGAGAGAGAGAGAGAGAGAGAGGCCTTCATTATTCACTTTTATACCGCTGCTGAATACCGATTGGTCCAAAGGTGTTGATTAATTTTCTCACAGTAGTGCAGCTGCGCATCACAGGTTTATATTAATGCACTCGTTTGAATATGTTAGTAACAGCTTATTAACAGATTGGAAAAGGTCCTTGGTTAATCATCGATTCATCAATGACACCTTTCTATAAGAACCAGCATTAACTTCATTAGCAAGCTGAGCAACAGTAGCTCGTCTGTTGGATCGGATCACACGGGCCAGCCTTCGCTCCCCACGTGCATCAATGAGCCTTGGCCATCCATGACCCTGTCTCCGTTCACCACTTTTCCTTCCTTGGACCACTTTTAATAGATACTGACCACTGCAGACCGGGAACACCCCACAAGAGCTGCAGTTTTGGAGATTTCTGATCCAGTGGTCTAGCCATCACAATTTGGTCCTTGTCAAACTCTCTCAAATCCTTACCTTGCCATTTTTCCTGCTTCTAACACATCAACTTTGAGGACAAAATGTTCACTTGCTGCCAATATATCCCACCCACTAACAGGTGCCATGAGGGAGATCATCAGTCTTATTCACTTCACCTCTCACTGCTTATAATGTTAATGAGTGAAAATAATGATTGGTGTATTTTTAGTAATAAATCAATTTACATTCACATAAGCAGCATGTTAATTGTTTAGTCGAGTTAATTGATTTTAACGGGTTTGCTGACAAGATTTTTTCAGTTATTATTATCAGTTATTAGATTTCCTTCATTCACATGTTATTTATCAGATCGTTAAATGATGTCCTCAACAAGACTGAAAAACTCTCCATAAAAAAGAGAACAGCTTTGATATTGAAGGTGATATTAATTTTGAAAACAGAGACCTGATGATGTATTGGACTTTATGTGATTAAATAATATTATTTTTATGGCATTCATATGTATGTGCAATTGGAAATATTAAACAGTACTTTACTACGAAGCATATAACCTGCACTAATAAGACATGTTTACAGCTCACTCGTCCTGCATCTTCCTGCAGCATCATAGCTTTATTCCTAATGCTGTTGAATGGATCTGCCGCGTGTTTTCTTTATCCTTTATCCAAATTACTTCAATTGGCGCTTATAGATTTAAGTTATATATCATGCTTCCATATACAGTTTTGGGGAGTCAGATGTCGGTACAACCATGGAAAGGGGCGGAGTTTGATTGGGATGAAATTAAAACAGATTTATTGAGTTAATTTGATTTGATCAGTTTTGTACATATTCTATGAAACTTTAGGCGAGCTACTCGGAAGCGACGTGCTGGAGAAGCGACGTGTTGGAGACCCCTGCTTTACAGTTTCGCTGTAACACACTGAAATTAAAGGGATATTTTCTCCACCAGGTTGAAGACTAAATAAAGTGGTAGCTCACTGGATGAAATGTTGTTCTTCTGATCAGAAGGTTGTGAGTTTGAATCCCAGGACCACTAAGCTGCCACTGCTGGGCTCTTGAGCAAGGCCCTTAACCTTCATATTTACATTTCTGGCATTTGGCAGACGTACAAAAGTACTTTGAAGTCTCTATCAGTGAATCATCAACACTGCTTCACTAGGTCACAGAGTTAGGATACCATCAGCCTAAAAGGAAATACAGTGGAACCTCGGGATACGAATTTAATTGGTTCTGGAGGCGAGTTATTAAGGTGAAAATTTGTATTGGGAAATGTATACGTGACAATCTCACCTTATTAACATCCAGAGAGAGAATAAAAGAGACGCAGTTTGAGGGAAGGACTGTTTATAGCTGCTATAAAGCAAAGCTTCGCAGAGGTTCCACAGCGTTTAATGTAATTAATGTACAAGGTTCTTTAACAAAAATAACAAAAAGGTGATTCTATTGTTTAGAAAAAAATTGCTGCGGTATAAGAGGAATAATAAACACTTATTATTGGAAAAGAATTCTAGCTGTCGTTGATTATTTTCCTAAAACAACACAGCAAAAAGCTAGTCAGGTTTCTGCAGCAACCTGTTAGCAGTGGGACCTGGGGGCGGGGCTTGGAGCAGGGCTCTTTGCTGATTGGTTATGTAGTGTTTCATAAAACAAGAGAAGAATCAATAAAAATGAAATAAAATGATATAAAGGAAACAAACTCGTGCCATCGAAAGCAACATTTTCTTTCATTTGTTTGTTCACTTGAATAAATAAATAAATAGGTAGACAGACAGATAGACAGACAGACAGACAGACAGATACATAGATAGACAGACAGACAGACAGACAGACAAAAAAAAAAATAGATAGATAGATAGATAGATAGATAGATAGATAGATAGATAGATAGATAGATAGATAGAAAGATAAATCTGGGGTTAACTATGCCATAATAAGACGGATTTTAAAGGCGTAACAAGTCCATGTTGAAGCAAATACGACTTTATTACACGATTATAACTGTATTGACAGAAGAGATGTAATTTTTCTACACCCTGTGCATTTTTTTCCTTTATTATTTGGAGGGTTATTGTCAACACACAGTGTCAGCGTGGAGACGCGGCGAGAACGAGAACGGGAGGAAACTAGCGGGAATGTTCGACCTGCGCTGTCAGTTTTGCTGTGTTGCATTTTCTCCTGTAAACACCAAGGCGTTTGTGCTGCTCTTCTTCCTCCATGCTTCTGCTGCTCTGACATACTCCAGTAGTTTCTGCAAAAGCTTCGCTGTCATATCAGATAACAAACACTAGATAAGGAGAAAAGGAAGAGAAGGGAAAAGGAGGATGAGGAGGAGGAGAAGGGTATTACAGGGGGTAAGGCTAAATAGTTGGGAATTATGCAAAAGGTGGAATTAAAAAATCTTTTAAAGAGAATAATAAGTATTAAGTAAGAGTTAAGCCTGTAAGACAACACTTTAACCCGTTTTTTCGGTTTTGTTTTGTTTTGTTTTTTACCTTTTATCCCACTGTCTCATGCTATAGATTTAAATCTAAATCTCTGAGTGTTACATTTTGGATTAATTCTTACAGCAACATTTTTATTTCACTTTCCTACTCCAGGATATTGTATCTGGCTAACCCAAATCTAACTAAAACTGTTTGAGAAAATTACGGGAAATTATTTTTAGCGTAAAGAGACAAAGGGTTAAGAAAGAGACGACTCCTATGACGTAACACTTATGTGTTACTGAACGTAAAATAAAGAATTTAAGTTCATTGCACTTACTTATATATACATATCATCTCTTTTTGAAACGATCTTCACTTATTAGGACGTGTTATATATCAGGATTCACATTGCTTCACATATTAAAACAATGTTTCCTTGTTTGTTTGTATGAGTAATAAACTGACATGATTTATTGGGTTTACATGATTATTATGGTTTTAAGACTTTGCGTGAATTTTGTTAATATATGTGTATATATACATGTAAAGGTATATTTATTAATTTCTTTGTTTTGAAATATAATGGAAATATGACTGTTATGTATTTTCTAACCTTCTGGGGACAGGCAGGTTTTATATTTTTAAAAAGAAACAAACTAAAATAAAACACTTAATAAGAGGTATTATTTCCTTCTGGTTGCTGAGGTTAAGGTCAGGGTTAGGTTTAGGTGTGAATGGAGCATTAACTAATTAATTAATTAATTAGCTGCATTTAATAGCTATATCAGTGGGTCCTCACTAGGATAGTGAGATTAACTTTTGTTTGTGTGTGTGTGTGTGTGTGTGTGTGTGTGTTGGTGTGGGGGTTGGGGATGAATAGAAAACACATAATAGAAGGACCCTTATCCTAGTTTTACAATTCATCAACTTTTTATACCAACAGGACTTTTGTTATGTAACTGTGACTACAGTGTAATGTCATCATTTCTACTCAAACAATGAGAACATAACTTATCATTTTTTATTATATGTGCTGATAAAATAATAATAAAAACTTTTAGTGTATTTTGAGCATTAAAATATTGGCTATAATACAATCTGTCTGTGGGAAAAAGAGCAGAAATAAATAAGTGCGAGGCGAACCGGCTCGGCGGTGGAAGGGTTAAGGGTAAAGTGAACTGAATTGTAAGAAGTTGGTTTCCAGGGGAACTATTCTTACTGTTCCAGCTGAGTTGGGCGAAACCATTTTCGTCTGTGAATGGGGGAAGCAAAACAGATGAAAAGCAATGACTCTAGTCGGGCTACTGAAAGCAAAACGCACAAACTGACAACACGTAGACAGGTGATCGCGATGAAGGATTACATTATCGACTTTTATTTCCCAACATGACACTCTGACTCGGTTTTGAATACGCTCCTCCCACCCCCGGAGCAGCGCGGTGCAGGCGGCCCTGCCAAGTCAGTTTGAAAAGATCAGACAAAGGCAGCAGGAAGCCCCTCGGCTTGGCAATGCGTGCGAGCGGAGCGCAAACGCGACGCGAAAGCTCAGTTTATTTTTCGGGGATAGCGGTCTGAACCGACGCTCACGCAGCTCGCAATTCTTCACCCACTTTCGGCTTTGAGGCAGTTTTCAAGATTTTTTTTCCGGGGGGGGGGGGGGACGGGGGCAGGAATGTACGACCGCCTGGATCCTCGCGGAGAGCGGAGACGGTTATCTCAGCACAGAACGGGCAGCGTCGTGTGACCGAACCGAGCGTTTCCCCTCCGGTTTTACCGTCGGTTTGTGTTGGAAAGCAGCTTCCCCCCCCCCGTCCGTCCCTCCTCCGGCTTTTGCAGACCCCCTGTGCGTGTCCCAGGAGTTGATCGATCTACCCACTTCAATGTAGGAAAAGAAACTCAACCGGAGATTTGGAGGATTCTTTTTTATTATTTTTTCCCTCCTTAAGCAAACAGGGAAGTGAACTTGTGGGTCGCGTATACATTTTTACGCGCATGTTAAGATGGAGACGCACGTCTCTTGCCTCTTCCCAGAGATTTTAGCCATGATTTTCAGTTACTTGGACGTGAGGGACAAAGGCCGGGTGGCCCAAGTGTGCACAGCGTGGAGAGACGCGTCCTACCACAAGTCCGTGTGGAGGGGGGTGGAAGCCAAGCTGCATCTCAGGAGAGCCAACCCGTCCCTGTTCCCCAGCCTTCAGGCCCGGGGCATCCGGAGGGTGCAGATCCTCAGCCTGAGGCGCAGCCTGAGCTATGTGATCCAGGGCATGCCCAACATCGAGAGCCTGAACCTGAGCGGCTGCTACAACCTGACTGACAACGGCCTGGGGCACGCTTTCGTCCAGGAGATCTCCTCGTTGCGTGTTCTCAACCTGAGCCTGTGCAAGCAGATTACGGACTCCAGCTTGGGCAGGATAGCTCAGTACCTGAAGAACTTGGAGGTGCTGGAGCTGGGTGGCTGCAGCAACATCACAAATACGGGCTTGCTGCTGATCGCATGGGGTTTGCACAGACTCAAGAGCCTCAACCTGAGAAGCTGCAGGCACGTCTCCGACGTGGGCATCGGACACCTGGCAGGCATGACCAGAAGCGCCGCTGAGGGATGCCTCAGCTTGGAGTACCTCACGCTTCAGGACTGCCAGAAACTCACAGACCTGTCTCTCAAGCACATCTCTAAAGGCTTGGCCAGGCTCAAAGTTCTCAACTTGAGTTTCTGTGGGGGCATCTCGGACGCCGGCATGATCCACCTGTCCCACATGACCAGCCTGTGGAGTCTTAACCTGCGCTCGTGTGACAACATCAGCGACACGGGCATCATGCATCTCGCCATGGGGACGCTACGACTTTCAGGCTTGGACGTGTCTTTTTGTGACAAGATCGGCGACCAGAGCCTGGCGTACGTAGCCCAGGGCCTTTACCAGCTTAAGTCCCTGTCTCTGTGCTCGTGCCACATAAGTGACGACGGCATCAACCGGATGGTGCGCCAGATGCACGAGTTGAGGACCCTGAACATTGGCCAATGTGTGCGGATTACAGACAAAGGCCTGGAGCTCATAGCGGACCATCTGACCCAGCTGACCGGCATCGATTTATATGGATGTACAAAAATTACTAAGAGGGGACTGGAGAGGATAACACAACTCCCCTGCCTTAAAGTTTTGAACCTGGGCCTTTGGCAGATGACTGAAAGTGAAAAAGTGCGGTAAAACTCGGGTGAGATCGTGCAGGGGAGGGGGAGGGGCGTGACGTGGGCGGGGAATTTACATTATTCTAAAGGGGGGGGGTCCGGCGCGGATTAAAGCGGTTCAAATTTATTCGTACAGGAAGAAAATACGAACAGTGTTTTTCATCTGGCGTTTTATTAACCCATTGTATCAGTCAGAGTGTGGTGGTGTGCGACACTTTAAAAGAAAAAAAAGTTTTTAATCTCTAACCAGTCGCAATTACTAGCCTAAAATCATGCTCCTTTCCTACTAAATGTTGCGCCTAAAACATTTCGGCTACCTCGTACCTGTGTTTTAAACTTGTATCCTTAAATTAAAAAGGCGGATATGGAGATAAATTGTGCCTAGGAAGCAGCCCCCCTCCCCCATTTCATATCTCGCCTGAGAATAGCATAAAAAAAGGAAAAAGGAAAAAAAAGCAGAATGGCTTAACTACCTTTGTTAATTTTTTGCCTGAAATGACCAACAAAAGACTGAAACGAAGCGGCGAGAGCCGGAGAGTCAAAGCACAGATCGTTTTTAGCTCGGACTGAATTGAGTTTATGCAAAGACGGATGAATACTGGTTTGTATACAAAGAGCTTTTTTATAAATATATTTTTCATCCTGTTTAGTTTTGGATTCAAGGCCTTGCAAAAGCCTTTTTTTCAATCGAAGCTTTGAATAAGAGGTCCGCTCTGCTGATTTATTCATGCTTATGTAAGCAGATATTGTTTAATTAATGAATTAACGGCTGTTATTCAGAGCATTGTACTTCAGAGCATTGTACTTCAAATTGAAGTGAATTTCCTTCCTTTTTTTTTTTTTGGAAACAGAAGAAATATCCGCGTCAGTAGCTAATTCTACAGTCTCATTCACCTTATTATTATTATTATTATTATTATTATTATTTGCTTCCTCAGTAGATTATTAGGTCGCACACCAAATTCAAAGCATACGTTTATTTCGTCCTCATTTTAAATGAGCTAATGTTTAAAATTGACCTAGAAGGACATTATTCATTATTTAGAAATTGATTTAATTTTTTTTTTGGTCCCTCTTTTGGGTAAGGAGCATCGCGTATCAGGCCTATGTGATATGACATGATGTACTGAGTCCTGCTGAAAAGCTACTGTGTTTGAAATGTACTGTATGTATTTGTAAAGAAAAAGAAAATCTCAAATTGTTTTATATTCTTACAGTAAACATTAAAGCTGATATTTATATAATTAAAAAAAAAAAAGGAGCTCTTGGGATTTGTATCTCGGTAGAGTTTGACTGAAAAGGGTTTTCCGCATCGATTAAGGAATTAAGGAATTAATAAATAATAAATAATACAGCAGTATTTAGCGGATACACAGTGGCATGTAACCTTGTGCACCGTATATATCTGGACGCTATGAAATGATTTTTTTTAAACACGGATAATAACGTTTTTTTTTATCCGCGTGTGCATTTGTTGTGATGATGTTTACAAAATGGGCGCTGCTTGTTTCGTACGTTAAGGGGGGCTTTAGAATGAGTCCGAATCCAAACCCTGGTTTTAAAGCAGTCAAAGTGTGGAAACGGACCTCGATGTAACAGCGTCGATTTATTTATTATTTTCCGTTTATATAATTTTTTCCCGAGGATGTTTTCTCCCAAAGGAACGAGCATCATGTATGATATTGATTTATTTGGCACTCGAGTTATTTTTCATTTAGAAAAAAGTCTGAAAACGTGTGGTGTTTCATCTAGAGTTGAGTGAGTAGTTTTGTCCCTCCTTTTCCCTCTCCTCTTCCTTCTTGCCCTTCTCCATCCCCCCTTCAGTCAGCCAGTCAGAAATCTCAGCGGCAGAAAAAGCCCTCCGCTCCTCCTCCTCCTCTTCCTCTGCCCCCATCACATCACACGGACACTTTTAAACATTCCTCACCGCCATTCAAAGCATTTAGCTTTTCTTCTCTCCTCCTCTCACCCCCACCACCATCTCACCCTTCCTCCATCACACAGCCTCTGAATGGCCTGCTGGCCTCTTGACCAGTGCTGGAGAAAGAGCTCGAGAGCAGCTCAGGAGATCTTTCAGACGTTTTTCCGTGTCGTCTCACCAGTCACGCCTACGCTTCGCTGCTCACACAGATTTCATACACAAGTCTTCCGTAAGATTTGAGCCTAAATGCTTTAAAGTTCGACATCACTCTAAACACGAGCGTTTATTTCTTAGAAAACGATCCAGGTTGTAAAAGACCACCTTGAGTTCGTGGGACGGTTTAAACAAAGGAGCCGCGTTCGTTCGCGATGACACGTAAGGCTTGAAGGTGTCGCTGACTTTTATACTCCGGCTTTGAAGTTTCCGAGGTGCCACCGAGCTACGGAGGAAGACTTAGAGAGAGAGAGAAGGAAGAAGGAGAGAGAAGGTGTCTAGTCATATTGCCAGGCAGTTTCCCGATCCCTGGAAAAAAAGGCGAGGAATTTGTGAGTCACGGTTTGACTTTGCTGTGTGAAGAGCGAGCGTGGAGAGTGAGCGTAGGTCTGACCGAGGCTAACGTTTCTGTATCGCTCTGCGGATTTACTCGGACTTGTGCTTGTGAAAAATCCACCGAGTGACTTAACCTACATAATTAAAAAATAAACAGTTAAGATTAAACTCCCGAGTGTCCTACACTACCCATAATGCCGTAGATATCGGTGCTATCCCTTGTTTTATCTCTAGATCAGCGACGCGTCAGTCCTCGGTCCAGTTCTCATCATGTCTGTCACGTCAAGCCTCACGCTTTAACCTCGTGGATCACTAACTAGTCCGTGTCGTAAAGTTGAAATGCATTCTGGGACTTTAAGCACCGACATCTTCACTATCTACATATGACGTCGCCGGCGAGTGTCAAGAAAGACGCTGTTAATCTCTTTAAAACAGCGTAGTTTTATTTTGATGGAATATACATCGACGTTAGTTTCTAAGAAATCTGAGAAGGTAATCTTAATCATGATGAAATGAAAATAAAAGTAAAAAATAAAATTGGAAGTTACATGAGGAGAGACATCAATCAAATATGGCTTCATGGTATTAAAAAAAAAAAAGACATAAATATACGTGTTAAAGGCCACACCCTTACAGCTCAATATCATAAAACGACCATATATGGTATGATTATTTGTATTGGTTCATATACTTTAGACCGTTTTATCCCAAAATACTCACAATCCAGTTGAGCTGAGACGTCTTGAGTGTCGTGTTTTGGTGGATTTAAACTCGCTCACTCTTTATTTATTTCTTTAAAACGTTGTATCCTGACGGTTGACTTTACTCCACTATAATCTCTAATCTTTCATGTGTTTCTTTTTTTTTTTCCTGACCGGTTTTGCTTTCGTTGTTTTTCCACACACGGAGTTTCAGATCCGTATCGTTACTGATTCACTCTGTAGTAGTTAATGAATCGTACGATGCACGGTGGACAACTAAGACAAAACCACTTTCTGTCAGAACACGAGCCGGAAAAACAGACAACTTTACACAGCGTCTCATGATCAGAATGAACCCCTTAAATGTCCCCTTAAAAGTGTTATATAGTTATTCATGTGAGAGTAACTTTTATGGATTATTCGGTAAGTACAGTGAGACTAACAGGAAGTGGGGAGCGTTTAGGATAATTTTTATTTGTTTAGAAGTTAACTCTTGAAACGCTCCAGTTGGGATCGGTCTAATTAGGGTTTTTCCAATTTCCCTCTGTGTGTGTGTGTGTGTGTGTGTGTGTGTGTGTGTGTGTGTGTGTGGACAGAGAAGTGCGAGTTAGCTGCTGGTCTCTGCCTGTTAGGTGCCAGATTTCCTCTGTGAGGTCAGGACTGAGTTTCACTGCGGTCATGTGACCTTGCTGGTAGTGTGAGGGCTCGGGGATAGAGTGTAGGGGGCCCAAGCTGTCACCTACACACACTCTCTCTCTCTCTCTCTCTCTCTCTCTCTCTCTCTCTCTCCCCTTTCTTTCTCTGACTTACTCCTTCTCTCCCTCTCTGTCTTTTTCTTTGTCTCTTTCTCTGACTTACTCCTTCTCTCAATTTATCTCTCTCAATTTCTCTCGCTCTCTCTCTACCACACACTGTCTCTCTCTCTCTCTCTCAATTTCTCTCTCTCTCTCCCGCTCTCTGTTTCTCTCTCCCCCTTTCCTTTCACTGTCTCTCTCTCTCCTCTCTGTCTTTCCCTCTCTCTGACTTACTCCTTCTCTCAATTTCTCTCTCTCTCTCTTTTTTCTTTATCTCTCTCCCTCTCTCTCTCTCTGTCTTTTTCTTTGTCTCTTTCTCTGACTTATTCCTTCTCTCAATTTCTCTCTCTCTCTCTCTCTACCACACTCTGTCTCTCTCTCACTCTCTCTCTCCCTTTCCTTTCACTCTCTCTTTCTCTCTCCTCTGTCTTTCCCTCTCTTTCTCTGACTTACTCCTTCTCTCTTTTTTCTTTATCTCTCTCCCTCTCTCTCTCCCTCTGTCTTTTTCTTTGTCTCTTTCTATGACTTATTCCTTCTCTCAATCTATCTCTCTCAATTTCTCTCTCTCTCTCTCTCTCTCTCTCCTCTGTTTCTCTCTCCCTTTCCTTTCTCTCTCTCTCTCCTCTGTCTTTCCTTGCTCTCTCGGTCTCTCTCTTTCTCTGACTTACTCTTCTCAATTTCTCTCTCTCTTTTCTTTATCTCTCTCGCTCTCTCTCCCTCTGTCTTTTTCTTTGTCTCTTTCTCTGACTTACTCCTTCTCTCAATTTCTCTCTCTCTCTCTCTCTCCCACACTCTGTCTCTCTTTCTCTGTTTCCTCTCCGTTTCTCTCTCGCCCTTTCCTTTCTCTCTCTTTCCCTGACTTACTCTCTCAATTTCTCTGTCACATATGTCACTTCATCATCACCTCCATCGTCTTTCTTTCACGCCTTCGCTCGTCCGTTTCTCCGCCATTGTTTGGATCGGATTAAGTGGCGTGTACACATGCACCACATGTACCGCTCCGGATCCGCTTTCATACGCAGCGTAACCCGACACGCCGAGCTCCGTCCGTGGAAGAAACTCAAGTGCAGGATTGAAAAACCCTGGAAATTTTTTTTTAAGCTTGAGGGAAAAAAAAAGATCAACCTGTAATTTGAAGCTTCGTCGGCTTCTTCTGAACTCGCCGTTTCTGGCTTTATTCCTGACCTGAAATCCTGACCCGCTGTAGCAGCGGACACGGCGAGCGGAAAAGCGGCTCGGTTACAGAAAAGACACGACTGGGTAGAGTTTCACCCAGGCAGATACTTATATAAGTTTAGTGTCTGATTTCATGATTTTTAGATATTATATTCAGGAGAAATTTTAACCCTTTAATCCCCTTTTTATTTGTTTAATCGTAGCTACAAACTATCAACAAATATTCATTCATTGTGTACCGCTTATCCGATCTATTCTCGGGTCACGGGGAGCCTGTGTCTATCTCAGGTGTCATTGGGCATCAAGGCAGGATACACCCTGGACGGAGTGCCAACCCATCGCACACACACACTCTCATTCACTCACGCAATCACACACTACGGACAATTTAGAGATGCCAATCAACCTACCATGCATGTCTTTGGACCGGGGGAGGAAACTGGAGTACACGGAGGAAACCCCTGAGGCACGGGGAGAACATGCAAACTCCACACACACATGGCGGAGGCGGGAATCGAACCCCCAACCCTGGAGGTGTGAGGCAAACGTGCTAACCACTAAGCCACCGTGCCCCACTATCAACAAATATCTGAATAAAAATTCGAGATTTTAAAATGAAAAAAATCCACTCCGAATAACTCAATATCATTTTTTCAGTCGTGATTTTTAAAACATTTTCCTTCCGTAAAAACATTGATGCAGCAGCGCTTTAGTCTTTGAGTCCTTTTATCCCCTGAAGCTCTCTCACCTCCTCATCTGTCCACTTGGCTCAAACAGCTACACAGTTCATGCTAATAACATCGACGTCATCATGCTAGTCATCTCACTAGCTGCGTCTCGTAGCCGCATTGCATTCTGGGACTCCAGCGTTTCCTATCATGTGTGTTGCATCAATGCCTAATTCTTGTTCTTTGCATCACAAATTCTCAGGAGCAGATATATATGCATTTGTGTGTGTGTGAACTTGTGTTAGTGAGTGTTGTGTGTGTGTGTGTGAGAGAGAGAGAGAGAGAGAGAGTATGAGTATGTGGATTTGAGTGAATATGTGTTAGTGAGTGAGTGAATGTTTGTGTGTGGGTGGGTGAATGTGAGTGAATGAATGTGTGTTAGTGAATGAGTGTGTGTGTGTGTGTGTATGTATGTGAGTGAATGTGTGTGAGAGAGAGTGCATGAGTGAATATGTGTTAGTGAGTATGTGTGCGTGAATGTGTGTGTGTGTGTGGGTTGGTTGGTGAATGCGTGTGTGAGTGTGTAAGTAAATGAATGTGTGTTAGTGAGCGAGCGAGTATGTGTGAGTGAGTTAATGTGTGTTAGTGAGCGAGTGAGTGTGTGTGTGAGTGAATGTGTGTGTGTGTGTTAGTGAATGTATGTTGTATCAATGCCTAATTCTTGTTCTTTGTATCACATAAATTCTCAGTAGCAGCTATATGCATTTGTGTGTGTGTGTGTGTGTGTGTGTGTGTGTGTGTGTGTGTGTGTGTGTGAGTGCAGCCTGCAACCAGGATGAGGTTGAGCGCACAGGGTTTTTTCCCCCCGGTGTATGTGTTTGTGTGTGTGTGTTTTGTTGCCGGGAGTGTGTGTGGGAGGTGGAGAGAGGGTGTGAGTGCTGTGTGTGGCGCTCTGCATCCACTCAGCCAGGACGAGAGGTGGAGAGAGAGAGAGAGAGACAGAGGGGGAGAAAGAGAGAGATAGAGAGGGAGAGAGATAGAGAGAGAGACAGAGGGGGGGAAAGGAGAGAGGGAGAGAGAGAGAGAGAGAGAGAGAGAGAGACACAGAGTGAGCGGTGGAGAGAGAGAGCGGTAGAGAGAGAGCAGTGGAGAGAGAGAGACTTAGTTAGAGGTGGAGAGAGAGAGAGAGAGACGGAGTGAGAGGTGGAGAGAGAGAGAGAGAGAGAGAGAGCGCGGTGGAGAGAGAGAGAGAGAGAGAGAGAGAGAGAGAGAGAGAGAGAGAGACGAAGTTAGAGGTGTAGAGAGAGAGAGAGAGAGAGCGGTGGAGAGAGAGAGAGAGAGAGAAAGACAGACGGAGGGGGGGTTGAAGGGTGGAGGAGAGGGATGAGAGATGGATGACAGGGGGAGGTTCACTGCTCCACTTCGATCTCTCCACACAAATGCATTAGCCTCTTTACCACATGCACCCAGCCCTCAGAAGCCACAGGCCACCTGCTCTCAGCACGCCACACAGCAGCCTGAGCGCCGCTCGCAATCGCCTCACAGGTTAATGGAATATTTTCGGGGTCGTACTCGCTCACGTTTGGACTGCGTGGATTCCGAACAGTTGTGTGCGAAAGTTTGATATTAAATATACATCCACGTTGGATTACAAGAAATCTGAGAACATAACCTGCTTCATGACCGTTAAACAAAACATAACACAATATAACACAAAACATAGTTATCAAAGGCCACACCTGATGACCATATATGGAAACTGACCATATATGGTATGAATATTTCTATTGGTTCGTATCCTCAGACCATTTTATTTAAAACTACTCACAATCCAGTTGAGCTGAAGAGTCTTGAGCGGCGGGTTTTGTTGGATTTAAGCTCCTGAGCTCTGATCAGAACCCCGGAGCTTTACTCGCACTCAGCAGCCTGAAGCAGAGGTTCACCTCGAGAGTTTCTTCCCCGAGCTGGAGCAGGATCTGGTGATGATCGGAGGTCCAGGTGTGACGGCTTTCTGTTGGAAAAAACATTAGCTCAGTAAACAGCTAACCTCGGCTAACATTCTGTACAGTGTCACTTACGTTATAGCAGCTACAAACTTCACAACAGCACATGTTTATCTTATTTCCTTTGTTTATCTATCTCTCTTTCCTCTCTCTCTTTCTGTCTGTCTCTCTCTCTTTCCTTTCTCTCCTCTTTCCTTTCCCTCTCTCTCTCTCCATCTCTCTCTTTCCTCTGCCTCTCTTTCCTCTCCCTCCCTCTCTCTCTTCCTCTGCTCTCTTTCCTCTCCCTCCCTTTCCTCTCCCTCCCTCCCTTTCTCTCTCTCCTACCTCCCTCCCTCCCTCTCCCTCTCCCTCCTCTCCCTCCTTTCTCTCTCCTCTCCCTCCCTTTCTCTCTCCTCTCCCTCCTTTCTCTCCCCCCCCCCCCTCCCTTTCTCTCCCCCCCCCCCCTTTCTCTCCCCCCCCTCCCTTTCTCTCCCCCCCCCCCCTCCCTTTCTCTCCCCCCCCCCCCTCCCTTTCTCTCCCCCCCCCCCCTTTCTCTCCCCCCCCCCCCTCCCTTTCTCTCCCCCCTCCCTTTCTCTCCCCCCCTCCCTCCCTTTCTCTCCCCCCCCTCCCTCCTTTCTCTCCCCCCCCTCCCTTTCTCTCCCCCCCCCCCCTCCCTTTCTCTCCCCCCTCCTCCTTTCTCTCCCCCCCCTCCCTCCCTTTCTCTCCCCCCCTCCCTCCCTTTCTCTCCCCCCCCCCCCTCCCTCTCTCTCCCCCCCTCCCTCTCTCTCCCCCCCTCCCTCTCTTTCCTCCTCCTCTGCCTCTCTTTCCTCTCCCTCCCTCCCTGACCCCCTCTCCCTCCCCCCTCCCTCCCCCTCCTCCCCCCTCTCCATCTCTCTCTTTCCTCTGCCTCTCTTTCCTCTCCCTCCCTCTCTCTCTTTCCTCTGCCTCTCTTTCCTCTCCCTCCCTTTCCTCTCCCTCCCTCCCTTTCTCTCTCTCCCTACCTCCCTCCCTCCCTCTCCCTCTCCCTCCCTTTCCTCCCTTTCTCTCTCCCTCTCCCTCCCTTTCTCTCTCCCTCTCCCTCCCTTTCTCTCCCCCCCTCCTTTCTCTCCCCCCCCTCCCTCCCTTTCTCTCCCCCCCCTCCCTTCTCTCCCCCCCTCCCTTCTCTCCCCCCCTCCCTCCCTTTCTCTCCCCCCCCCCCCTCCCTTTCTCTCCCCCCTCCCTCCCTTTCTCTCCCCCCCTCCCTCCCTCTCTCTCCCCCCCCTCCCTCTCTCTCCCCCCCCTCCCTCTCTCTCCCCCCCCCTCCCTCTCTCTCCCCCCCCTCCCTCTCTCTCCCCCCCCTCCCTCTCTCTCCCCCCCCTCCCTCTCTCTCCCCCCCCTCCCTCTCTTTCCTCCTCCTCTGCCTCTCTTTCCTCTCCCTCCCTCCCTGACCCCCTCTCCCTCCCCCCTCCCTCCCCCTCCCTCCCCCCTCCCTCCCCCTTCCCTCCCCCCTCCCCCTCTCTCTCTTTCTGTCTCTTTCTTTCCTTTCCGTCTCTCTCTCCCTTTCTCTCCCTCTCTCCCCCTCCCTCTCTCTCTCTGCTTACATTATAGCAGCTACAAACTTCACAACAGCACATGTTTATCTTATTATTTCCTTTGTTTATCTTATTAACTTATCTATGTTTATTATTAGTGTTGGATCATGTGATTCGTCCAACGTACATAAAGAAGTAAGTCGTTAATATGGAAATGGCAACGTACAAAAGATACAGCTCGTTCTAGCTATCAGAGATGCTGGTATAGAAATTGAACCAATCAGAACGGAGAATCGAACAGCTCTGGCGTTTGATTGGCTAGAAACAGGAAGGTGAGAGAATTTTTTTTTTTTTTTTTTAAAGAAATGGAGAAATTTCCGGTAGGTGTTGAAAAGTGAATAATAATTGAATAATATATCAAATCGATTTATATTTTTTGGTATCTGTTACAGGGTAAAAAGAAACCTGGCAGCTGTATGAGCCGCTGTGCCAAAAGGAAAAAAAATAGATTTAATACCACGGGTCGAAAAATGATGCAAAATAAGGATAGGAGAAGATATCTGAATATTTTCTGAGCTTTTTGGCATGTCAGCAGCTTGCCTCTGGCTATTTAAGAAAATTCCTGATCAAGCTTAGGGTTTGGAAATGAAAAAAAAAAAGAAAGAAAGAAGGGAATGTTCTAGAAAGGACAGCAGCATATTCAAACAGGAATGTGCAGAGTGCCAGCAGAATGCTGTTTTCTTCTCTCTCTCTCTCACTCTCTCTCTCTCTCTCTCTCACTCGCTCTCTCTGGGTCGGAGGCATGGCCTGGCTGCTCTGTGTCAGAGACATGGAACAGGCGGCATTACACAACAGGAAGTGAGGCAGGTCCCCTGAGCTTTAAGACAAATAGACTGGTTTGATCAAGTTTAGCACTGGGCTCCCCAGAGCCTGCCTCTCAATAGTGGCGCCACTTCGCAAACACACACATACACACACACACACACACGCGAGAAAGAGAGCACTTACAGCTTCATCTAGCTTTCTGCTCGCTCTGTTTCTCTGAGACTTGACTCTATGATCAGATATCAGATATTAACATCTACATCATCACCAACACTCAGATATCACAAGCGCTTCAATAATCCTCACCATCTCTCTTAAAATCACGCCGAATTAAAATGGACTTCCTTTCCCAAGCTAAAGAATTCATTTCAGTAGATTTTTATTCTTTTTAGCAGTATAACTGTCAAAGACAGGGACAAGATATCAAAGATTTGGGGGCGGAGCTTCATTTAAATCATTTCGTCGGTATTTGATGGCACTAAATAAACACCACAGCCTTGGATCAATCATCTAAAACCTCAAGGTGGCCTGCTTTTGAGTCACATTCCCTCCACGCTAAGCTAGCTAGCTAGATTACCCAAGACAGCTAATCCTTACATCTCATGGTTGTTATAGCAACAAGACTCAAATCAAGACTTAGATTGAATACAATGAAATGAAATTTCACTCATGACGAACGTGAACTAACTGATTAGCAGTTAGCTTGTTGGCTAGATTAGCTAGCTAGTAAGTTATACAAGTTATAATAAGCTATTATAGCACTTATTTGCATACTCATGAATACTCATATATTCTGGTCAAAGGTATCGTGAGAGCTATAGTTTTTCTCATTCCTCAACATCAGTATGACTAACATCACAAAATATTTCTGATGTATTAAAGGATGACACTTTTGAATGTAGTATTTGGAGAATGTTGTAGTTTTTTATCCAGTTATAGTCACTCATTTAGTGTTGTGGAAGAGTGTGAAAGGAAGTTCGTTCCAGTTATCTAATTCTGCGTTTTATTCGTTTGATAAATCAACCATGCTGAGTTAACGTGGACGACCTGCGTTAGGATTTTCCACAGTTTTCTCTCTATTCATGGAATACAGCAGGACAATAATGAAAAAAAGAGTTTCCCTGAATATAGTGGATTCACTCCAGGAAGGCTGGTTAAAGAATAACTAAAAACAGGATCTAGGACTGGCAATGGAGGCGTACAGAGGAGCCAAGTCTAGTCTTTGGCTGCTCATTAATACACACACACACACAAAGTTATCTGCACACTGTCCAGTCATGAGATCTCCAAAGACATGATTGGGGGGAAAAAAATAAAATCACAAGTCAGCAAAAGCAAGTTGCCATTGTTTCAGCTTGTCAAAAGCTTCCACGGAGGAGAGAACATTCCAGCACTCGGAGCTGAGCGGAATATCGGGAAAACAAGGCACAGCCGACCACAGACCTCCAAACACT
>JAUCMX010000018.1:5928510-5956010 GCA_033459395.1 Hemibagrus guttatus
CTATAATGCATGTAATAACAAGAAGTAACTTTTCTCTTGGACATTTTATAACATTCCTTCTAATGTTGAAAAGCGTGACGTCGTCTTCGTTATTGAAATAAACCTAAATTATAATGTACTATAGAGTATATATATATTGTACTACAGAGTATATATAATGTACTATATAGAGTATATATATATATAATGTACTATAGAGTATATATAATGTACTATAGAGAAATATATATATAATGTACTATAGAATATATATAATGTACTATATAGAGTATATATATAATGTACTAGAGAGTGTATATATAATGTACTACAGAGTATATATAATGTACTATAGAATATATATATATAGTGTACTATAGAGTATATATAATGTACTATAGAGTATATATAATGTACTACAGAGTATATATAATGTACTATATAGAGTATATATAATGTACTATAGAATATATATAATGTACTACAGAGTATATATATAGTGTACTATATAGAGTATATATAATGTACTATAGAGTATATATAATGTACTATAGAGAAATATATATATAATGTACTATAGAGTATATATAATGTACTAGAGAGTGTATATATAATGTACTACAGAGTATATATAATGTACTATAGAATATATATATAGTGTACTATAGAGTATATATAATGTACTATAGAATATATATAATGTACTACAGAGTATATATATATATATAGTGTACTATATAGAGTATATATAATGTACTATAGAGTATATATAATGTACTATAGAGAAATATATATATAATGTACTATAGAATATATATAATGTACTATAGAGTATATATAATGTACTATATAGAGTATATATAATGTACTATAGAGTATATATAATGTACTATAGAATATATATATATATATAGTGTACTATAGAGTATATACAATGTACTACAGAGTATATATAATGTACTATATAGAGTATATATAATGTACTAGAGAGTGTATATATAATGTACTACAGAGTATATATGAATGTACTATAGAGTATATATAATGTACTATAGAATATATATAATGTACTATAGAGTATATATAATGTACTACAGAGTATATATAATGTACTACAGAGTATATATAATGAACTATAGAGTATATATAATGTACTATAGCGTATATATAATGTAATATAAGAGTATATATAATGTACTATAGAGTATATATAATGTACTATAGAACATATATATAGTGTACTATAGAGTATATATAATGTACTACAGAGTATATATAATGTACTATAGAATATATATAATGTACTACAGAGTTATATATATATATATATATATATATATATATATATATATATATATATATATATATATATATATATATAGTGTACTATATAGAGTATATATAATGTACTATAGAGTATATATAATGTACTATAGAGAAATATATATATAATGTACTATAGAGTATATATAGTATATATAATGTAATATTGCGTATATATAATGTACTATAGAGTATATATAATGTAATATTGCGTATATATAATGTAATATTGTGTATATATAATGTACTATAGAGTATATATAATGTAATATTGCGTATATATAATGTAATATTGTGTATATATAATGTACTATAGAGTATATATAATGTAATATAGCGCATATATAATGTACTACAGAGTATATATAACATACTACAGAGTGTATATATAATGTACTACAGAGTAAATATAATGTAATATTGCGTATATATAATGTACTATAGAGTATATATAATGTAATATTGCGTATATATAATGTAATATTGCGTATATATAATGTACTATAGAGTATATATAATGTACTACAGAGTATATATAATGTAATATTGCGTATATATAATGTAATATTGCGTATATATAAGTACTATAGAGTATATATAATGTACTATAGAGTATATATAATGTAATATTGCGTATATATAATGTACTACAGAGTATATATAATGTACTACAGAGTATATATAGTGTACTATAAAATATAAAAAGCTACTATAGAGTATATATAATGAACTATAGAGTATATATAATGTACTATAGCGTATATATAATGTAATAAGAGTATATATAATGTACTATAGAGTATATATAACATACTACAGAGTGTATATATAATGTACTACAGAGTAAATAAAATGTAATATTGCGTATATATATAATGTACTATAGAGTATATATAATGTAATATTGCGTATATATAATGTAATATTGCGTATATATAATGTACTATAGAGTATATATAATGTAATATTGCGTATATATAATGTAATATTGCGTATATACAATGTACTACAGAGTATATATAATGTACTATAGAGTATATATAATGTAATATTGCGTATATATATAATGTACTATAGAGTATATATAATGTAATATTGCGTATATATAATGTACTATAGAGTATATATAATGTAATATTGCGTATATATAATGTAATATTGCGTATATATAATGTAATATTGCGTATATATAATGTACTATAGAGTATATATAATGTAATATTGCGTATATATAATGTAATATTGCGTATATACAATGTACTACAGAGTATATATAATGTACTATAGAGTATATATAATGTAATATTGCGTATATATATAATGTACTATAGAGTATATATAATGTAATATTGCGTATATATAATGTACTATAGAGTATATATAATGTAATATTGCGTATATATAATGTAATATTGCGTATATATAATGTAATATTGCGTATATATAATGTACTATAGAGTATATATAATGTAATATTGCGTATATATAATGTAATATTGCGTATATACAATGTACTACAGAGTATATATAGTGTACTATAGAATATAAAAAGCGTACTATAGAGTATATATAATGTACTATAGCGTATATATAATGTAATATGTTGCTTTCGGCTGCTCCCTGTTCGGGGTCGCCACAGCGGACCAACTGGTCCGCACAACAACTTGGCACAGGTTTTACGCCGGATGCCCTTCCTGCCGCAACCCTCCCATTTTTTGCGGGCTTGGGACCGGCACTGTATCCAGGGGTTGAGGCATTGGCTGGGAATCGAACCCGGGCCTTCCGCATGATAGGCGAGCAACCTTCCACTGAGCCACCAATGCCTCCCATATATAATGTAATATAAGAGTATATATAATGTACTACAGAGTATATATAATGTACTATAGAGTATGTATAATGTAATATTGCGCATATATAATGTACTATAGCGTATATATAATGTAATATTGCATATATATAATGTACTATAGAATATATATAATGTAATATTGCGTATATATAATGTACTACAGAGTATATATAATGTACTATAGAGTATATATAATGTAATATTGCGCATATATAATGTAATATTGCGTATATATAATGTACTACAGAGTATATATAATGTAATATTGCATATATATAATGTACTATAGAGTATATATAATGTAATATTGCGTATATATAATGTACTATAGAGTATATATAATGTAATATTGCGTATATATAATGTACTATAGAGTATATATAATGTAATATCGCGTATATATAATGTAATATTGCGTAGATATAATGTACTATAGAGTATATATAATGTACTATAGAGTATATATAATGTAATATCGCGTATATATAATGTACTACAGAGTATATATAATGTAATATTGCGTATATATAATGTACTACAGAGTATATATAATGTAATATCGCGTATATATAATGTAATATTGCGTATATATAATGTACTATAGAGTATATATAATGTAATATTGCGTATATATAATGTACTACAGAGTATATATAATGTACTATAGAGTATATATAATGTAATATTGCGTATATATAATGTACTATAGAGTATATATAATGTGATATCGCGTATATATAATGTAATATTGCGTATATATAATGTACTATAGAGTATATATAATGTACTATAGAGTATATATAATGTAATATTGCGTATATATAATGTACTATAGAGTATATATAATGTAATATTGCGTATATATAATGTACTACAGAGTATATATAATGTAATATCGCGTATATATAATGTAATATTGCGTATATATAATGTACTATAGAGTATATATAATGTACTATAGAGTATATATAATGTAATATCGCGTATATATAATGTAATATTGCGTATATATAATGTACTATAGAGTATATATAATGTACTATAGAGTATATATAATGTAATATTGCGTATATATAATGTACTATAGAGTATATATAATGTAATATCGCGTTTATATAATGTACTATAGAGTATATATAATGTACTATAGAGTATATATAATGTAATATTGCGTATATATAATGTACTATAGAGTATATATAATGTAATATCGCGTTTATATAATGTACTATAGAGTATATATAAAAATCAAGAATGTGACTGCAGTGTAGATCAGTAATTAGCGTGGATGTATGGAACATTAAACACATAGCTCAAGTTCATAAAAATCCACAAAGTTTCCGGGCAAACAGGACGTGTCGGACAAAACCCTGTTTCTCTGGAAACTATAAATAAATATCTTCATATTCTTTCAGGTTCAGTAACACAGTAACGACGTTTTCCTGGTGAACAGTTTAAATAAAGGCTTTTCATATTTACACACCACAAGATTATCTCGGATCTTGTCGTTTTCTTTACATGAGAGAGCCTTCACGGGAAAACAGTTACTCAGTGTGGCCAGAGCTTTCCTTGAATCATGGTTTCCTTGAACCAGCCATGTCACGAACAGATCAAAGCAGATGCCACGGTCATGTAGGATTGAAGTCATGCTGAATGTGGATATCAGAGCAGATGTTAGGACAGAACATTAGGACAGATTTCATTGATTTGTGAGAGTAAAATGACCAAAAATTGTAAATAAGACGTAAAGTGTGCCCTAAAGGGAACAGAACACATGGAGAGGTGATGTTAGAGTAAAATAATCAATGATGCAAAGAATTATATTTGAATTATATTTACACAGCATTAGTAGGTCAACACTAATAAATCATACTTTTTATCTGTTTATAGTTACACCGAATGATTCGGAATGTTCATGATGCACTTAGTTCATGTTAGCTTTTACAGTATAGCAGCTGAGAACAGTCAGCAGACTTCTTTTTATTCTCTCTCTCTCATGATTTCTCTTGCTTTCTCTTATGCTGCCCCTTGCTTTCACTTTGTCCTTCTCTCATGTTCTTTGTCTCTCTCTCTCTGTCTCTCCATCTCTGTCTGTCTCTCTCTCTCTGCATCTTTCTCTCTCTCTCTCTCTGTCTCTCCTTTGTCTCTCTGTCTCTCTCTCTCTATCCCTCTCCTCTACCACAGCCTGCTGTTTTTACTGAGAAAGATGAAAGCGTAAACTCCTCTGTCCTGAACACTTTCCTGTTCAGGGAAACTCCGTAAAGCACTGTGACTCTTACAAAGCTCTGAGACTGAGTCTATAAATGTTAAACACTTAACAAAACCATCCCCACATTATTGCTTATACATTCTCAACAATACCTTTCTAATCGAATCTGTTAATTATTAATCTGAGATCACGTGGCGTGTCCGTCAGCATGTCCCTGTCTATGATCTGTTACTATAGAAACAATAAGGTATTGGAGCGAGCGCATCAGTACTGACCTGTCCATCGTGTTACAGCTGGGACTACAGACAGAGCCGTGCTGTTCTACAGAAAAAATACACACCTGCTGACCAATCAGATTCGAGTATTCAACCATGCAGCGCTGTCAGTTATATCATTACCAGTCCTGTGGGTCTATTTTATATAAGAGCTTCTGTTATATAATAATATATAATATAGAACATATAATAAATACAAATAAATGGAAAAGTTGCGGTGGGCGTGTTCTAGGATATAAAAAGGCCACTTCCTGTCTCAAAACTGATAACTTTCTAGGTAATATATTCAGAGGAGCACGAGAATGGACAAAACAGTTATTTACACCTGTTGCCATGGTTACATTCCAAAAATTGTGATTTGTGAGAAAAACGAAGACGGACACTTTCCAGACATCCAGCAGGGAGCGTTTTCTTTGGACGTGGTATAAAAAAAATAAGTTACGTTGTATTTTAGGTATTATAACGTCTCACAGGACAGCTAGGGTATGTAAAAACATCGGATAACAATCACAGCCGTCAGAGTAATGGCAGCATAACAGTCCTGACAGAGAGTGATGTGTTTATGACGTACTGTAGTTATGTCAGTTACATGACACCAGAGTTGAGATCCCATCTGCTGACACTTTCACAAGAAGAAAACGACATCAAGGAATAAAGTTGTCAGCACGGTGACACGGCGTGGTGCGAGACGGGACATAACGTGACGGGAGAAGCGCAGAGTGATGGGCAGGAGCAGGACCGTGAAAGGCTTTGAAAGTAATGAAAAGTAGCTTAAACTGAACACAGGAAGAGACACGGAGCAGTGAAACTCGTCCAGTATGGCTGTGATATGATATGAGCAGGTGTGTGTGTGTGTGTGTGTGTGTGTGTGTGTGTGTGTGTGTGTGTGTGTGTGTGTGAGCAACTTTAAATGTGTTGAAGTTTATGTAGAGTTTTAAGATGGTAATAAAGACAATAGGAAAGCATTACATTTGTTGATAGAGAGAGAGAGACAGACAGACAGAGAGAGAGACAGGCAGACAGGGAGAGAGACAGACAGACAGAAAAAGAGAGGCAGAGAGACAGACAGAAAGAGAGGCAGAGAGAGAGAGACAGACAGAGAGAGAGAGCGAGAGAGCGAGAGAGAGAGACAGGCAGAGAGAGAGAGAGAGAGGCACAGAGAGAGAGAGAGAGAGAGAGAGAGAGACAGATGGAGAGAGAGACAGAGAGAGAAAGCAAGAGAGAGAGAGAGGGAGAGGGAGAGAGAGAGGCAGATGGAGAGAGAGACAGGCAGAGAGAGAGAGAGAGGTCTCTAATAACAGGAAGTAACTTATCTCTTTGACTTTTTAGAACATTCCATCTAACATTAAAGCGTTAAGAATCATGACGTCTCCTTCATTTATAAATTAAACTTTATAATCCTAGACATATTGCTGTGCTATAAGCTGAATGTGATGTGTGTGTGTGTGTGTGTGTGTGTGTGTGTGTGTTGACATTGGTGTGAGAGTTTTAAAATGAGTAATACAGACAGCAGTGCAGTTGTTGCTACAGTTGTTCTCTATTCTACTTTCAGGGCCAAGGCTAACATCCTGCGTATTAAAAAAACCCTTTCCTCACGGCTCTTTGAGGTCTGAGGAAAACGATGATGTGTTCCAACACAATGTGAACACCCAGATCTATAGGTAAAGCTCAGCAAAAGGTGTAAACTGGAGCATATCTGACTATACGGCTAGAAACGTTTAGAAATTAGCATGAGCAGACGACTTGCTTGCTTTTACTGTAGACTTTTACATTTTCTTTTACTTTAACTCAGGTGAGCTATTACTACAATAACAGATTTGGTGAGAGATTTGGATTCTGTAATGTGAGCTTTAAAATGAAGTGAAGACCTGCACAGATTTAACTCATCATCATAGAAATCAGACAATCTGGATATTCAGGATTTGGTCTAAATGATCAATATGTCTGTTTATATCAGAGCAGATACACAGGCCTGAGCTCCATCCGAAATATTATCTGCACTACGGTGATATAAAATGTAACTGATCTGACCAGTCTCAGGCTCAGGCTCAGACTCAGACTCAGGCTCAGGCTCAGGCTCAGGCTCAGGCTCAGGTCAGACACAGGATCTGGCTCAGGTTTAGACTCAGGCTCACAATCAGACACAGGCTCAAAGTCAGGCTCAGTCTCAGGGACAGGCTAAGAGTCAGGCTCCGGTTTAGGCTCAGGTTTAGACTCAGGCTTAGGCACAAACACAGGCTCAGGTTTAGACTCAGGCTCAGGCTCACTCATTCTCAATCTGTGTTAAAGCTAAAAGTTCTCCATACCTGTGCTTTTGGAATGACAGATTTGTGTTTGAGACTGTAGGAGAAATTTCACTTACAGAAAATACAATGATATAAAAATATTAAAGGAGAAATAAAGCACTTTGTTCCAGAGTACAAGACTAACATCAGTGTTGTGATCAAAAACACAAAAAAGTCACAATGAAAGTACACACTACTTCCTGTGACCTTTTTTTGGTTGTTTTGAAAACCATTTTCGGCTTATTAGTGTGTACACACGCACACACACACACACTTGCTTCACTGAGCCATGAGGGACACACACAGTGTCTCCTCATAGTGTCACCTTCCCAATCGCCGAACCTTAAAGGACAAATCAACGTGCCATGTCACAAGACTGTGTCTTTACACACACACACACACACACACACACACACACACACACACAACTGATGTGTTACAGGAACTGTGGGTAATATTTTGGTCATCACACATCCAAATCAGGGCATTTCAAAGGCAAGCCAAAGACCTTTGTTTCTTCTGTCAACTGCTGTATCAACATTCAAACATATGTGCCTGCTGGGGAGCTACGTTAAAAACGGTTGGGTCTATTGTTGCCACACACACACACACACACACACACACACACACACAGTGACTCAGGCAGATGCCAGGTAGCGGGATCAGGGATCAGAGATCAGAGCGCTCTCCACATGGGGAGTTCAGCAACGGGCTACGGCTCTAACCCTGCAGCCAAAATCTGTAACCAATTCCGCCATGTGTGTGTGTGTGTGTGTGTGTGTGTGTGTGTGTTCTTATGGCTGTTAGGATGGTTTGAATTATTTAAAAATTATACAGATATTTAGATCTGAACACCAACACCAAAAAAGGGGGGGAAATTAACCTAACCATCAAATGTGTTTTGTAAAAATGTTATTAAAAATATTCCATTCCATTCCATTGTCTACCGCTTTTCCGATCTATCCTCAGGTCACAGCAAGCCTGTGCCTATCTCAGGCGTCATCGGGCATCAAGGCAGGATACACCCTGGACGGAGTGCCAACCCATCACAGGGCACATACACACTCTCATTCACTCACGCAATCACACACTACGGGCAATTTAGAGACTCCAATCAGACTAGAAGCATGTCTTTGGACTGTGGAGGAAACCGGAATACCCAGAGGAAACCCACCAAGCACGGGGAGAACATGCAAACTCCACGTGCTGCTGCTGGTCAAGCAAATGTTTCTGCTTTATATCTGTTTGATACTATTGTAAAGCTTTGTTTATTCTGATATAACTATATTCAAGACATTTTTTTCTGATAAAAACCTATAAACTCTATTAAACTATAATACTGTGCTCCATATGAAGCCATGCTTGCTGATATTGTGGTCTATAACTCCTCCCCGAACTGCCCTCTGCCTTGTATCCTGCTCTCTCATTGGCTGGAGGTCAGCACCGAGGTATTTTTCAGTCGTTCCTTTCACACTGCAGGATTTTGAGTCACTGACAGGTCCAGATATTTAGCATGCCAAATATTTCACGGGCATCGGCGATTCTCTCAGATGGCGTCTTTGGTAATTCACACTGCGTGATTGTCCCTCGCGTGCACGAGCTCCGATTTGCCTCCGATTTGTCGGCGACTTTGCAAAACTAGTCCGCGACTGAAAATCAGGGCTTAGTATTAGGCATTAGAAGGGTCAAAGGAGGATATTACGCTAAATGAATGCATTGGGCATCTTCATGTGAAGAAATGAAAAAAAATCTGAGCTAGAGTTCAAACCTGATTTACCTGATTAATTATTATTAAATATTATAAAATAATTTAAATATTTTATTTTAAATATTAGTTCATTTTTACACAACTGGCTCTTTTTATTTTCAGTTTCTTCCCTTTAATTTGTTTTTCTATATACTCTGCATTTAAGCAGATAAAATTGAATACATAAATAAAAGGTTTATATTATTTATTTGGGAGGAAAGGACTTACTTTAAATAAAAGGACCATTCTCAGACTTAGAGTCAGGCTCAGGATCAGATTCAGACTTAGAGTCAGGATCAGGCTCAGGATCAGATTCAGACTTAGAGTCAGGTTCAGGATCAGGCTCAGGGACAGGCTTAGAGTCAGGCTCAGTATCAGGATCAGGCTCAGAATCAGGCTCAGAGTCAGGCACAGACTCAGGCTCAGAGTTAGGCTAAGAGTTAGACTCAGGCTAAGAGTTAGACTCAGGCTCAGACTCAAAGTCAGGCACAGGCTCAGAGTCAGGCCCAGGCCCAGGCTCAGTGTCAGGCTCAAAGTCAAACTCAGACTCATTCTCATTCCCAGGATGAAGCTCAGTTTCAGGCGTCTGTCAGGCAGACGTCAGTTTTTAGGAGCAAACACTGCTTGGATGTTCCAGATGTGGTTGCTGTGGTCTATTTAATGCCTCCAGCATTTTTGTGTTTTTTTTTTTTTCCTTTTTCTTTCAGTGCTCTTCCTGACAGCTGGAAGCTTAATTCTGTTCCAAACAAGGTGCCGCTGAGTCTCGGAGGGATTAACGTGGCATGAAAATAAAGAGAAGATGATGCCACCTAATAAAACAAAACAATGCAGGAGGTGTTGGAGTGGCAGAAAATAAAAAGCCTCAACTTAAAGAGAGAGAAGTCGATCGATGCGGACCTCACAACCTCCTGTTTTGTCCGATCATTAAAACGAGATGCTTTCCTCTCTCACTTTTCCTTTTCTCTTTCATCACCTGCCGCGGTGGATCCCGCAGACGGGCCGGCAGCTGGCCAGTTTGGAGGGCAAGCAGCGACGAGCTGGGAGGAGGAGGAGGAGGAGGAGGAGGAGGAGGAGGAGGAGGGACGCTGGCTGGAGCTGCTTTTATCCCCCCAGCAGAATTAATCACCAAAGCCTTCAAGCTGCCAACCAGGAGAAGAGACAGTCAGCCAAGAGGGGTTCTGGCACCAGCCCAGACCTTTTCTCCCTGCAGGGCCTTTTCTCCCAGATCAAAGCCAGCCACCACTTTTCCTCCCTGCTTTTCTTAAACAGATCTTTTTTTTTTCTCCCCCCATTCTGTAGAAGTGTAGATGAGGATGATTATAGAGAATCTGAAGGATAGCTGTTATACTGTTAGTGTGGAAAGATAAAAACTGCTACAGACTAATTCCATCAGAAATGTTTCCATTGAGAAATAAAAATTAAAAAAAAGCACAAGCACCTGCTCACAAAGTGCAACACCATTCCATCCATCGCCAACACACACATCCCCATGACAACCAGAGGCCAATGAGACGACCGTTACAGCTCGGGTCAGACGAGCTTCCAGCGGCAGCGGATAAATAAAAATCTGAGCTGAAAGTGAAAGATCTGCCGTTTCAACCAGAATACAGAGTCATGTAAAAGAAACTATAATATTATATTAAAAAAAAGATCACGTTAAATATTTCCACACGATCGACTGAAAAGAACCCAGATCTGCTCGTGCTCTCTGTTTCTTTCAGCAGATCGATAATAATCTCTGGAACAAAAGACGGTGTGAACTTTATGTTCTCCACCACCGTCATTTCTTACAGTGATTCATCATTAAAAGTCTGAGCCTTGCAAAAAAATCTAAACAGAGCTCAAATCTCAGATCTTTTAGGTTTTTTTTTTCATCTCCAGCACAGGACAGCATCAGGATTCCTCCCCTGCCTCCGTGTCCCTCGGGAGAAGAACTGCTTTAATTTATTACCGACTGGCATGAAGCCAGACAAACATGCAGATCTGGCATGTTGGCAGAGGACTGCCACTCACCCCCTCAGCGCTCTCTGCCTGACACACACACTCCTGACAGAACATTTTGTCAGGGGGGTGAGGCTGCGGTGTGTGTGTGTGTGTGTGTGTGTGCGCGCTGTCAGTGGCACAAGGAGCCAGCGTTGGGTTTCTGCGAGAACTCCGCCCAGCTCACGGCAGCCGGCGTTACAGCTACTTATAGCGGAGCCATAAATCAAGCTGTCAGTCTCGGTCATGCCCGGCCAGTTCCACTGCTCCACACACCTCCAGCGCTAAACTTCCTGCCGCAGAAAAGCGTGACACAGCATGTCCTGAGCGGACGTCGCCAGAGAATAGGGTTGGGGGGGAGGGGGAAAAAAGAGAGAGAGACAGAAAGAGAGAGAACTTTTTGGGGCTTAAAAGGACAATGCATGACATAATGACGAGGTGTGTATTCAGGAACGTTTCTGTTGTCCAAACCAAATCTGTTTTGTGTATTCTTTCGTGTTTAAGCATTAAATTCATACTAAACACCACTTTCTAGCAAGCTAATTCATGTAACGTTACTGTAGCTGGCTACATTTTGATTATTTTAATTAGTTATTCATGATTAAGGTAACGATTCTGTCAGATACTGAACACTGAGAAACTGTGAAAATACATGACAGTATCATCCAGGTGGCTCCAGCTAGCCACGAACTTCCTCTACTGAGCTAAAAGCAATGCTGGCGATTGCTAGCAATGCTAGCGTCTCGTTCAACACACATAGGTTGCTGTATTCGTTATTTCATCCATAGTCTATAGTAATAGTGATGAAGAGATACTGAAGTTTCATCTCAACCATCATTGATACAAAAACATCACCTTACTATTTGTAGAAAACTTTTATTCAATGTCTTAATTTTTCTGTGATGTTATGCTATGCTACATCGCTCATCGATTCCTGTTTCTTCCTGTTTTCCCTCGCCTAGCTAGTTGGCTAACTTTACTGACCATAGCTTTTGTCTTTAGGGATCTAGCAGGATGCTAATCAATTCACAAACATACAAACGTAATAGTTCCTTAGCTCTTAACAAGCTAACGTTATCAATTAAAGCTTTGAGTCAGATCCGGAAAATGTGATTTCCTCATTCAACTAAACACAAATTCACTCACTACTCGTTAGCCTGGTCATTACCTCAGTCCTCAGCTGCCATGTCCTATTATAACCGATAGTCTGACTGCCGACATTCGAGGTTTCTATGGTGAAAAGTGAAAAGAGGAGGAGCACAATGAGTGGGCGGGGTTTACGATTAAAGATAGCAATTGCTGGTGTTACAATGTTTTAAATAATAAAAAAGATGTAACTGATGACATTCAATAAAGAATAAAACCTATACATCTAGTCTAATCTCACCATCATCATCATCATCATCATCATCATCATACAATCTTTGAACGGGAAAGAAACGACAGATTTGCATCAGATTCGAGTGAATCTCAGATTTGTGTCATTTCCCGTAAAGTGAAATCATGTCATTGTTATGAAAGAGTTTTGATTTACATACTGAATTGCAAAAACCTTTTTGTTGGTATTTGCTTCAGAATTTTAATTGTACAACGTTTCGCTCTGCCCTCGTCCTTTTCCTGGAGAAAAAAAAATCATAAAATAATGGGGGAAAAAATCACATCCTGCTCCTGATATGGGAGAATCTCGTGTACCTTCCGTTATCACATACACAGAGAGCCAGTGTACGGAATAATAATAACACTACTGTATGCTGTTAAGCTTAAGGTCACTTTATAAACCCAATCAGAAATACTGCAAAGAACAAAAGTCCCAAGCGCAAAAAAGACAAACAGGAAAAAAAATCGGTTTATCGAACCGATCGGTTTATCGAACAATTAGGGGCATTGGTGGCTCAGTGGTAGGTTTCTCGCCCATCATGCGGAAGGCCCGGGTTCGATTCCCAGCCAATGCCTCAACCCCAGCCACTGGATGCAGTGCCGGTCCCAAGCCCGGAAAAATGGGAGGGTTGCATCAGGAAGGGCATCCGGCGTAAAACCTGTGCCAAGTTGGTGTGCGGACCAGTTGGTCCGCTGTGGCGACCCCGAACAGGGAGCAGCCGAAAGCAACTTCTTCTTCTTCTTGGTTTATCGAACAATTCTGTGACTGAGCCACAATGTTTATATCACTTTCCTGCTTTTTAATTTCTCCATTTTGAAATCTATTTCCATATATTTCTTTTCATTTCAGTGCTTTTAGAAGCGAAAAAAAAGGATTTTCCTTCCTGTCTGTTTCTGTTGTGTCCATGTTGAATGTCTTTGTCATGTCTCACTCCACAGTGGTGGTTAATATGAAGCTCATATGAAAGTAGACACTCAGGACTTTAAGAGTTTGTAGTGTTTCAGAAGGATTTCTGTTTTTCTCTAGCCTACTAGGAGCGATATATTCATAGAAAAGTTCCAGGTTAGTTTTTTTTCTCATACAGATGTTTGTATCTTCAAAGTAAATGTTGATATCAAACCCATTTCTGCTCTCTGAGATGCTCCAAGTGCTTGTTCATCTAAAAAGCAGCTCATATTCGATCTTCAACCAGTAAAATTCAGTGTAAGGTTATCCAACAGAGGGAAACACACACGTCTAAAACACACTGAAAGCTGACAGACTCGTTTTATATCAGACTCACAGCCTGAACGTCGTTCAGTTATTTACACTGATTGAAAACTTCCCACAAGTCTGAGCATCGTCGTCATATGTCTGAGCATCAGATAATACAGTCAACACGTTCTTGATAAAGTTTGTCATAATATTCTGCTTCTATTATGTAAGCTGTAATAAAAAATTTTAACCAACTTTTTAAGTGAAACAGTCACTTCCTTTCTTTCTCTGAAGAGGACACTGTTTTTAACGACACCCCACATAAGTGCTAATATTTTGGATCTGTGTTGACATTATGGGGATTTTTATGACAGTGTTTCCTGGCAGCCAAAATAAAATAAAAAAAAACAAAAAAAAACAATCAGTGTAGAAATTAGGAAGTTCAGAAATGGGATTATAGAAAGGAGAAGAGAGGATTCAAAAACTTTCCCCTCTTTTACCGCTTGTATTCACACTAGTTACCAGAGTTTTTTTTTTTTTTTTTTAAACAAATCAGTCTAGCACAGATTAAAAAAATATGAAAAATACAGCTTATTTTTCCAATTCTTGAATTTTCTGAGCTACTTTCAGCTGCTTTGTGTGTATTTTTTCCCAGAGATTCATCAGAGATGAACATTTTGCCAAAACCTGGCAACCCTGGACATCAGTGAAAATCTTGTCCAGAGCTCTGACATTTCATTACTGACATATAATTTTCTTTTATTCCACTGCAACGCTTTGGTTGGTGAATCTCAAAGATCAGAAGATTATATAAAAAAAAAATATGAAAAGAATTGATGAAATTAAAACTTTTGAGGCAGTGTTATTTTTGCTAAATTAAAAAGTGCTCTGTATTTTGAACACCACCCAATTCTGTCATATGGAATTAAAATTTACTTTGTACTGTTAGACAAAGTATTTGCTGATATTGTCCAGCTCCAGAAAGCACTGAAATGTTTCGTCTTGTGCTCCGGCGTGACAAGAAGCAGCTCTGATTAACACATGGACTTAAAGTCTCAGGCTGTGTTTACACTAGGCATTAAAAATGCAATCACCGTAATCCGATCAAGCAGATCGGATCATCAGCGAATCAGAACTCCGCCCTCGATTGTATCACAAAACCACACAGCTATGTGCAGCGACTCGGGAGACAGGAGGAGGAATAATGATAGTGGGCGGAGTTTTGTGCGACGTCGGACACGTTCATATTATACTAAGATCCGATCACAATGTGTCTTCGACTACCTCCGAACCAGGACACATTGATCGGATAACATTCCGATCACAAACACGTTTACACTCTAGATACAGCTCACATTTTAATGCCAAGTGTAAAGACAGCATCAAGAGTGATAATCTATAAGCAAGGACAGAGTGAGACGGCTGTCGTCACACACACACACACACACACACACACACACACACACACAGTTTGAGTAATGGAAGGTCGCGTGCCTTCTTCATCCACCTGCTCTCCACTCTACATGGCTTCAGCCCCTCACTGTCTCCTCTACACCACTGCAAAGTTCATGCGCTCACAGACACACTCCTCATCCCCAAGCGTGACTAATCCCCTGGAGTCAGAGGATTTCATGGTCCTGGATTGGACCTGAGATATTCGGAGACACCTGTCAGTGCTGTATCATTAGGCCTTGAACTGAGGTGTAAGGGGATAAAGTTGGCATGGAAACAATTCCACGGAGACGACGGACGTCTGGAGGGAAAGAACGCTGAGACGAGACCAGATCCTGAGCTCTCTCCAGCATGTGACGGAGAAGAAGACTTGAGACTCTCGTGGTTGAGAGAGGAAGCACTCTGTCATGGCATCTCTACAGCTGGGGGTTTGAGAACAGCTGACGTATTCGCTCTGCTCCCATTTGGCGTCTGTCTCCTAAAGGCTCCAACATTTGCATGTGTCTGTAGACTCTTGATGCTGCTCTTCTTCCAAACACCACAAACGCGCTGCAGGAATGAGAACAATGGGCGCAGTTCGTCTCCAATACGCTCACACACACTCTTTTGTGTTTTCCCAGATGCACCCTCTCTTTAGAAACTATTACACAAAAGCTGCTCTGAATCTAGCTTTTTAAATAGCGGCATCAATCATCAGAGCGGGATTATATAACGCTGATGGTGTTAAATTAACTTTTACTGTCTCCTTTTAAGTGTAGTTGGTGCACTAATTAAGAGTTTCACAGTCATTTGCAGTCTCAGTCTTGGTGTTAAAAAAAAAAAAAAAAAAAAAAAGGAAAAAAAGAAAAAAAGGCTTTATATATATCTTGAGTATCTGAGCTTGTTTTGCTTGGTGAGAATTGAAAAAACAAAACAAAACAAAAACAACAAAAAACAAACCCAAACAAACAAAAAATAAAACAAAAAACGAAATAAAAGAAAAAAAACAAACAAAAAAAAAAAAAGCAAAAAATCAAAAACAAGACAACAAAAAAAAACAAAAAACAAACAAAAACAAACCAAAAGAAAAAACTGAAACAAACAAAAACAAAAAACAAACCAAAAGAAAAAACTGAAACAAACAAAAACAAAAAACAAACCAAAAGAAAAAACAAAAACATAAAACAAAAAAAAACAAAAAAAACAAAACAAACCAACACAAAAAACAAAAACAAAATCAACAAAACAAAACAATTAAAAACCAATAACTAATAACTAATTTTCTGAAAAAAATGAACCCCCCCAAAAAAAAGAAAAAAAAAAGCCCCCACGCCCACAAGGAACAAATTCCGCTTAGCAGAACATATTTGTTTTGGTTTCTAAAACATTTTAATCAATTTATTAATTTACCAGAAGATCCCACGTGATTGACCTGCACTTGTGGAAATCACAGTAAGAATTTTTTGTTCATCATTTCGCTCTCAGCGTCATGGAGACTCTGACTCAGCAGTAGGTGTAATTTTAGTCACATGGAATCTTTTCTTAGTAATTTACCAACACTGACTTTTGTCACTGTAGCTTTTAAATACTTGCTTAAAAATGGTGTGGGTTTTTTCTAGACTGCTCAACTGAAACCACAGCCCATATTTTACACTTGCGTAACGTTCTGAACATTACAGTTCTGAACACTTAAAAGGAGAATCAGATCATTGGAGGTCAGTACATCATCTTTACAGGATGTTTTCCTCATACTCAGTTTTCAGTCAAAGCTGTGATAATGTGGAACTCATTTTAGTTTAGTCAAAAAATGTATTCATTTCTGCCAATTTGTCTTATGATATCTGTATGTAAAACAGCTACATGCTAGCTAGCTTGCTGGCGTGTCTGTATTTCCCGGTTGCCTAGCAACAGCGTATCATATATTCATAAATCTGAATAAACAAATCTCAATCTGTTTTTGCTAAAGCTTTGTTTTTTGTAATTTAAATTATAAAGAGTCTTTTCTGTCTGTCTGTCTGTCTCTCTGCCCGTCTTTCTTTCTGTCTGTCTTTCTTTCTGTCTGTCTGTCTGTTTATCTGTCTGTCTTTCTTTCTGTCTGTCTGTCTGTTTATCTGTCTTTCTTTCTTTCTGTCTGTCCGTCTGCCTGTCTTTCTTTCTGTCTGTCTGTCTGTCTCCCGCCCTGTTCCTTTCTTTCTGTCTGCCTGTCTTTCTTTCTGTCTGCCTGTCTTTCTTTCTGTCTGCCTGTCTGTCTTTCTGTCTGTCTGCCTGGATGTATGTCTTTCTGTCTGCTCTGTCAAAGCCACTCAGTTCAGTGTAAGAGGAAAGAGAGAAAGCTGAGTCAGACAGGAAGAGAGAAAGAGGAAATGTACGTTCGAGAGAACAGGAAGTATAGATAGCAGCAGCGGGTGAAAAAGAGAAGATAAACTACGTTAAATAAACAGGGTCAGAGAGATGAGCTCTCTCTCTATATCTTTTCCCCCTCTCTCAGAGCAGGTGGAGGAGAGGAGAGGAGAGGAGGAGGAAAGGAGGAGGAGAGGAGCCTGAGGCTGTGGCTCAGAAAGCCTGAGCTGCTCGGCTCCCAGGAGCACTCTTAATTCTGACGCTCATTCATCACACTCCCTCACACTTCATCACACACATCCATGAGCTCGCTGCTTTCTCTCCATCGTCTAGTCCTGCTTCCCTCTCTATCCTTCAGTGCAGCCACAAAAGCAAGAACACACAAACATCAGCTACTCTGATAAAAATACGTCAAAAAACGATGGAATAAACACCACGACGTCACAACGCCGGACTGGAATATGGGCTGAAATGGAAAAACGTGTGCAAGGTCATGCAGCCCTTCCCTTCCCTGCTGACACACACAGACTGCAGGCCAAAACCAAAACAAGCCTGAATCAGCGAGTCGGCCGAGTCGAATCAGAGCAGAGCTACAGACTCCACCCATTTCCTGAGGTGAGCACTAACCATTAACTCTTTACTCCACACCACTTTATAACTTTCTCCTGCTGAGACTGTAGCACACACACACACACACACACACACACACACACACACAAAACAGCATGAATTTCACAGTTCATACAGAAAACATGGAATGCATTGGCCAGATTTTGTGCTTTATTTATTTATTTTTACACAATACCAGAAAAAAAAAAAGAGTTGCTCCATGTTGTCGTGTCTTTCATTACTTTTTCTTTATTTTCCGTACTTTTTTTCTTTTACATAGTTTTCCCTAAACAGTGCAGTAAAGTGCAGCTTTTTTTGCACTTTCTTTTTTGTTACCGTTGCTTGTGTACTCTGAAGCAGTCTCTGGCAAAAGAATTTCCTTCGGGATTAATAAACTTCTGTCTTATCTTATCTTCAAATTGTACTTTAATTGAAAACATTTACTTACTTTTTAACGATTGGTCAAAAGGTCGAGACAGGATTTCAATATGCTAATATATAAACAGATTTGCACACATATATTCTATACTGTATATACTTTTTACTATTCTTACGTCTTTAGCTCTATTTTTGTTGTTTAAATTAAATTGCTGTCGTTTGCCTGAGCCTCATCTAAGCATTTCATTGTACAAACTGTCACTGACATCTGCACCTGTGACAAATAAACCTGACTTTACAAACAACTCGCCCTGCAGCGCTGCTCTGATCTGACCCACGATTACGGTTTTATACAGTAAAATTATTTATTATACAGTAAAAACATACTGAATAATTACTCACAGTCCTCGTGGTGTCCTTTTGGGCTGCATACAATGTTTACACTGTTTAAGAAAATATGATTTCTTTTTTTATTTTTAATTTGCCAGAATACATAAATAATTTAGAGGACTGTGCAATATCTCCTAATTTCACATGTTATAACTGTCTACACAGTTTATTTAAAAAAAATTTTTTTTTTCTTAATTATAGCTACTTTTGTACAAAATTAAACCTATTTTTGTTTATTATTGCTTTTATTATTATTATTATTATTATTATTATTATTATTATTATTAACACTCTCTCTGTGAGGAGTGTGAATTTCACTGTATATGAACACTATCTTGAATGTTGAAAGTATTTAGATAATATATATTTAATAAAATGTATATAAAGAAACTTAAATGTCTAAAAAAAAAGGGGGAAAAAAAGCACAAAATAAAATAAAATAATATAATAAAGTAATAAAAATCTAAATGAATGAAAAGTACGTAAAAAATAAAATGGAGCAAATAAAAAAAATATATATAATATAGAAAAATAAAAATAAAATAAAAGGACAACAATAAAAAATTCTTAAATAAAATAGGAAGCTTAAAATAAGGTACAAAAATAAGTGCAAAATAAAGGCAGAACTGCTTTAATCAAACGAGCTAGCTAATATCAGAGACGATATTTAGGCACAGTATCAAGACTGGATAAATAATTTTTGAAATAAATTCTACACAAAACATCTAGGCAGCTAACTTTAGAACATTTATCACAAGAAAGCTAGCTGATGTGATCCACACGTTTATCCATTGCTAGCTAGTTGGTTAGTTATTCATAAACCGATTCATCCACAGAATGATGTGAAGAGTTCGTTACCTTTTCATCAGTAACCTAGTGGTTTAAAAACTTTCGACGACCTGAAAGTGATGAAGAGGAAAAAAATACAGATTCATATACAACTCTTGTGTTAAGTCAATAACGAACTCAGAAACTACACTGACCTAATTAGTTCCTCAGGAGCTCTTGGTTGCACAATTCCTCCTGACTGTAAACTGTTGTAGAAAGGACATTATTTACTGCCCAGTGTCACCCAGATGAGGATGAGGTTCCCTTATGAGCCTGGTTCCTCTCAAGGTTTCTTCCTCATATCATCTCAAGGAGTTTTTTCTCACCACCCTCTCCTCAGGCTTCTCATTAGAGATGAATAATATGTATTTATTTATTATTATTAATATCATTTTAAACTTTTTATCCATATCATTTTTATTCTATATTTCTATACTTCAGTAAAGCTGCTTTGAGACAATGTCCATTGTTGAAAGCGCTATACAAATAAATTGAACTACTCCAAAGCTATAGCTATTTAGCAAAATAATAGAGATAGTAATATTAAAATAAAGTGTATTAGGTTACAGAGTAAAGAGTTACAGCCAGTGGCACGCCATCTTTCAGGCCCGTTGTTTACATGTTCAACTTTTCATATCTCATGTATCCATTACTCCCTCCAGAGAGGGGCTCAAATACTGCAGGCAATGACACAGCAACTGACTACACACACACACACACACACACACACACACACACGGCAGCAGCAGGCTGGGAGAGCTGATTAAATGCTTTCACTCTACATGAATGTTCTCTGCGTGTGTACACAGTAACTCGCTGAGGTGAAATATGAGCTTCACGTGTTTCCAGTGCTGAGCTTCTCCACCACAGACGCCAGCGCCGCTCAATCTCGCCACTCATTTCCCCAGCATGCTAAAAGCTGTTCCAGTCATGCTGGCTCTATGGGTTTTTTTTACAGCGTGGTTTCAAACTGGGATTAAGCACCGAAAGCAGACGGCTGTATCGGGGACGGGTCGATCGGGACGTGATATCGGGGTCGATCGAGAGGTTTCTTTTTTAAAATCGATCCTAATATAAAAATTATCGACACGTGTGTGTGTGTGTGTTCATCTTTGTTATCTAACAAAATATTGATGCACAGGAACTACTGCTCCTTCTCTTGATGCCCAACATCAGTTTCTCTCTCTCTCTTTCTCACACACACACACGAACTAGAACGAGACTGGGTGTGTATTATAAGCCATATAAGTAAAACAGATTTTAAAAATAAAGAGTGGAAAAAAAGTGAAACAGCTGATTTTTTTTCTCACTGTCATACATCATACTCAATATCCAAAAATTTGGCTTTGGACTATTGATCAGAAGGTTGTGAGTTCGAATCCCAGGTCCACTAAGCTGCCACTGCTGGGCCTTGAGCAAGGCACTTAGCCCTCAATTGCTCAGTTGTATAAAAAAAAAAAAAAGAGATGAAATGTAATTCGCTCTGGATAAGGTCATCTAACAAATTCCAGAAATGTAAATTTATTCTCATAGGTAGAGGAAACTGTGTGTTACACCATACAGTGAAATTCTTAATCCTCCAGCCATCTATGACTTAAATTAAGGACATATAAAAAGAAAGAATAGCATACACAAAGCATACACATGTATTGCATGTGTAAAGTGTATGGTGTGGAAGTAACACGAGTCCATGTTGCTTATTTACTTACTCGAGTCTTCGCTACAGGATCAATACAAAAATCCGTGACCGAAAATCACCGATCCCTTGCCTGCACTGAGCGTGTATGGAGTGTGTGTACCTGATCACCTGATCCATGTGGAAGAAAACAAAAAAGCAATGAAGGCTAACAGGGGAAAAGCAATCTGTCTGCAGATCAGTGGCAGAGGAAGACATCCGTCCTGTTTGGATGTGTGGAATCTGGGATTATTAACATTATTATTAACGATAATTAACATTAGGGCATTGGCGGCTCAGTGGTAGGGTTCTCGCCTATCATGCGGAAGGCCCGGGTTCGATTCCCAGCCAATGCCTCAATCCCAACCACTGGATCCAGTGCTGGTCCCAAGACTGGAAAAATGGGAGGGTTGCATCAGGAAGGGCATCCGGCGTAAAACATTTGCCAAGTTGTTGTGCGGACCAATTGGTCCGCTGTGGCAACCCCGAACAGGGAGCAGCCGAAAGCAACTATTAACGATAATTAACGTGATGTTACGAAAAAAAGAAAGACACATGTGTATCTCACCTTGTAAAGCTCCATGCTAGTAGACGTTGCTACTAGGTTGCCATGTTTACGATGGAAGCCCCTAGCTAGTGTGATATAGTTACACTACATAGCTACAGAACGTACGCAAGCCATCATTTTACCATAGCTACAAAAAAAAGAGGCAGTTTGACCGTTTTCACCACAAATCACATGGTAAATAAATCGAATTTTAATGTTGTTCGTTAATTTATCCTGATCAATCCGAAGCATATCCCAGGAATTCTGTACGTGAGGCAGGAAATGAGCATCACACAAACACATTCTTTCACTCATTCAGCGTAGACATGTTTTTGTGAGGTAGGAGGAAACCTGAGGTAGAACCTGGAGGAAACTCATGCACACTGAGAGAAACCCGAGCTCCAGATCAAACCAGGAACCCTGGAGCTGTGAGGCGGCGATGCTAACCGCTACACCACTAATAGAGTGATAATTAGCTGAAAGCAAAGTTTGCTCTCGGCTCTCGTTGGGGGGTCGGCTTCGTCAGACACAGACTGAGATTCAGCCCAAAGCGAGTCTCACCTACTGGGTTAAAAGCTGGAACAACAAAACATACAGGGGAAAACACCCTGAGCGATTCATGACCATTCATTAGTAGTCACTATGGCACTTTCGCTTTAAAATCCTCTGAACCTTTTTTGTGTCGCTCATACTGCATCCCGCCCCTAACGTGTCACTTCCTGTTGGGAAGGCAGAGTTCGCCTGCCTTTAGCTTCTCTACAGTCTCGGTCTCTCTTCGTTTTTCCTTTCCCGTGTGTGCAGTGTACATCTGCTCCACTTACAGGGGCACTTTAAACACACACACACACACACACACACACACACACACACAGCCATCAAGTGTTGATTTTGTTTTTTTATTTACTTTTTTTAGTTTTTTACTGCGGAAAGCACTTTCCCTACACTCTCTCTCCCTTAGTCTCTCTCTTGTTCTCTTCTGTCTCACTCTCCCTGGCACTCTCTCTCTCTCTCTCCCTGAGTCTCTCTCTCTCTCTTTCTCTCTCTCTCTCCCTCTTTCCCTCTCCCTGACACACACACACTCTCTCTCTCTCTCTCTCTTTCTGTCACTCTCTACCTCTCCTTGAATCTCGCTCTCTCTCTCTCCCTCTTTCTCTCTCCCTCTCTCTGACAAACACACTCTCTCTCTCCCTCTGCCTGAGTCTCTCTCTCTTGCTCTTTCTCTCATCAGCCTGAGTGTCAGAGGCTTTTGCTGCTCTGTCCTCTACTTTCTTGGATTGCTGGCTTGGATTTCTCCCTGAGGCTTCTCTGAGAGTTTTGTGTGTGTGTGTGTGTGTGTGTGTGTGTGTGTGTGTGTGTTTTTTTTTTTGGGGGGGGTCCCCAGACACGGATCACTCAGGGCAGGTAGACTGCTCTGTCCTCATCTGCACTACCTCGCCTCCAAACCTGGCAGCCACCCAAAGCTCACCTCACCTTATTACTAAAATTTTCCCTTCACACTGACTCAGAAAGAACGACAGGCAGGAAACGGAGAAGAAGAAGGGAGGGAGAGGAGTGATGAAGAGCAGTGACGAAGAGAAAAGTGCGTGAGGAGATAAAGGTATCTGTGGGGAGAAAGAAGAGCCAGTTTGTGACTGATATCTTTGTGTTCTTTCTTAATTAGCGGAGCACTCTGCTGCCCCAGACCCCACCGTCCATCCCACAGCAGCACTTCACCTGCCATCTGCCACTCAACTGCACTGCCATATCTTCACAGGCCAGAGCAAGACAGCAAAAAGACTCTTAATTGATCAAATATAAAGTCATTACGCAAGCTGCCAGCGCTGTGTATCCATCTGTGTGTGTGTGTGTGTGTGTGTCACAAACACTGCCAGATTGATGAGCGATTTCTCCCAGTGGCAGGAGAGTCTGCTAAATAACTACATGTAGAGAACACTGAATCAGCTAGTTATGAATAGTAGACTATTTGAGGATGCTGTATAATATAAAACACATCACTGTGAGAAAAACACTGCTGCATGTAACATTCTAGAATAAACACTAAGGTATTGTGCGTCTTCTTGACAAAACTATGCTTACAAAACTTAATCTCTCTCTCTCTCTTTCCAAACATACCCTCGCTCAAATGTGACATTCTCTCAACACTGACTCTTTTTTCCACAACTGACTCCCAAAACTGAATTTCACTCAAATCATACTCTCTCTCTCACTCTCTCTTAATACTGACTATCTCTCAAAACCTGAATCAGTAATGACTCTCTCAAACCTGAATCAGTAATGACTCACTCTAAAAACCTGAATCAGTAATGACTCTCTCAAACCTGAATCAGTAATGACTCTCTCAAACCTGAATCAGTAATGACTCACTCTAAAAACCTGAATCAGTAATGACTCTCTCAAACCTGAATCAGTAATGACTCACTCTCAAACTTGAATCAGTAATGACTCTCTCAAACCTGAATCAGTAATGACTCTCTCAAACCTGAATCAGTAATGACTCACTCTCAAACCTGAATCAGTAATGAGTCTCTCAAACCTGAATCAGTAATGACTCACTCTCAAACCTGACTCACTCTCAAACCTGTCTCACTCTCAGTAATGACTCTCTCAAACCTGACTCACTCTCAAACCTGCCTTACTCTCAGTAATGACTTACTCTCAGTAATTACTCACTCTCAAACTTGCCTCTCTCAGTGATGATTCACTCAAACCTGACTCACTCTCAGTAATGATTCACTCAAACCTGACTCACTCTCAGTAATGATTCACTCAAACCTGACTCACTCTTAAACCTGACTCACTCTAAGTAATGATTCACTCAAACCTGACTCACTCTCAATAATGATTCACTCAAACCTGACTCACTCTCAGTAATGACACACACTCAAACCTGCCTCTATCCGTAATGAATCACTCTCAGTAATGACACACTCTCAAACCTGCCTCACTCTCAGTAACGACTCACTCTCAAACCTGACTCACTCTCAGTAACGACTCACTCTCAAACCTGACCCACTCTCAATAATGACTCACTCTCTGTAATGACTCTCTCATTTTTCCCTCAGTGGTCCTGAATCCCACATGTCTGTCTTCTGAGGCAGCTCTCTGTTCCCTCTTCATGACTGCTCTGAATCTGCTGTAGGAGGTGATACAAGGTGCCTTTAATCCTGCCCCTCTTTCCCTCTAGTTAATTTGAAACCCCCTGGTGCTGGATCTTTCTCCATCTCTCCGTTTCTTAGTCTCTCTCTCAGGCCGAGTTCTCTCAGGGCTAGTTAGCAGTCCTCAGAGCACCGCTGGGATGATACCCGCCTGGCCGCTGTCACTCTAATTGCCGCAAGCGTGGCTGCCTCCCCGGGGGAGAAGCCGTGTGAAATCCTGATATGATATGTGCCATTAAGTAAAATGAAAAACCCTTGTGCACGGCCAACGAGTGCCAGCAGCCTGAGCCGCTCTGGCCTTCAGCTCCCGCTACGGTCTAAATTACAGCAGGAGCAGGAGAGAGAGAGAGAGAGAGAGAGAGAGAGAGAGAGAGAGAGAGAGAGAGAGAGAGAGAGAGAGAAGGGGGGGGTTGAGGGGGAAAACAGAGTGACAGAGAAAGACGCAGGGACAGAAAGAGTGACAAAGAGAGGGAGAAAGGAGAACAGAGAGAGAGACAGAAAGACAGACAGACAGAGAAATCATAAGAGTCACAATAAGACAACAAGAGGGAAACAGATGGAGAAAGCAAAATCAAGTACTAGAGAGAAAGACAAAAAGACAGACAGGGAAGAAAAAAATGTGGGGAACAGGCATAGATAAAAAGAGATAGAGAAAGAGAAAAAAAGCATAGAGGAGAGAGAGAGAGAAGCATAGACAGGGGAGAGAGAGAGAGAGAGAGAGAGAGAGAGAGAGAGAAGCTTAGACAGAGGAGAGAGAGGGGGAAGCATACACAGAGGGGAGAGAGAGATAGAAGCATAGACAGAGGAGAGAGAGAGAGAGAGAAGCATAGACAGAGGAGAGAGAGAGAGAAGCATAGACAGAGGAGAGAGAGAGAGAAGCATAGACAGAGGAGAGAGAGGAAAGCATACACAGAGAGAGAGAGAGAGAGAGAGAGAGAGTAGAAGCATAGACAGAGGGAAGAGATAGAAGCATAGACAGAGGTGATAGAGATAGAAGCATAGAGAGAGAGAGAGAGAGAGAGAGAGAGAGAGAGAGAGAGAGAGAGAGAGAGAGAGAGAGAGAGAGAGAAGAGAGAGAGAGAGAGAGAGAGAGAGAGAAAGCATACACAGAGGAGAGAGAGAGAGAGAGAGAGATAGAAGCATAGACAGAGGAGAGAGAGATAGAAGCATAGACAGAGGAGAGAGAGAGAGAGAGAGAGAGAGAGAGAGAGAGAGAGAGAGAGAGAGAGAAAGGAAGGAAAAGGGTTGAGAGAGGAGGGAGTGGATGATTTAGGAGAGACGAGTGGTTAAGGGTATGCCAGATTCCCTCCCTGCTTCCTCCATATCTACACCTCATTCCATCCTCGAGATCATTATCTCTCTCTCTCCACTCACACTCCTCCATCATTTACAACACTTCTGCTTTCTCTCACTGACTCGCGTATAAAACTTAAACACTCTCGCATAACCATGTCTTCCTTCTCTCTCCCATGTGGGCAGACATTTCCCTCTTTCAGTCTTACTGCCTCTCCAGCTGTTCTTCAGCCCCTCTTTGTCGTCTGTAAAGGAACCAGTGCCCTCTGTCTGCAGCTGGAGGAAATACACTTCACACCACTCACTCACTCACTCCATCACACAAGCCATGGTGGGAAAGATCAGTCTACTAATAAAACCAGTGGCTGAGATTCTACCTCGGTCCTCAGGCTGAATGCAGGCGGCTCTGCGTGAGCTTCGTGTTCAGCCTGCGCTGTTTAAAGGGCTAAAATCACAGGATGAGTTTCAGTCACTCGACACACATCAGCGCAGTTGTTTATCGTCTCTCCTGTAAGACATGCAATCAGATGCAATCGGGAAGACGAGTGCAGACTGGCTGAGCGGTTTTGTCAAGCACATTCTTACCATCAGCGTGAAGATATTCTGACTGTAACAGACACTGTAACTCTACA
>JAUCMX010000018.1:5958510-5976010 GCA_033459395.1 Hemibagrus guttatus
ACTCCGCTGTGTCATCACGAGCACTACGCTGATGTATTCATCACAGAAGACATCACAGAAACATTTTTTTTTCCTTACAAACTTTCAGTCAAAACCTTGATGAGATCTAAACTAAACGACAACTAAATGAGCGAGACTGAGACAAGGCCCAGCAAATCCTACAGGAGTCTGATCCTGACACACTGTCCTTCTTCCTGAGAGAGACATTTTCCTGTTTTCTGATTCATCCTGATGCTCTTCTTCTACACTTCTCACTCACTCACTGATGCTCTTGTAGATGTATCTATCTATCTCTCTATCCATCTATCTATTTCTCTATCTATCTATCTCTCTCGCTCTCTATCTATCTATCTATCTCTCTCGCTCTCTATCTATCTCTCTATCTATCTATCTTGTGCTCTCCATCTCTCTCTCTCTATGTATGTAAGAGGTTGTTGAGGTCACAAACAGGATTTTTTGGTAGACAGCAGAATTCATGGTTCCATTTATCACAGAAAGTCTTCCAGGTCCTGAAGCAGCAAAACAGCCCCAGACCATCACACTACCACCACCATATTTTACTGTTGGTATGATGTTCTTTTTCTGAAATGCGGTGTTACTTTTACACCAGACGTAATGGGACACAGACCTTCCAAAAAGTTCAGTTTTTGTCTCGTCAGTCCACAGAGTATTTTCCCAAAAGTCTTGGGGATCATCAAGATGTTTTCTGGCAAAACTGAGACGAGCCTTTATGTTCTTTTTGCTCAGCAGCGGTTTTCGTCTTGGAACTCTGCCATGCAAACCATTTTTGCCCAGTCTCTTTCTTATAGTGGAGTCATGAACACTCACCTTAACTGAGGCAAGTGAGGCCTGCAGTTCTTTGGATGTTGTTGTGGGGTCTTTTGTGACCTCCTGGATGAGTTGTCGCTGCGCTCTTAGGGTGATTTTGGTCGGCCGGCCACTCCTGGGAAGGTTCTCCACTGTTCCATGTTTTGGCCATTTGTAGATAATGGCTCTCACTGTGGTTCGCGGCAGTCCCAAAGCTTTAGAAATGGCTTTATAACCTTTTCCAGACTGATAGATCTCAATGACTTTCTTTCTCATTTGTTTTTGAATTTCTTTGGATCTCGGCATGATGTCTAGCTTTTGAGGATCTTTTGGTCTACTTCACTTTGTCAGGCAGGTCCTATTTAAGTGAGTTCTTGATTGCGAACAGGTGTGGCAGTAATCAGACCTGGGTGTGGCTAGAGAAATTGAACTCAGGTGTGATAAACCACGGTTAAGTTATGTTTTAACAGGGGGGCAAACACTTTTTCACACAGGGCCATGTAGTTTTGGATTTTGTTTTCCCTTAATAATAAAAACCTTCATTTAAAAACTGCATGATGTGTTTACTTGTGTTATCTTTGACTAATATTTAAATGTGTTTGATTATCTGAAACATTAAAGTGTGACAAACATGCAAAAAAATAAGAAATCAGGAAGGGGGCCAACACTTTTTCACACCACTGTATGTAGCTATGTATCTATCTCTCCCTACCTCTATCTATCTATCTATCTATCTATCTATCTATTTTTGATGCTCTCCTTCTACACTCGCTGATGCTCTTGTAGATGCTCTCACACGGATTCTCTAAAGATTTCTCCCTTAAAAAAAACAATAATAATACCCATATCTCACTCTTCTGTGGTTCATCATCATCTCCCCTGTGAATTCAGTAGAGTTGTACCTGCTGTAATCATAAACACTCTCCTGTGCTCATCCCAGGACTTGCTCACAACATCAACATCTCAACACTCTCAGTGCTGTTTGTCTTAACTCTCTGTACAATCCCAACATCACTAAAAAAACAAAAAACAAAAAAACAAAGATTCTGTATGGAGTCTCTCAAGATTTTTTGGATGAGGAAGTTTTCCCTCTCCGCAGTCTCATTAGGGATCTAAACCTACATCTGGATTTCTGCTTGATGCAGATGTTTATTATTAAATATGCTGCACATGTAAAAATGAATGAGACTAAAACCTACACACACATATCGTCTATGGAGGCTTATGGTAACACATTGGGGATGTGGTAGCTTAGTGATTAAGGTGTTGGACTACTGCTTGGAAGGTTGCCATTGCTGGGCCCCTGAGCAAGGCCCTTAACCCTCAATTGCTCAGTTGTATAAAATGAGATAAATGTAAGTCACTCTGGATAAAGGCGTCTACCAAAGGCCAGAAATGTAAAATGATAGCGTTGTTCAAATGGAAGGTTATTATATTTACAGCATTTGGAACATGCCCTTATCCAGTATGATCACCTGCACACTGATCTCTTTTATACATTCAATTCAATTTTATTTGTACAGAACATAACATACATAGTACTAAAAGTTCAAGATTAATATTAGACTTATATTTAAATTTAGGCCCGGGTTCGATTCCTGGGCAGGGAGCTACCCCAGCCACTGGCGAGTTAATGACCCAAATGATCCGCTATGGCGACCAACAACAGGGAGGAGCTGAAAGAACAACATTTAAATTTATTTGTATTTATCCCTAATGAGCAAGCCTGAGGTGACTGTGGCGAGGAAAAACTCTCTGAAATGGTAAGAGGATGAAACCTTGAGAGGAACCAGACTCAAAACACCGGAGAGTGTGATTATAAATGATTATAAACACCGGAGAGTGTGATTATAAATGATTATAAACACCGGAGAGTGTGATGAATGATTATAAACACCGGGGAGTGTGATTTTAAATGATTATAAACACCGGAGAGTGTGATTATAAATGATTATAAACACCGGAGAGTGTGATAAATGATAATAAACACCGGAGAGTGTGATTATAAATGATTATAAACACCGGAGAGTGTGATTATAAATGATTATAAACACCGGAGAGTGTGATAAATGATAATAAACACCGGAGAGTGTGATTATAAATGATTATAAACACCGGAGAGTGTGATTATAAATTATTAGAAACACCGGAGAGTGTGATTATAAATTATTAGAAACACCGGAGAGTGTGATAAATGATAATAAACACCGGAGAGTGTGATTATAAATGATTATAAACACCGGAGAGTGTGATTATTAATGATTATAAACACCGGAGAGTGTGATTATAAATGATTATAAACACCGGAGAGTGTGATTATAAAAGATTATAAACACTGGAGAGTGTGATAAATGATAATAAACACCGGAGAGTGTGATTATAAATGATTATAAACACCGGCGAGTGTGATTATAAATGATTATAAACACCAGAGAGTGTGATTACAAATGATTATAAACACCGGAGAGTGTGATTATAAAAGATTATAAACACCGGAGAGTGTGATTATAAATTATTAGAAACACCGGAGAGTGTGATTATAAATAATTATAAACACCGGAGAGTGTGATAAATGATAATAAACACCGGAGAGTGTGATTATAAATGATTATAAACACCGGAGAGTGTGATTATAAATTATTAGAAACACCGGAGAGTGTGATTATTAATGATTATAAACACCGGAGAGTGTGATTATAAATGATTATAAACACCGGAGAGTGTGATTATAAATGATTATAAACACCGGAGAGTGTGATTATAAATGATAATAAACACCGGAGAGTGTGATTATAAATGATTATAAACACCGGAGAGTGTGATTATAAATGATTATAAACACTGGAGAGTGTGATTATAAATGATTAAAACACCGGAGAGTGTGATAAATGATAATAAACACCGGAGAGTGTGATTATAAATGATTATAAACACCGGAGAGTGTGATTATAAATTATTAGAAACACCGGGGAGTGTGATTATAAATAATTATAAACACCGGAGAGTGTGATAAATGATAATAAACACCGGAGAGTGTGATTAAAATGATTATAAACACCGGAGAGTGTGATTATAAATTATTAGAAACACCGGAGAGTGTGATTATTAATGATTATAAACACCGGAGAGTGTGATTATAAATGATTATAAACACCGGAGAGTGTGATTATAATGATTATAAACACTGGAGAGTGTGATAAATGATAATAAACACCGGAGAGTGTGATTATAAATGATTATAAACACCGGAGAGTGTGATTATAAATGATTATAAACACTGGAGAGTGTGATTATAAATGATTAGAAACACCGGAGAGTGTGATAAATGATTATAAACACCGGAGAGTGTGATTATAAATGATTATAAACACCGGAGAGTGTGATTATAAATGATTATAAACACTGGAGAGTGTGATTATAAATGATTATAAACACCGGAGAGTGTGATTATAAATGATTATAAACACCGGAGAGTGTGATTATAAATGATTATAAACACCGGAGAGTGTGATTATAAATTATTATAAACACCGGAGACTGTGATAAATGATTAGAAACACCGGAGAGTGTGATTATAAATGATTAGAAACACCGGAGAGTGTGATTATAAATGATTTTAAACACCGGAGAGTGTGATAAATTATTATAAACACCGGAGAGTGTGATTATAAATGATTATAAACACCGGAGAGTGTGATTATAAATGATTATAAACACCGGAGAGTGTGATTATAAATTATTAGAAACACCGGAGAGTGTGATTATAAATAATTATAAACACCGGAGAGTGTGATAAATGATAATAAACACCGGAGAGTGTGATTATAAATGATTATAAACACCGGAGAGTGTGATTATAAATTATTAGAAACACCGGAGAGTGTGATTATTAATGATTATAAACACCGGAGAGTGTGATTATAAATGATTATAAACACCGGAGAGTGTGATTATAAATGATTATAAACACTGGAGAGTGTGATAAATGATAATAAACACCGGAGAGTGTGATTATAAATGATTATAAACACCGGAGAGTGTGATTATAAATGATTATAAACACTGGAGAGTGTGATTATAAATGATTAGAAACACCGGAGAGTGTGATAAATGATTATAAACACCGGAGAGTGTGATTATAAATGATTATAAACACTGGAGAGTGTGATTATAAATGATTATAAACACCGGAGAGTGTGATTATAAATGATTATAAACACCGGAGAGTGTGATTATAAAAGATTATAAACACCGGAGAGTGTGATTATAAATGATTATAAACACCGGAGACTGTGATAAATGATTAGAAACACCGGAGAGTGTGATTATAAATGATTATAAACACCGGAGAGTGTGATTATAAAAGATTATAAACACCGGAGAGTGTGATAAATTTTTATAAACACCGGAGAGTGTGATTATAAATGATTATAAACACCGGAGAGTGTGATTATAAATGATTATAAAAACCGGAGAGTGTGATTATAAATTATTAGAAACACCGGAGAGTGTGATTATAAATAATTATAAACACCGGAGAGTGTGATAAATGATAATAAACACCGGAGAGTGTGATTATAAATGATTATAAACACCGGAGAGTGTGATTATAAAATTTTTAGAAACACCGGAGAGTGTGATTATTAATGATTATAAACACCGGAGAGTGTGATTATAAATGATTATAAACACCGGAGAGTGTGATAAATGATAATAAACACCGGAGAGTGTGATTATAAATGATTATAAAAACCGGAGAGTGTGATTATAAATGATTATAAACACCGGGGAGTGTGATTTTAAATGATTAGAAACACCGGAGAGTGTGATTATAAATGATTATAAACACCGGAGACTGTGATAAATGATTATAAACACCGGAGAGTGTGATTATAAATGATTAGAAACACCGGAGAGTGTGATTATAAATGATTAGAAACACCGGAGGTGTGATTATAAATGATTATAAACACCGGAGAGTGTGATAAATTATTATAAACACCGGAGAGTGTGATTATAAATATTATAAACACTGGAGAGTGTGATTTTAAAATAATGTCCTTTCTACAGTCATATACAGTCACTTGGAGTCATGTAACCAGGAGCTCCTGAGCAATTATAGACACAACACCTCCTCCATGCCAATATCTGAGCAGGTGAGGGTTTAAGGGCTAAGAGATGGCAGCACTGGGATTTGAGAGAGAGAGAGAGAGAGAGAGGGGAGAGAGAGAGAGAGAGAAAAATAAAAAAGAGAGAGAGATATAGAGAATCAGAGAGAGAGAGAGAGAGAGAGAGAGAATCAGAGAGAAGAGAGACAGAGAGAGAATCAGAGAGAGAGAGATAAAAAAGAGAGAGAGAGATAGCGAATCAGAGAGAGAGAGAGAGAACGAGAGAGAGAGAGAGAGAGAGAGAGGGGAGAGAGAGAGAGAGAAATCAGAGAGAAGAGAGACAGAGAGAGAATCGGAGAGAGAGAGATAAAAAAGAGAGAAAGATATAGAGAATCAGAGAGAGAGAGAGGACAGAGAGAGAAAGATAAAAAAGAGAGAGAGATATATAGAGAATCAGAGAGAGAGAGAGAGACAGAGAGTAAGACAAAAAGGGGGAGAGAGCAAAAATGAGAGAGAGAGAGACAGAGAGAGAGAGAGAGAGAGAGAGAGAGAGAGAGAGAGAGAGAGAGAGAGAGAGGAGAGAGAGAAAGAGTAATAATGTAAGACTGATGGCTGATGTAATGAGACAGAATTTCACGGTCTCTTCTCCATTCCTGGCTCCAGAGCAGCACAGCGGTGAGCACCGAGTCTCCTGTTCCAGATCAGTACAAGTGCACTCTTTTCTCTCCAACCATTCATTCATTCATCCATCCATCCATCCATCCATCCATCCATCCATCCATCCATCCATCCATCCTCCTGCTGTCACATGAACATGCAGCGCGTGAAGATCTATGGCACCAAGTCACAAAAGTGAAAAGGCAGTGGGTCAATATGGCTTTTCATCTTCCTAACAATTTCATCTTCCCTCTGACACGTTGCCTTAGAGAGAGGGGCGAGAGGGGGCGAGAGAGCGAGAGAGAGAGAGAGAGCGAGAGAGAGAGGGGAGAGAGAGAGAGAAATATAGAGAATCAGAGAGAGTGAGAGACTGAGAAGGAAAAACAGAATGAACTTTAAGTTCCCGTGCTGGCACTTTTACTGTAAAATCATTACGGACTTTTCTAGAAAATCAATTTTCTCCAGATTGATTCTTTAACTCTTTAACCCCCTACTCACACCGGAGGGCATGCAGTAACACCGAGCCACCATTGAGGGGCAACATTTCCCACCACATCTGACTGCTGTCCATCTCTCTCTCTCTCTCTCTCTCTCTCTCTCTCTCCCTTTCTCTATCTATCTCTCTGTGTCTCTCTCTCTCTCTCTCTCTCTCTCTCTCTCTCCCTCCCCCCCCCATGGACCCTGGAGTGTTGAATGTTTTTAAGCAGCAATTTAGTTAGTGACAGACAGACAGGCACAGGCACACACACACACACACACACACACGCTGAAGTGTTAGAAAGCCACAGTCAAGCTGTGAGAAAGTGTCAGGGTCAACCGCTACAGAAGCCGTTACACTAAACACTTGGTTATTTTATTTCTGACCCTGACTCACTGATCACGTGGAATAGACCACACGGGGGGCATGTCGTTAAAGGGGAAAACATCAATGACAATTATCTTATCTATAAAGACATATCTATACACCCTCGCTCTGTGTCATCCATCACAATCAACAATTATTTTAAATTTAAAATTTATCTACATGTTGTATATTTTTTAATACCAGTGTAAAAAACTCTTCTGTTAGTGCCGATACTGGAGACTCCTTATATAAACGCTTAAACTTCTCCTCACAGAAAACTGGACAATAACATATCGAAAATCCCCACACACATGTCAAGCATCGGCCCACAAATCCCTGTGAGCGAGCCGTTGCTATAGAAACGATAAGGACAGCAGTACGAGCACATGAACAGAAACCAGGGAAAGTCGTCAACACCTTGCTTCTGAACAATCAGAATGGACCTAACGTAAATAAATAAATAAATGAATGGATGATAGATAGATGAATGGATGGTGGATGGATGGATGGATGGATGGATGGTGGATGGATGATGGATAAATGGTGGATGGGTGGATGATGGGAAAAATGGATGGATGATGGATGGATGATGGATGGATGGATGGATGATGGATGGATGGATGGATGGATGATGGATGGGTGATGGAGGATGATGGATGGACAATGGATGAATGAAATGGATGGGGGATGATGGATGGACAATGGATGAATGAAATGGATGGATGGATGGATAGATGGATGATGGATGGATGATGGATGGATGATGGATGATGGCTGGGTGATGGATGGATGGAGGATGATGGATGGATGATGGATGGACAATGGATGAATGAAATGGATGGATGGATGGATGATGGATGGATGGATGGATGGATGGATGGATGGATGGATGGATGATGGATGGATGGATGATGGATGGATGGATGGATGGATGGATGGAGGATGATGGATGGATGGATGGAGGATGATGGATGGATGATGGATGGACAATGGATGAATGAAATGGATGGATGGATGAATGAAATGAATGGATGGATGGATGGATGAATGAAGGCACACATTTGGCTGATGTGTCATAAGGCTTGAATTAATCTATGTTAATTAATTAAATTAATTAAAGTGTTCTGCTGAAATTTACTTATAAAGGAAGTGATCATAAGCAGAAAAAAACCTCCAAACAGATCGATCCATCAGTCCATCCATCTACTCTTCAGCTGCTCTGAACTTCCTTTAGCAGTGTCTACTCCTTATCCCTCCTCTCCTCTTCCTCTCTCTCTTTGTTCGTCAGCTTTAATTAAACTTTAATTAATCCCTCTCTCCACATTAATTAATATACTGTATGTATATATTAAAAAAGCCCACGCTAATAACAGCGCTGCTAGAGAAACCGACAGACAGACCACCAGAGATTAAAGTTAGTATCTTTCTCGGATCTCGGATGGGATGGAGTAAAGTGGAGACGTTTTGAGATGCTCTGCGTTACATGACGAAGCTCTTAACGCTTTGTAGGATGTGGTGCTTTTCCTTGGCGGCGCAACTCGGGAGGCTGGTGCGTGCTCTAAACGGGTCTGGATGTGGAAGCAAATAAACCGGGGACCACACCAGCAGGAGCTCCATTCACAGGCGGTGTTTAGTTTGGCCACCTGAAGGAAGCATGATTTACAATGGGTCAACATGGCCGTCCGGCCTGAAACGCAGCGCAGCCTTCACGCCGTGCCATCTGGGGTCACATGGGGATGTAATTCCTCTCTAATGAGCGGTACAAGCTCACAGCTCACAGTCCAGCAAACACCACCTCAAAGCTCTACACACACACACCTTTCTGAACAGACTGCCAATATTCAACCCTATACGCATGGCTGTGTAATCTGTGTCCTCTCACACGCAACACAAAAATGACTACACAACATACACAATGACTTTATACCACAGACTGAGACTCAGGACTTCCTTCACTGAAGAATTCTCCAGTCTGATTGGTCAGAAAATGTGGATTAAGTTTTTCTAACAGCAGCTCTGGATACAAGTCACAGGTTTATACACACACACACACACACACACACACACACACACACACACACACACACACACACACAGAGCATGTAAACACATTTTAAAAATGTGCAGTTGTTGATTTATAAATGAAGGAGGAGTCAGGGTCAGTAAGATGTCTGTCAGAAACATGGTCAGGACTGATTTTTTTTTTTTTTTTTACATCATGCCACATTTCACAATAACATAACATGAAAAACTCCCCTCTTTTGTCTTTTTTGCAGACATCCAGTCACACACAGACACAGAGAGAGAGAAAACACACACACACACACACACACACACACACACACACACACACACACACAACACAGGCAGACAGAAACACACACACACACAAACAGACACACACACAAACACAACACAGGCAGACAGAAACACACACACACATACACAAAAATAGACACACAGAGTTACACACACAAACACACACAACACAGGCAGACAGAAACACACACACACATACAGTCACACACACAAAAATAGACACACAGAGTCACACACACAACACAGACAGACAGAAACACACACACACACACACACACAGTCACACACAGACAAAAACAGACACACAGAGTCACACACACAAACACGCACACACACAACACAGGCAAACAGAAACACACACACACACACACACACACACACAGTCACACACAGACAAAAACAGACACACAGAGTCACACACAAACACACACAGAAACACACACACACACACACACAGAAACACACACACACCACACACACACACACACAAAACACACACACACAGTCACACACAGACAAAAACAGACACACAGAGTCACACACAAACACACACACACACACACACACACAACACAGGCAGACAGAAACACACACACACGCACACACACACAAGCAGGCACAAACACAGAGACACACACGATGACATGAACACACACACGCATGCACAAACAGGCAGACTAAAGGCATTGTAGAGCAGTCTATCCACCTTCCAGCATTAGGAACCAGAGCTCTGGATTAAACCCCATGCACCAAATCCTCCTTCTCTACAACTCAGATACAACTATAAATCTAATCCAATCTAATCCAATCTAATCTAATCTAATCTAATCTAATCTAAAACAAACATCCAATTACATACAACACAACATATAACAGACTATTATTATAAATACATAACTACCTGAATAAGTGAGTGTAATAAACAACATTCTGTAAATAATCTCAATAAAATTCAGATCAGATACTGTATAAAGAAGTGCAGTTATAAAATAATAGAATAATTAATAATAGGATATCGTGTGTGTGTGTGACAGCAATCGCAGAAACTGGTGAAACTTCATCCAGGCGGCTTTTGCTCCATTTTCTTATTATATTTGTAAAGGCTATTAACTTTACGTAAGGGAAAATGTGAGATGCGGTACGGATTAGTGAAGCTGCGTTGTGGTGAGGAGAAAAGGAAAAAGAAAAAGAAATGTAGAAAATAAAGATGATGGGTTTAAGACCTTAGTGTCTTGAGTTCTGCTTCGACAATTCGATAACTATCTATTTCTTCCGATACTCGTAAGCTTCTAACCATTATCCAGTTTACATTCATTAAACTTCTTTAATAAATTCAGTTTAATCAAATTAAATTCAGATTAATTCGAATTAAAGTTCAATTAAAGTCTTTACTTCGTTATATGTGTATAAATAATAATATATACTAAATCATGCAGATAAATTGATATTAATTTAGATATTTAGTGAGGAAATTTCTATTAATGTAAAAGCTTAATTAATGAAATTTAAAAGAATTTAAAGCGTAGTTATGTGTCTATAGAAATCCAGAGAGAAAGTGGGCGGAGTCTGAGGAACAAAACCCCCCTTTAACGCTAATTTCCAGTGTAATAATAATCTAATATCAGCTCCATGACTGGGTGACTGTGTGATCTGTAAATCTGAGCTTTGAAGCTGCAGTTGTTTAGTTAAAAAGACTCAACATGGGTGTAGTGAGGTGTGTGTGTGTGTGTGTGTGTGTGTGTGTGTGTGTGTGTGTAAGTATCCGCTGTATCAAGGATTTACAAAAGTTTCTGGTTCGCTGGCTGGGAACTTTTGATCTGCCTGGCCTTCTGACAAACATTCTCTACCTCACTAATCCACATTAATGGCTGGGTTAGATTCCATCTTTTCATCGTAAAAGAGCGAGAGAGTGGGGGAAAGTGAGTAGTGGATTAATGAGGAGAGGTGATGAGAGAGAAAGAGAGAAAGAGAGAGAGAGAGAGAGAGAGAGAGAGAGAGAGAGAGAAAGAAAGAAAGAAAGAGAGAAAGAAAGAGAGAAAGAAAGAGAGAAAGAAAGAAAGAAAAAGAGAAAGAAAGAAAAGAGGGGGGGTAAGTGACAGGGAGACAGACAGACAGACATATTAGGGTGTGGAAAAAGAGCAAGAGAGAGAGAGAGAGAGAACGAGAGAAAAAGAGAGAAAGGGGAATAAGTGACGAGGGCGGGGCAACAGACAGACATATTAGGGTGTGGGAAGAGAGAGAGAGAGAGAGAGAGAGAGAGAGAGAGAGAGAGAGAGAGAGACAGTGATAGAATGAGAAAGTCAGAGAAACAAAGAGTGAGAAAGAGAGAGAACATGAGAGCAAGAGCAAGGGGGGGAAAGACAGGCAGAGAAAGTGGGGGGACAGGTCGAGAGACAGGGGGGTATAAGTGACAGTGGGGGGAGACAGACAGACAGACATATTTGGGGGGGCGGGAGGGGGGGGAGAGAGAGAGAGAGAGAGAGAGAGAGAGAGAGATGAAAAACATAAAAATAACTCACCCTCAGTCTGTGTCTGCGTGTGTTGAAGTCGGCATGTTTTGGTAAACTCGCTCACAATGAGGATTAATCAGCCATGAAATGTACCGAAGGCAAAAGCTCTAGGCCTTAGCTCTCTCTCCATCTCTCTCTCTCTCTCTCTCTCTCTCTCTCTCTCTCTCTCCCCACACACACACACACAGACACACACCCCGTGAGAGCGAGACAGAAGAAAGAGAAGGAAAAAGCGAGAGAGAAAGATGGGATTAGGAATGTCAAGGGTACACGTAGGGAAATAAGACGTGTAAAGCCACGATGAAGCTACTGCACGTTAGGAAAAATCTGGAAAACAGCAGCAGCAGGACGGAGGCGAGAGGAAAAAAACACAGCGCTACACACAGACATGCCTCACTGCATCCAGCAGCTGACGGAAAAGACACATTTGAGGTTTATTTAGTAAAATCCTGACTTGGCACAGTGTGGGGTTTGTGTGTGTGTTGTGGCTGTGAAGCTCCGCTGGGATGCTGTAATGAAATCTTTTTAGAGTACAGCAGCAGACTGAGAGACTTCAGGAATCAGAGAGCCTTCTGCCTTCTGCCACTCACCCCCAAACACGCTGCAGCTCTCTGACCACCATCTTGAATCCGTCTGCTTCAGCTACTTACAGAAATCTTCACCTCGCTTTTCCTTCCGTTTTCTTTCTTCACTGTGTTGGTTATTAGTCTGGGATTATGTGGGGGGACATGCCCCCTTTATGTGAGCCGTTACTATAGAAACATGACGTATTAGGATGAGCAAATTGATATAAACCTGTTGTTTAGCTTTAATTCTCCTAGCATTTTCATACATCTATATCTGCTGTCCCTGATTATCCTGATTATCCTTTAATGACATCCTGGCTTAAAGAATCTAATTCATTGTCACACTCCCCAGCTTACATTACAATGATTCAGAGAGAGAGAGAGAGAGAGAGAGAGGGGGGAGAGCGAGAGGGAGAGAGAGATAGCGGTGGCGCAGAAAGGACAGAGAGAGGGACAGAGAGAGAGAGAGAGAGAGAGAGAGAGAGAGAGAGGGGAAGGAGAGAGAGGGGGAAAGAGAAAGAGAGAGGGGGGAGCAGAGAGAGAGAGAGAGAGAGAGAGGGGAGAGAGAGAGAGAGAGAGAGAGAGAGGGGAGAGAGAGAGAGAGAGAGGGGGACAGAGAGAGACAGAGAGAGAGTGAAAGAGAGGGAGAGAAGGAGACAGAGAGGGAGAAAAGGGGAGAGAGATAGAGGGGGAGAGAGACAAAGAGAGGGGGGGCAGACAGGGAGAGAGAGGGAGAGAAGGAGAGGGGGGCAGAAAGGGGGGGTCGCAGAGAGGGACAGAGAGAGAGGGGGGGAGAAGGAAAGAGAGGGGGGAGAGAAAGAGAGAGAGAGAGAGGGGGCAGAGGGGGGACAGAGAGAGAGAGGGGAGGCAGAGGGGGGTTAGAGAGAGAGAGAAAGAGTGAGAGAGGGAGAGAGAGTGACTGAGAAAGAGAGTGAGTGTGAGAGAGAGATAGAGAGGGACAGAGAGAGATTTAGATAGAGGACAAAAAAAAGGGAAAAAAAGACAGTGAGAGTGAGAAATATCCACAAAAAATTCACCCCATACACGCACACACACACACACCCCCCACACCCACATTGTGCTTACTGACCAATCAGATTTGAGAACTAAACTGCACTGTTTTCTTCTGAGAGCTCTAATACAAAGTGCTACTCCAGAACACGGTGCTGTTAGTCCCAGAGTGACCGCAGTGTGAGAGGTGTGAGACCGGGGTAGACGCCCTGCACCTGTTTATAAGGAGCCGTTAAACACAGAACCTCCTAAACCTACCCCTCCCTCTGAATCTCACCCTTTTCCCCAAGACTCCCCTGACACTCGGCCCATCACCAGCACACTGCTAAATGACTCTATTGAAGTCCTGTTTGCTCAAGTGGGCCCGGCCAATTATCTCACCGCACTCAGAGCTCCTAATGACACCAATTAAGGCTGCAGTGAGAGCCGGGGCAGGGGGGGTCAGCCCGCCTGTGGGTGTGTGTGAGTGTTAGACTGAAGCAGGGGCAGAGATGTGTGACTGCGGTGGGTGTACGGGGAAGGGGGCAGAGCTGGAAAGAGTGTGAGTGTGTGTGTGTGTGTGTGTGGGGCAATTTGGGCTCAACGAGGATTTACTTGGCTATTATACCAGTCTATTACCGGCGCTCTGTTCATGCCCCCTCAATCTCCTTAGTTTATACTCTAACCCCAGCGCTCACTCACTGTGTGTAAATGTGCACAATGCTTTTCCCCCCCCAACTCACACACACACACTCACACACACACACAGGGGCTCGGAGCTCCCACTGCGCCACAAAACCAGTAAATCTTAACAAAGCCAGCCGGATTAGTAACGGCCGATATAACATTTTTATACTGCTGCTGCACGCATGATTCTGATTGGTCAGATGATGTGGATTCTTTTTCCTGTAAGCGTGGCTCGGACGGGTTTATATCAACGCGCTCTGATGCATGCTAAAAACGCTATCGTTTCTATAGTAACAACTTCCACAAGGAACTGTATGATGTACACACTGCTACTCAAAATTTTTCACACTATTAGCATGGTGAGGTTTCCTGTGAGGAAGGAGTCTCCAGTGTCAGAGCCGAGTCAGAGGAAACGTGAGAGAGAGAGAGAGAGAGAGAGAAAAGAGGGGAGAGAGAGGGGAGAGAGAGAGAGAGAGAGAGAGGAGAGAGAGAGAGAGAGAGAAGAGACAGACAGAAAGGCAAGCAGAAAAGACAGACAGACAGACAAACAGACAAATAGATAGATAACAAGCAGCCCCGCCAGCCAGGTAGATAGATAGAAAGAAAGAAATAGTTAGAAGGACAGATAGATAAATAGAGAGAGAAAGAGAGAGAACGAGAGAGAAAGAGGGGAATAAGTGGGCAGTAACGGAGAGACAGAAAGACAGATTTGGGGGGGGGAAAGTGAGGGACAGACAGGGCCCGACAGACAGACAGACAGACAGACAGACAGACAGACAGACAGATAGATAGATAGATAGATAGATAGATAGATAGATAGATAGATAGATAGAGAGAGAGAGAGAGAGAGGTGAGAGAGAGGAGACAGACAGACAGACAGAGAAGCTATGCTCATATAGGGGAAAACTGGCATGAGATTTTGATATTCATTCTTTTTCTGTCATAAAGTCAAAATCATCTCTCTCTCTGTCTGTCTCTCTCTGTGTCTCTGTCTGTCTCTCTCTCTATCCCCTATCTCTCTCTGTGTCTCTCTCGGCTGAGTTTGTGGGAAATGAACGCAGGTGTGTTTTCTCCACAGAACAGAGTGCAGTCTCACTATCTTGTGCTGTGTTTTTCAGTGGTCCACCTGCCCTCGGAGCTGAAATGGCTGCACACCCGTGTGATTTTTCACTGTAAGTTCATTAGCAGTGAAATGAGAGCAGTCAGGGAAACGGATATTTCCCATTCTAAACATGTGACTTCATCCTAACATGATTCTGTAATGAGTCTCTGCTTTATCCAAAAACGCTCACCATCATTAAAGCCTCATGGGCTACTGGAGGGTTTGCGTTCACATGCGCGCACACACACATACACACATTCACACTCGGGGCACACATTCACACGCACACACACGCATATTCATACACACATTCACACACACAGCTTACACCAGTTTAATGAAAGATGTTTTTTAATCATCTAATGAGCAGTTGTTGTTTTTTTTTACAGTGTGTTTGTCAGCGGGGGTTTTCCGTCTCATCTGTCAGTGAACTAGACGTAACTGACACCACCTCCAACATCCTGTCTCCTCATCTCGTCTCATTGAGGATTAAAACAGCAAAGGGATTAAAAGGATAGTGCTTTCTCTTTCTGAAATCTGATTGGCTGAGAAGTTTCGGGTCTAATGTTGCTTTTTAACAGTGGCTATATTCATGATGGAACATGTGCTTTCCTGAGTTACAGCTCAATTAAAACAAATAAATCAAATGAAACCTGGGATACATGGTGCTCTTTTTATCATCTGAGACTTCCTGTCACTGTTAACGCAGCTTTTATTCAAAAAAACTTTAGGAGCCAAGTCCACACTAACACAGGGAAACCAGGAGCCACTGTTTCCAGCACCAGGCTAGTGTTTCCCCCTTCATTTACATTCTGACATGCAAAAACGATAGAAAAGGGCATGCTGGGTAAGTGCCCTGAGTGTCTAGATCACGTCTTTATGACATTTTTGTTGTTTTGTTTATTTTAATGCTTGATGTAGTGCAGATAAACCTGTCCAGCGCTCTGACATCACTTAGAGAGAGCCAGTGAATATAAAAAAAACATGCTCCTGCATGACAGGAAGTGACTTGTGTATACGATAGATTTTAAAAAGGCTTAAAATGGCTTTAAGTTCTGTTAATTTTTTGGGGTTGTGGAGAAAAAAAGGACATTAAAAAAAAAATATCACATTTTCCAGCATTTCCCCCTTGTCATCGTTTTAAATAGTATACACCAACCAGGCATAACATTATGACCACCTGCCTAATATTACGTTAGTCCCCCTTTTTGCTGCCAGAACAGCTCTGACCCCCTCATGCACTGTGTATTCTGACACCTTTCTATCAGAACCAGCATTAACTTCTTCAGCAATTTGAGCAACAGTAGCTCGTCTGTCGGATCGGATCACACGGGCCAGCCTTCGCTCCCCACGTACATCAATGAGCCTTGGCCGCCCATGACCCTGTCTCCGGTTCACTTTTTCCTTCCTTGGACCCCCTTTTTCTAGATACTGACCACTGCAGACCGGGGAAAACCCCACAAGAGCTGCAGTTTTTTGGGGATGCTCTGATCCAGTGGTCTAGCCATCACAATTTGGCCCTTCATCAAACTCGCTCAAATCCTTACTCTTGTCCATTTTTCCTGCTTCTAACACATCAACTTTGAGGACAAAATGTTCACTTGCTGCCGAATATATCCCACCCACTAACAGGTGCCATGATGAGGAGATCATCAGTCTTATTCACTTCACCTCTCACTGCTCACTATGTTATAGCTCAAGTCCACAAACCTTAATAACATCTAGAAATCATAAAAAAACCTATCTTCAATTCTATTTCTAAAATCTAAAACTATACAGGATTAAGAAATGGTGCTGATTCTCATATTCAGATATATTCAGATACTCAGAAGCTCCTGGTTACACCATTACAAAAAAGGGATATAATAAAAGGGAAATAATTTATAATCAAAACTCTCTGGTGTCATCCC
>JAUCMX010000018.1:5983510-5986010 GCA_033459395.1 Hemibagrus guttatus
TCCATGCCTAGCAGCATAAAGAGGAACCCCAGGCTGTGTGTGGTGTGGGGGTCTGCTTGAGGTTTTGTGGTTCACACATGGTTCAGAGGGATTGAGCTTAGGCTCAATAATGAATCTTAAATGGCTGAACATGGGAACACACAGGGAGGACAAGGATGCACTGGCCTGGTTTAAGAGGAGAAGAATGTGTGTGTGTGTATGTGTTCACACACCATAGGGAGGCAGGTCGACTTGTGTTGTGCAGGTGTGCTGTTGACGGTTTTATCTCCCGGAATCAGCTTTGGAGAAGTTTCCAGAGCCAGACCAACGTCTGCAGCTCCTCATTCCTCTACACAGCTCAAACATTTCATTAAATGAATCGATGTCTTGATCAGCCATCCCACGCATCACATTCCGCTGACTCGAGAGACAAAAAAATTACATACAGACAAACACAGAATGGGTGGAGGACAAAAAATAAATACTAAAACGTGCAAAACCTGCATGTCTATCAACAAGCTCTTACTCACTCCATCCATCTAGTTTTCTCTCCAGTTAAGTGCTAGAAATATCCCCATGAATGTAAATTATATTTCTATCTGTATGCTGAAGCAGCTCTCATCATCATCATCATCATCATCATCATCATCATCATCATCATCATCATTATCTCTTACACTAGATCACATCTCAAATCAAAACACAGCTCATTCAAACAAGACTGATTTCTAGACAGACACAAGTTGCAGGCTTTCAGCTGTCAGGTAGGAATGGAAAGCGGATCTGAAGGTCATTAGGAGCCCGGTCCTGCTGTCACACCACACATCGAGGGATTGGAGAGAGGAGGAGGGGGTAAGATGGGTGTCGAGGGGTGGCTGGATGAGTGAGTGGAATGCTAAAATCCTAAACGGCAGGATTCCTTCATAATCCTGTTTCGAACGCTGTCAGAAATCCTCTTGTGTAGAGGTTTAGCAAAAAATCTTGAATGTGGTGATGGCTACAGGGTAAAAAGTCTCAGGGTGCTCACACACTCATGGGCTACATTATACCCTGCAGACACACATTTACAAAGAGACACAGAGAGGATGAAGATGACTTGAGGAGCTCCTTCAACAAAACCTGCCAGTGCTAAGAGCTCCAACACACACACACACACACGCTATCCCGAGTACATACATGGGACCAAACTTGCAGGAATAAAGACACATCTCAGTCACATTACTCCAACACAATCTATATGTGAAATATTGGATTTTTTTTTTTTTTTTGCACTGATCTTTATAAAGAAAGAAGCGGAGCTTTTAGAATTCATTTTTTTTTTTAAAAAAACAAGAACGTCACTACACCACAGAAGCAAACATATAAGGTTATTTCTCCTCAGTGTTCGATTTAGGACGGCAGGCAGACTTCAGAGAGCATCACAAAGTGCAGGGTTTGAGACACGGCATTTATGGAGCAACACCATGTCTTGACATTTACACGAGTAAACAGTAACCCGAAAGCAGACAAGAGCATTAAGATTATTGTAGATTCATAATAACATTGTGACAGGAGCTTGGAAAGATGTTCAAATTGTGTACCGAAGCCTACTGGTCAGAACAATGAAATATTTATACAGTTAAATATAATAAAAGCCTAAAGTTAATGTCACAGTCCTTACATAGGGTTACTTAGGGTTTTATATATATATATATATATATATATATATATATATATATATATATATATATATATATATATATATATATATATATATACATACATACACGTGTGTGTGTGTGCGTGTGTGTGTGTGAAAGACAAAGATATCTTGTTACTCTAGCAACATTGTGTACTACACTTAACATTTAGAAAAACGTTACTCAAGTTTCTAATGGAGTATGATGTTTCAAAGAGGCTAACTTTTTAAAAACATAAAATCGTAAGAGATAAACATTAACCTGAAACAGATGTTTTGACTAAACTTCTTGCGTAATCTACGAGTAGCTGAACCTTAATTTGCTTTAGCATTTCGACATGAACCCCTAGTCATACACCTGGTTCTTCTATTGACGTGATTCGAAAAGTTTGGTAACTTTGACTTAAATCAGGTGTGTTGAATTAGGAAACATGGGAAATTATGACAGAGAGAGAGTTGATTAAAAAACACTTGAAAGTGCTTTGCTTGTGAAACAATTCAGGTTACTTTGAGGTTTGTTTTTTTACTTTATACCACTGCATGTGATGCTTCATAACCACTAACTTCACCCTAGGTCTGTACATATATATCAGTACACACGTGTAAGTTTTATTCATTTCATTTCAAAGTTTCTAATACAGATCAATAAAGATGACAGGCTTATTTACATCCAACTCAAACTAGCTAAAAGTAGCTAAACAGCACTGATGTGTTTTTTCCCCCACTCCAGAAATCAGGCTGTCATTTAACTCGGGTGGCTTCGATTAGAAATTAGTTCAAGAGAAGAAAATGCAGACCATCTGACACTGGAAGGCTGTTTCTAAGAAAACAGACGGATTTGCT
>JAUCMX010000018.1:5991010-6048510 GCA_033459395.1 Hemibagrus guttatus
ATATACCGTACGTTTCCTTTATGATACTCTGTGACGTGAGGGAAGCACAGCATTTCCATCCTTCCTATGCACATTATTTTAGGATAGTGTTTTTTTTCTCCGTCGTCGTCTTCTCTCCTCTCTCTCTCTCCTCCTTTCTCGCAATCAGTGTGTTTTTGGCTGCCACGGCTGAAACCACATCATTTCCACGCCCACACACGGTCCTCCTTATCCTCTCTCGCGCTCTCCTAAAACCAGATGCAGAGAGGCGCTGCTATATATACACACACTTTAAACAGAGAGACCTCTACAGCACACTCCTGTTTGGTTACGAGGCTCCGCAGGGCCGCAGCGAGGACGCCAATCACTGCACGGTTAGTGCGGCTATCCAGGACCTGCAAAAAAGCTGCCGCTGACAGAACTGCTCTTTTCCTCTGGCTCAGTCTGAGTGAGATTACGTGCACACTACAGGACTGGATCATACCTCACAGTTTTAAGCCACAGAGCAGGATACCTTGGCATGTGGTGACACAAATCTACCAAATTAATACAAATTTATTACAGGAACACAAAGATCATTTTCTATCCATTTATCCAATTTGGGTGTATTTGGTGTCTAAATAATAAAAACAGTGATTTTACTAGTGGGGGGCACGGTGGCTTAGTGGTTAGCACGTTTGCTAACCCTCGAGGGTTTCCTCCGGGTACTCCGGTTTCCTCCCCCGGTCCAAAGACATGCATTGTAGGTTGATTAGCATCTCTAAATTGTCCTGAGATAGGCACAGGCTCCCCGTGACCCGAGTATAGATGGGATGAGCGGTAGACAATGAATTAATTTTACTAGAAACGTTGAGATTTCTTTTGGCAATTTTCTACTCCCATAATATGAAAAAAAATTGATTATATAATTGTTAAAAGTGTTTTAAAATTTCTCTAGACTCAATTTGATGCTGTTGTAACGCATATTCACTAAGAAAAATGTAATGTGATGGTTCTGTAGCTGTTTCTCGAGATTCTGTTGGCTTTCTCAATGATAGGAAGTAATTATCCACCTAATTTCATGGTGATGTTATACGTCACGCAAACACACAGTAGGTGACGTAGGGAAATTGATTAAAGCTTGCTTCTGAAAAAAGAATTTTAGGTACTATTTTTTAACGTGTTTGATTTTAAGTCATTTTATTCATCAAACTGCATAAAATACCGATTTATTTCATTAATGTCTATTAAACTGATATGCTAATAATATAATTTTATTATTAGGTGCATTTCAGGGTCACCTTTTAAAGCAAAAGTTAGAACTAAAATCTGCAAGACGGTCAGTTTACATTTTGTCTGATTTGGAGGATCTGGACTAGAATAGAGAAAAATCCTCATAGAATATTACACCGATCAGGCATAACATTATGACCACCTGCCTAATATTGTGTTGGTCCTCCTTTTGCTGCCAGAACAGCCCTGACCCGTCATGCACTGTGTATTCTGACACCTTTCTATCAGAACCAGCATTAACTTATTCAGCAATTTGAGCAACAGTAGCTCGTCTGTTGGATCGGATCACACGGGCCAGCCTTCGGTCCCCACGTGCATCAATGAGCCTTGGCTGCCCATGACCCTGTCTCCGGTTCACCACTGTTCCTTCCTTGGACCACTTTTGATAGATACTGACCACTGCAGACTGGGAACACCCCACAAGAGCTGCAGTTTTGGAGATGTTCTGATCCAGTGGCCTAGCCATCACAATTTGGCCCTTGCCAAACTCGCTCAGAATGTTACACCTGATCGATGTATATGGAAAAAGGAAGCTCACTGTAGTTGATCAACTCAAGGCAGAATGTTGAAAAGCGACTGTGCAGAGAGTTAATTCTGTGCATCAAGCTCGAAACACACGTCTTATCTGCTCAGTGTGTGGTTCTAGTCAAAACCGGTAACGTGAATCGAAACAAAACAACCACTTTAAACTTTTATTTATAATCCTGATCTAATCACCAACAGTTATGTATTAAAAGATTGAGCATCATATTGGTTGCTTTATACACAAGGGATTGTTTCTGGAGAAATCTGAATCAGAATACTCCTCATTCAATACATTTCTAAAAGTACACCGTAACACAAACAATTCCTGTGTAGATGTTGATCAGGTAAAGAGTCTTCCTGATATGAGTAAAAGAAAAGGAATAAAACGAAGAGGGTGTGGTATGAGGCTGCAGCGTGTACCGAGTTAAACGTCCTGCTATAAAACAAATCGAGAAGAGCTTGCTGAGATGAAGGCTATTCTGCACGGCCAAAACTGCTGCTGTGTGTGTGTGTGTTTGTGTGTGTGTGAAACCTGGAGGAAAGAGAAGGATGTCTGAAAGCATCTGAGCTCCTCAGAAGATCAGTTCTATCTTCATCTCATCCTGACTGAGGAATGCGTGATGCATCAACAGGATGAGAAAAAGACCTGCAGGATAGAAACAAGCGCGAGACACACTAACACATCACACACACACACACACTCTATAAAAGGAAGGACCTGATAAGAGACCATTCAAACGAAGACAGTCCACCCTGATGACTGACAAACAGCGTGTGTGTGTGTGTGTTTGTGTTGATATGGCAACGCCACACAAAAAAAACCCCACAAGACGCAGAGCGAGACGGCTGATAATGAAGTGTTTGTATTTACAAAAAATGAATACAATATGCCGGATTCTCAGCTTTCAATTTCTTTTCTTTTTTTTGGTACACAAATCTCCAGCGCGTTCACAAACGGAGAGAAAGGAAGAGAAGAAAAAAAAAGGCATGAAAATAAACGAGGAAGCAAATTTGTGTAGATAATTGTTTTTTAAAACATCTTTTCCTTTATTAAATGTATTAAATTAAGGTGGAAAGGGGGTAGACACCCTCCAGGACTGTGATAGTGTGCTGGGGAAAGGAGAAAGTGTAACTGAAGGCAAATTGAATGATTATTGAGATTCAACAATTGCACTAAATGAAATATTGTGGTATTGAAAAGGTGCATATTTATCTGAAGTGATCTGCCAGGAGCCCTGTTGAATGTACTTCACAATGTGTGGTCAATCTGTGCATTCTGGCTTTAGAAAAGAAAAGAAAAAAGGATATAAAAACTTTCGGAAAATCTTAACACAAGGCTGCACGTCTTTGGTTTGACCTTCACGACTTAACGTAACGTAACGTAACAGGGATTCAGTTCAGCTTTGGTTCATTTTAACAGTAGAGCCGGCTTCATTCAGTCTCACGCAGGCAAACTTGTCCTGATCCTTCAGCAGATGTTGTAAACTAATCGGACGGACGTACGGACGATGCGGACGCGTCTGCTGAGCGTTTAGGTAAATAACGCCGATAGTACACGAGTGGATAAGTAAACTATTTAATGGAGAGCTACTTAAAGGGTCGTAACACGAGAGTGTCGCTCTAAACACCAGCGATAAACAAGGACAGGAAATAGAAAAGCGTTCTCCAGATTGTGTTTCACGCTCGAATAAAACTGACCTACAATCACAGTTTTAGGAGTTAAAACAAGGGGTCAGTGAGCACACGTGGAGCACAGTCATGGAGGGAGGCTTTTTATCCCTTGAACACACTTTGCACATTAGTGATTTAAAAAAACCCCAAAACAAAACACTTTCAAATCTCACACATTTGAACAGGCTGTGGGAAAATAAATGAAGAGAAGAAGAGTATTGAGCACATGTTGAGCAACGGTACATCAACCATACAGTAATGCTTCTCACAATCTGTGTTAACAGCTTTTTATTTGACACTTAGAAAGTATTCGAGAGATTATCATCTCCTATTGTGTAAGATGCAGGGCATGTGGCGGACATTTTGTTCAGACGGACTTCTTCCCCTCCTCGTAGACGGCGTTGTGAGGGGGAAAAAAAAAACCCCAACCCAACAACAACACAAGAGTTCAACTCTATTCATCTCGCTTTATCTGCTAATATATAAATATAGATGTGTGTACGTGTAGGGGGAAGAGTTAAACGAGTCCAGGCAGAATTTCTTGGGCAGTGTTCTCATCACTGAGTGAACAGACAAGAGCGATAGCAAATAAATCAGACTCTCAAAGACGAGCGCTGACCTTCACTGTTGAGCTCATGTCACGTATTAGGAAGGATTTCAAAAAAAAAAAAAAAAAAAAAATGACTGACGGCGTGTTTTTGTGTGTTTATTTCTAATGATCCTCAGCGAAACTGTCGACTCCCAGACGGCGTGAGCAGAGACCAGACTGCGCACTCAACACTGATAGATAATGGAAAAATTCCACAATGAAATGAGAAGATGAAGAATGGAGTATGGCATTGCTTTAAAAGACAACACTAGAGAACATTCGAGGCTTCACCTCCCTTTCTATATGCACTTGACAGAGAGGGGGAGAATGTAAAGCAATGCCTTATGCATAATTATACGAGCAGATGTGCCTCTGACCTGCCGCTCTTCCAAATATGCAAGGCACCGTAACTTAAAGTGCGACGTGTAACTTGTAGTAACGAATCGGGCCGGCTTTAAGTAACGACCTGAAAAACTCGAAGGTCAGGGAAGCTGAGAGTCACTAGATACGACACGCATGAGAGAAGATCCTCCTCCTCCTCCTCCAGCACTTTCACTCTCTGATCTGTTCTTGTTTTCTCGCTGAATTCGGAGTTGACTGGAGGCAGGCATCGCAGGAACGTCCGAGTGCGCCTCATAAATCCTGCTTGTGTGTGTGAAAGTGGATGTGTAAGAGTGAGCATGTGCGAGAGGCCTGTGTTTAGTCTAAGCTTGGATACTCAGCTACAGCCCTGATAACTGAGCCCCATATTTCAGAGACTTAAGAGTACCAAGCCAAAACACTGTGTGTGTGTGTGAGAGGGAGAAAGAAGACAAGAGAGAAAAATAAGCAGAGATTTGTGTGCATGCTCTGTCGCATAAAGAAACCCATCAGGATTAATTGTGGCAATAAAAACTGTAATAAAATCATTTGGGTTTGTGCCGTGCCGTCTCAGGGCGTTTCCTTGGTATTGCCAACATAAAGTGAGGCACCATTACGTACTGCGTCATTAAACACTGGCACACACGGGCTCTCGTTAACCTTTGTATCATCTCATTTATATATATACGGAATATACAGTCGAGTGCAAAAGTTTACACCCCCCGTGGTTACAACTGCTCTAAGATAATAAAAATTTCCATTAAGCAAAAAAAAAGAAAAAAAAAGAAAGAAAATAAAGAAAAATGGGAGGATCCATTTAAACCACGAAGCAAAATAAACAGCAAGGAAAAGTTTGTTGGGAGGAGAAGTTATAAATACAAAGAAAGCTATTAGGGAATATTTAGATCACACGTTATAAAGGGAAGAAGGGTCAAGCGAACAGACCGACATCTTGTTTTCGATTTTAACGTAAGCAGTTTAACCGTATTTGGTACTTGTGATAACGAAGAAGGAACGTTTGTGAAACTTTAAACACTAAGGACCTGATTTAAGGTGTGTGTGTGTGTATGTAAAAGGAAAAAAAAAAAAAAAAATGCAAATTTGATCTAAACGAAAAGATGCCAATCGGATTATAAACAATGAGGACCGTGTCGTTCACCTGAGCTACACAGACGATTGGAAAAATGCAGCTTGGTGTGTTTCTGTTTAAAAATACAAGATGGTGTCAATTACAAGTAGATTCAATTAGCGATTTTAACGATAATAACCGCTGACGGAGATTCCCCTTAGAAACTAGTGACCGTCTGCGCAAAAGATCACAATCCAGAAGCAGGGATTATGTTTGTAGACATTTGAAAACTTCTTTTTTGAGATAGATTTTGATCAATTTTCTTAAAATGATGCCCCAATTTGAAACAAAGCCTGCAGAAATGCACACAAGCTCATGTCTACCATGTTTTTGATGTTTATCGTCTTTAATCGGTATTATATTTGATCATCACCTTTACTCTTTGTAACAAATAGCTCACACAAACCACCAGCTTAGTTTCGGTTACTTCTTTGACTTCACGCACTTAATATTTGCAAATCGTCTCCTAATCACATGCTAATTGTTTGGAATCTTAATGGGATCTAAATAAATCCACGTCTTTTACATAGAACTTTTTTTTGTTGTTGTTAGGGTGCGCAAACTTTTGCACTCAAGAGGACAGAACTGAAAACACCTGGTCAGCTAATGGAGAAATACGTGCTATAAATTCCGCATGATTCACTCGAGTCTATGTTTGAGTAAAACAAACGTCCAGCCCTGTGATGAGTTTGCCTTCTTTCTCTCTTATCGGTCTCCTTGTACCTGTTTGGTGGCATGACTCAGAATATGTGTGTGTGTGTGTGTGTGTGTTAATAAGAAAGATAAAGCCTTGCAGAGATCACAGATGCCGCAATGAAACGCAGGACTGCACGTTCAGAACGGGAGCGAGAAGAGAGAGAGAGAGAGAGAGAGAGAGAGAGAGAGAAGAGAGCAGAGGGCGGGGTATGTCTCGGTGTCATCCTCATCTACAGGAGAATCAGGTCTGGATGAGTAATTGATGAGGCAATATTTATGATGAGTTGACCCAGCTTTCAGACACCCTTGGCCCTGGAGATAGAGACTCATATAATCATAAACGGCGAGAAGATTCACCTTGCGTATGTGGGGACAAGGGGCTCGAGAGCGGGAGAGAAAGAGATAAGGAAGGACAGCGGAATAACCCATCATTGAAGTGGGGGGGGGAGTGGGGAGTGGGGGGTGGGGGGGACTTATTTTCAACAAGCAGAAGTTGCAGCCTCTCAGGTGAAACCCTTAATTCAGGCCACTATACAATTTATATAATACACCTGATCCTAGATTTTTTTTATTTATATATTTAGTGTATATTTATATATAGGTCTCTGTAATAAAATCAGCTCTCAGGAACGATTACTAATCCTGCCAATAATGATCATTTTTCCTTAAAGACGCGAACAAACAGTAATGGCGACAAACCCTAGAATATGAAAGGTTCTCTTCTGCTCTCCCAGACAATTTTGGCAATGTATTAAATATAACTCTAAAGAGAATTCTGGGTAGTAAGAAGGTTATGGATTGACCTACAGTGCTGAATGATGGGATTTGATACAGTAGAGAGAGAGCAAATGCCTCTGGAGTGAATTCATATGACTCACTCTATATACGTAAAGCAGAAAAAAAGACGCAGATTTATGGACTCAGAGAAAGAGAGAGAGAGCGAGAGAGAGAGAGAGACTCTTCAAGCATAAGCACATGTTAAGGGTAAGATGTTATGGTTTCACTCATACTGATGGACTTCTCCTTTAATACTGCACTTCGCCGCTTCGTCTCAGTGTGTTTATGCGTGTGTGAGTGAGCTGTAAACATCGGGGACTTGGAGCAGTAAACCAGCAGAGGGGAGGATAGGTAGGTGATGAGAGACAGAGTCAAGAGAAGACTGATGCAGGAACGACCCCCGTGAGGCTTGTTCAGTTGTTCCCTGTGCTGACACTCATCCCAATTTACACTCCAGCTCCTTCCTGTCTGGGGTCTGGGTGCAGATGCACGCTGGTGTCCTTGAGCTTGTATTGGTGAGAAGGAAAAAGAAACGAGAGCGTGTGGGGGTTGGTGAAAGAGAGCGTGATGAGCGTGAGTTCAGCATGATTCCTCCAGTGCGTTGACGACCTGCTCCAGGATGTCAGGGCAGTGGTCTGCGATCTGCTGCAGGACTGAGTTGGCGTACTCCTGCAGCTCGGCACTCTCTCGCTCACACTGCTCCAGCTCTGACTCCAGCTGCAGAAGAAAGGAGAAGAACATCGGCTTCATTCACTCGGATCTTTCACAGCACTGTATCATAATTATTTTTTAAACAAGGTTTTGTCAGTAATGAGTAAAACACCGGGGCATGCTGTAATAGGGAAATAATCAACAGCCGGAGCGATGGGGTACTGCACTCATTCCCAGGATGATGATTTTCCTATAACAGAGATTTTCCTCCTCCTATACCACGATGATTTGGCAATGATTACAATTTAATTTAAACATACTGTATGCTTTTTATCTGTTTAATGTTACATTTAATGTTACATCAGGAAAACATGTCAGTGCCAGTTATTTTTTTTTGCTTAAAAGCCTTGAGAAACAGTCATTCCATCAACAGTGTCTTTCTTCTGAAGTTAATAAGTTGTCAACAAGAATTTGCAAAATCCTGGAAAATATCTCGAAGACTTTCCCGTTACAGAATATCTAAAGCTACAGCTTTACCATTGACTGCTTCCTCACAAGAAACATCACCAAATCAACAAATACACACAATATTTAAAAACAAAACTAAAAAGTCTGCTGTACAAGTTCCTGTGAATGAGCTGTGACTATTAGAACGATTAAAATAAACACTGCAGCGCCGTTAGACGTCCTTAAATTACAATACACTTAAATTAAACACAGTTTCTGATGAATCGGAGTCTGAACACAACAATACTGTGATCCTATTCTGTACTACTTGGTATAGTGATTAAGCCCTAATTACATTGCAGCAAGAAAATCTACAGAAAATACAACAATTCCCATAAGTCCATGGCATTGCGTGCTAGCTCAACAGCAAGCAGTTAATGTTAGCATCAGTTTAAAGTCTTGTGTGAGTGATACAGTACTGCGTGAGTGAGTAAAAACATTCATGACCGTGAAGACCATGTTGGTTTAAATCTAAAGTGTTATGGCCATAAATATGTAATATGAATTAAATTCCCTTCATGTATTCATAAAACACAATTTAGACGAATTTAAGGCATCTGGGGAACCGTGTTAAAGTCAGTCCGATTTAATAAGTGATTGAAATGATTATTTCCCCCCCATTAATTTCCTAAACTCTCTATATTCCTTCTGGTCCACCCTGAACACAGAAGCCTATCTGGGTCAAAGAGAACTGAAAAGAAGTCAAGTGCACTATAAAGTTCTCAGCTCAGAGCAGACCAGGAGTGTCTGTGTGCTGAAAAATGTGAGTCAGCACAGATGAGGTGCAAATAAGTGAAGAAAAAAAAAAGAGAGAGAGAGACAGAGAGAGAGAGAGAGAGACGTGAGAGTTCAGGAAGGTGTGAAGCAGCAGTCAGTTGGGTGACGATAATCTTCTCCTTCTGCTCTCTCCTTCACCTGCTCTGACTGTGTGACTTCCCGTTAACACCCAATCATTAAAACAGTGCAGGAAAGGCCCGTCTCTGCAAAGTGCATCATTTTAAACCATTATAACAGCTCTGCGCTTGGAATTCGTTTCCATGGTTTTAATTTTCCGCTCGTTAAAAGAAGCTGAGGCTAAAAATGAGTATTTAACATTTTTACTGCATCTCATGCACTAATGATAATCACAGGTGAGAATGTCATTAGTACTCAGAGCGACTTTTCCACATGATTTCTACAGCGACTTGGACCTGCTCGGGAAATTAGAGGAGTGTGATGGCCGGGGTACGCAATGCCAAGTGGTCTAGGAAGTATGCTAGAGCAGGAGCAGGTGCCTCAGACCAGCATTCTCTCACACACTCATAAACACACACACACACACACACACACACACACACACAGGTGTGAGAGAGGCCCATTACCCATTAACATTCCCACGAACTCAATGCACGGGAGAAAATAAAGAGAGGAATAAAGTCTGTGCTATAAAGCTAAAAAGATTTAGGGGTGAACCTAAACATTTACCTAAATAAGAACATAAATAAATAAATATTGGCTGAAAAAAATTAGACAAGGTATTAAAACAGTTTCCATAGTATGTTAAATAAGGCATTTAAAACTATATTTGTGTACAGTATTATATTACACTGAACAAAGTGGATATATATTTACTAAATAATAGAAAATATAAATTTTTTTTTAGTAAGTTTTTATTAGCGTTAATTACTTAAAATTAATTCATGAGTAATTGATGCTTATCGACTACAAGAAACAAAATAGAGACATTATTATCATCATCAAAGTTATTATTTTTTATTATTACTATTACTCTTATTGTTGTTGTTATTGTTATTAATCCTCCTCAAGCATCTGGCTTTCTTTTTTTCTTTTTTCTTTTTTGAGTTTTGAGTTCAGTGTGTCCTAAATTTCACTTTCAGTTCTGGCTTCAGTGAAGAATTTTTATTTCAGTGAATGGCTCATTCCTCCAGCGTTACCCAGCAGGACCTTTAAGTCATCCGCCCCACATTTTCCCCAAAGGTACCTGGGCCTCTGTGAACAGGCAGAGATCTGATGTGCTGCAAAACCTTTAAATTGCTTTTCAGATCTAAACACAGGCAGACGATCCAAAAAGCCAAAGCTTTATACCTGCAGACAGCAGAACGTTTTTGCAAAGAAAAAAAAACAAAGCTGTTTTCTTTGGCTCCCCAAATTTAACAAGGTTAATGATAAAGACATCTGTAACAATAATGAAAGCGCATATTCATACATCATAAAACACACTTCCCCTTTATGTATTTTCTTGTGTGTGCCTGGATTGAATGAACGCTTCATAATTAATAAAACAAAACAAGGTTTTGGTGGTTCAGATGGCGCAACGCAATGCTGTCTGTCAGGCCAGTGTTTGTACAACTGCAGGGCAAACACGCCTGGCCAGCAGTGAGAATGACAAGCATCCATTCCTGATACACAAAGCTAGTGCTAATGCTACGCTTCGCTTGCTCAGACTCCGGATGGGGGGAGGTCTGTGATGGATATGCCCGGGAAAGACTTTCCATATCTGGGTCTCTGCGCCAAGATGAAATGGGGAAAAGATTAAATTCTTAAGAGGGAAAAAAAACTGGGCCAAGGCTGGAAGGGGGCAATCAGAATCTAAGTGGACCTGCACGAGTTTATACAAGGATACAAACTGGCGTTTACTGATGTTTAATTTCAGAAAAACGGCCAAGACTCAAATTTTCGACTCTTAAGTCCATCTTCGATACAGCAAACGATTAAAAATGAGTCTGAAATATAGATTCTGACATACTCTTATAGCTTAGGGCTTAGACTTCCACTTCCTGCCTCAACGACCCATTGGGAACGTGGGACACGTGGGAAAATAAAGACACAGAAGAGAGGAGCAGGTAGAATGGAGAAAGAAAGCTCGGAGTTGTGTGAGGAGGGTTAATGAGGCTCATCGCTGGTTGATATATGGTGCCCAGCGCGAGGCCGATGGCTGCAGTCACGCTGTCTATCTGAGCTCCATTAAGAGACACACAGCAGGAAAGTGGAGGAGGTTTGGGGCTCAGAGCTACCTTTTAAAATCTGGAAAGCAAAAGAACTGCAAGGGATAAGGCAGAGGACATTATCTGTGGAATAGTGATTTTTTTCCCACCTCGAAGTCACCTGATTCACTCACCAGTTAACTAGCAGATCAAATTTCTTCTGGATAAATCAGCAACCCGCTGGACGCTGACCAGAAATGATAACCCTAGGTGGAAAACTATTTAAAATATACTCATAAAAATACTCTAAAATGCAAACTGCTAAAAGAACTGAGAGCAATACACTGAAGGCTGACTTTCATAGGTGCATAATAACCTGTCTGGTTCATTGTGCATGTTGGTCTTCTACTTAAAGATGCAAAATGCAGTGTGGTGTCTATGCCAACAGAGACAGAGTGATTACAGCAGCGTGGCAGTGGTTTTAAGAATGATGAGCGTGGCTGTAAAGACATACCAATGAAGCGCAGGTATTGACTCCGCTGTTATTCTTTGCGATTAAACTAAAAACATGAAATGAGACGTTTCTCAAAGTTATGCTTTATTAAAAAAAAAAAAAAATCTGTCGTTTCTATCAAGTCTTAAAACTGGGAAAGTCATCATAAAATAATCAGAAGGTTTTCTGAAATGATGACTATAAAATAAAGACCATGATAAAGTTGCATAAACATGCAATTCATGTAGCAAGGTTCATTCTGCTAAAGCAAAAAGCTTACCAAGGCAGCATGTCTGAATTATTTTACCTTCCTACTGTATTTAAACAAGTCTCCCAGCAAGTTTTCAGACTTTTCATACACAGATGTTTATAAATCATTATCTCAATACGCTCATTGTTTTTTCTGTCTTTACGTCCTGACATCCTCAGGTTCTCAGAAGTCTGACCTCGCCAGATCTACAGAGAAAAGTCCGCACATGCAAAACCCTCATTATGAGTGGAAGTGATGCAATTATCCTATTTACGCAAATTATTCTTTGTAAATAACCAACAAGACCCCCCACTGACTACACATGTGATTTATAAGCAAATTTGTACTCAGTATTTATGGCCATAGTAAATGTTTCCACCAATTGAGCACGATTATAAATACGCACTATAAATACAGGAATGAGATCTGATAGTAATAGTGAAATTCAAAAGAAAAACATCCTAAAATGTTTATTAATCCAAGCGAGCGCTGGAACTTTGAGGCTAATTACTGCGAAGCTGAACATCCGTCAGATGGAAACAAACAGGGCCTTTTTGCTAGACACTGATTAAGACCAGAGTTCAGGCATGAATGAATTTCAAAGGCGAATTTCCACTGACAATGTAATTTATTCTAAGATTAGTCCAAGACTTCAACACAACTCGGAGAGGGGAGTTAAAGAGAACGAGATCTTCGGCGCGAGCAGAACCGTAGTGAGGTTACTGTCGCTTCTCTCCACTTTACTACGTCTACTTAGTAAAGATCCTCTGAAAAAGCAGAGCAGTAAAGATAACATGAAGCTTAATGATAAGAAGGTGGTATCTGTCTCATTATCTGTCTCCCAAACTGGTTTCCTTTCTCAGCCTTGACCCAAAACCCCAAGATGGGGAGAGGAGGAGAGGGAAATGGGGAGCGAAGCAGAAAGAGAGGATGTTTTTTGGTGTGTGTGTGTTACTCTGTTATCACAGCGGATTCTTATCGGGTGTTATCACAACTTTACTGCTAGGGCGCTCTCTGAGCTCCAGATAAACAGCAGCCGGATTATAATGAGTGCAGAAACAACTCTCGGCTCTCTCGCCAGAGGATGAACGAGTGCTAGAGAGAAGTGGCTTAAACAGGCGTACAGAAAACATGACACGAAAGAGGTCTGCCTTGGCAACGACGCTTTTATACTTCACGCAAAACTGGATCGTGTCTGACATCATCCCAAATCCCGAACACGACGGGCTCCTTCTGCTCCTCCAGCCTTCGTCCCCATGTTGCTCATCACGGCTGACCTTTGAACCCTTCATCCCGCCTTCTTGTCCTGACTTACATTTGTCTTTCCACCTCACTTCCCCTTCACACCGCCCCAGAGAGAGTGAAAGAAAGAGCAGAAAGAGAGAGACATGGATATAAATTAGGCCGTGAGTTGAGTGCTCCCCTGGCATGCTGGTTAAATCAGAGGGATAAAGATGACGGCCATGGGCAAGCCCTGTCCTTGGCGGGATCCAGACTGAGTTTCCATCAGTGCCAGGATAGAGTCGGGGAAAAGAGAGGGGGAAAAATATAGACTAGGGGCTAGGTCTAAAATCTGCAGATCTGCTAAAGCAATCAAATCTCTTTCAATAAATCTGCATAAAGTAAAAAAAATAAAAATATAAAGATGACAGACTTTCTCCTAAATGTGACAGGTATAAAAGCAATGATTCTCTGAGAAGGAAATGGTGCTTTTCACTTCAGCAAAATTAGACGCTCGTTTAAAAAAAAAAAAAAAAAAGGAACGAGGGCTTTGACCGAGTAAATTGCTTGCTTTTAAGAAAATCCCACCAAAGCTTCGGGTGCCCCTTCAACCCCCCTTCAATAAACTGAGATGAGGTCACTGCAATCTTCCCTCATTCTGCTGAAATCCCCTCTCCCCAAGCCAGAGCGCTAATGCTCCCCGGCGGAGTTCCCTTTCTGGCACTGGAGTGGAATTTATCCCTATGGTGTGCCTTACAGTCTGACAGCTCTCCCAAACCTCCTCACCCCTCCACCGTCCAGCTCAGGTACAAGGGGTTAAAGGGTTAAAGGTGAAGGCGTGTACTCTAATGGAGTAGGCAGATCACTACCTATATGTGAATAGACGAGGATGGTGAAAACAGTGGCTTTGTTTTACTACTTGTGTGTGTGTGTGTGTGTGTGTGTGCAATCAAATAAATGATAAGATTTCCGAGGAACATGTGTATCAAATATTGTGTGAGGGGACATCAAGCAGTATTTTAGAAACATTCTGATTATTTTAGAAGACTTTAACATAATTTTAGTGACTATGAAGCAGTATATTTTGTCTTTAATACCAGCTTTTAATTTGTACACACAGTTAGCGTTCCTGAAGTAGCCTTCACATTCACTAAATCTTATACTGAAGGCTGAGCCTATAATATTAGCATAGTTTTTTGCCACCTTTAGCTAGAAATGATCCTAAATGAATATTCATCTAAAAAAGCCTGGACATCTAAATCTCTCCAGACTGATATATCGTTCCAGTCGATCTTTTTTCCTCGCTCTATTTTTACACTGTGTATTGGACACTCTAGACTAACCTCTATGACACTCCCTGTAAGAGAAGAGTGGACTCGGTGGAGACTGGACTTTGCCCTGACGGTGAAGGGTTGTGGTTGTTGCACTAAACAGGACCGGCCGCATCTGATTAAAAATGCCTGGAGAATGAGGTTCAGTCCGATCTGTGCAGCCCATCAATCAAGTCTAATTGGGTTTCTGGGCTAAAATGTCCAGGAGTGGACGCACAAGTCGCACCCGATGCTAACCACAAGGCTGGATGAGGTCAAACGGTTTGGTGGAGGCAGTGTGTGCTGAGTATCGAATACAATCACAATGAAAGCTTGGTTTGCTTTACTTTAGCACACACACCCACCACAAAATAATGAAAGTCTGCTTTTAAACTTTTGCTGATTCTGAGTCTGAGTTGATTGCATACGGTTGCGTCTACCATTACCAATAAGCATTTTTCAGCACTGAGGTCAGGTTTTAAAAATTCAACAACACTCTGGATGAAACTACACCAAAAAAAATCCTTTCTTCAATTCAAATCTGCACCACTGACCAAACTATTCATTATTACATTAAAAGGAAAGAGAAAACAAGAAAGAAAGAACAAACACTGCTATATCATTACACTTTAGATTTCCTAAGTGAAGAACATAATCATTTGTGATTGCACAGGATACTAAAAGACCTCACTTTCTTCCATGACGGAGTCATTTAACCTTCTGCATGAAAAGTTTATGATCCATATGACCTGAAGTCCAATCTTAACTGCAAAATACATTTTCAGGAAAGGATCAAGCAAGCACTAAATAAATAAATAAATAGATCAAACGTTTCAGTGTTAAGAGTGCAGTGAGGTACAGTGAAGTCCAAAAAAGGCCACTAGTGAAATATTTTCAGTAGAAATGGTGGTAAGTAATTTTGGAAATATTTACATGGATTATTTGGTACGTCCCTATTTTGCGTTAATGACAGCACATGCTCAAGCTGGCACAGACTCAACACCACGCTGCATTCTCTAAACACGTGCTTCAATAGAAGAGATAAGACTGAAGGAAAATCTGACCTTTTGTCCAAAGGAGCTATCAGACGTCTGTGTAGAAATCACTTTAGAATGTTGAATACTAAACACGTTCTTTTTTCCGTGTTATATTTTACACATGTTTATTTGTGGATATGAATGAAAATAAATTCCTAAATTTGTTTGACCCCACTGTATATTACTGCAGACCAGAAACATGTATCAGTCACATGTAGCAGTGGAATTGAAGCACACTTGACAGTGTGATCTGTACAGTAAAGCTGTGCTGTTAATACTCTTTCTAATGCTAAGCCTGTAAAAAATATGCTTAAAATATTCAACAAAGTTTATTGCACCACATAAACTAGAGGAAAAGATGTGCAGCTAAGTTTTAAGTTTTGGGTGCAGAAGACTAGAGCTAGTTTTTCAGTCTCTTCTGAGACGTGTTTGTTTTTTGGGGGGGATTTTTAGGGACTAGTGATTAATGCTTGTTATGAAGTGCAGAAAAGTACACTCTTTAGGCTGACTAAGACTGATCGTATCTCCTGAACAAGCTGACAGAGAAGCAGAGGCTTTTCTTCCTGCTAATCGTCAGCTCGTCACTCTGCAGAAGTTCCTGCGCTGCTAGTAGCTCTTTAAAAGAACTTAACAGCTCACTACACATGTGTAAAAATCCATTACTCAACCATGGAGGTTCATAAATGTCTTCTCTTAAGTCGGAATAATGGTTTTTATTAATATGATAGGTCCTGTGTGTGCTTTGGCGCAGCTAGTATGGCTGCCGACAGGCTAAGCCAATGATAGCAAAAACCTGAGACAAAACTTGAGCGAAGGAGAGGAATTTGTGAAAAGATCAAAAGTGACATTTTCCATGTTTAGCTCGGGCTGAAATAGCCGTCAGAGCGGCGGCGTTAAGTGGATGTGAAATTTGTTGTTCGGAACAGACAGCAGATATTGTTCAACCACATAGAGACTCCTTCACCTGCTGGGGACTGATTACAAACCTCAGGAAATGTCACAGGTTTTAAGCTTAAGCACTGACTAGTTCATGTTTGATAAGAAGCTGATTTTTGGCCTTTGGTGGCACACTGATCTGAGCTACATCAAGCTTAAAGACAAAACTTTACACCGTTCTGACTCGAATGCTAGCTTCTCATCTGTTTGCAGATATTTTTACATCAGTGAAAATAAGTTTGCTGAACGCGTAATATAATGCACAGCTCACTGCGGCCTTGTTCTGCCATGTTTACTCCCATTTCCTGCCTGTTTAAATTAGCCTGCATTTATGCTCCCCAGGATTCATGGGCCTGTCAGCCAGCAGCTGGCCACAACAGGTTTCCGGCAGCAGACTGCACTGGGAACAGTCACGTATCCACCACCGCAGCTCACAACCACTCAGCCGGGGTGCCACATTCACACCAGACTTTTTTACATTTTTTATTTAAATAAAGGATTTCAAGCAAATAAAAATAGCTGTTTGTCCAAAAACAGTAGGCAGGATGTTAGCAGCTTGAACATTAAGCTGAACATCTGATGCGTCACTCGGCTAAAGAAGCAGTGAAACTTCTGGCAGTAGAAGCTCAGTGACACCGATATTCCTCATAGTTTCTCTTCGACTCGATATAAAGATGCCGATTCACTTAAACCGTCTTTCCTGATTTGATCAAAGCAAATAAAATAGACACACAGCTCTGGCTTGTCCAAACTGACCTGTCCAACATTTGTCTGAGTGGGAGTGTGTGTGAGAGCATGAGGGAGGAAGAGAGACAAAAATACATAAAAAAATGCAGAAGAGAAGGGAAACAGATATAGATTATTTTGACTAGAAAGGTATTATCTGAGATCAGCCTCCGTTTATTTGTATTACGTGCAGTCAACTGCAAAGGTTTGCATACCTATAAAAAAATGCAGAAGAAATGTACCACAAAAAAAAAGAAGCACTTTATACCGAAACGTTTACTGGACCCATTTAAATAAAAGAGAAAAAATGCAGAATAGCGTATACCAGGGTAAAAGTTTGCATCCTTGCTAGTGAAAGTGATAGAATTATTCTCTAATGCATTGCAGACCCACCTTTCGCCTGTAGAACAGTCTCCAGGGACAATTTATCCCACTTCAAGGTTAAGAGTACAGCGTGTGTGTTTGGTTTCCACGTCTTGGCAAACACTTTCTTTTTATTCTCTCGTTTATCCCTGACCTTTTTCCTCTTAGTTTTCTCCTTGTTCTTCTGCTTTTTGTGTGCGTGTGTGTATTCTTTGCTGAATCTGGATGGCTCTTTTTTCCACCTACAACCTCTTTCATATGTTCTGAGCAGCTTTTTGGACCTTCTCAGCTGTAATATTCCTCTCCATTTGCAGATGTGGAGAGGACCATAGGGGCGTGTACACACGTTTGCACTCGCATTCGACAGGCTTCATCACCGGCACTATTTCGCCAAGTGTTTATATATCTGATATTGCGATTGTGTTGAACTACAAGAGAGGATTGATAATCATGATCAGTTCAGATTTGCTCATAAAGGCTTGACAAGACAACAAGCTTGTATACGGCACAGCATTCTTTAAATCCTAAAAACCTTATGAGAATTACTATGTACACAAAGATCTTACTTAAAGATCTTCCAGTAAGTCAGTCACTCAAAAAGAAACGCTGTGTCTTGTGAATGAAAAACAGCAACAAATAAACGACAAACCCACATTTACAGCATCAGGGAAAGAAACAAACGGCATGAGGAACGAGGTCATAAAACCAGCACTGACCACAACAGAGGATGAGCAGCAGTCTGGCTCAAAGTGTGAAATAAACGGAGGGGTGTGAGCTCATAAAAACGTGTGTGTGTGTGTGTGTTTAAATTTATTTTCTGGATCCTGCTGAAGAAATTCTCCAACCAATCCTCCATGCCACTTGCATTATTTCCATAACACTAAAATACACTTTGCTTTCATTCTGAAAAGTCAGTATGTTGAAGCAGTGTTATTGGAATATAACTGGAATTTTGTTACTGGAATTTCCCCTACTGGGGAAAGTTGGGGAGGCTGTAATTATAACCCATTTCATGTAAAAACGTTTTATATGCTTCTAACACACACATATAAGCAGCAGTGTGTGATTTGACTGGATGTCTATGGAGTTTACGCGTCACTCATCCACCCAAACAAGCAGAAAGGCGCAGAGTGTATAAAAAAGCTTTATGCAGAAAGAAGTGCTTTTTCACATGACTTCGCGTCTCAGGGAGCGAGTGTGGATTCAAATGCTGACTAAAATAGAAATGTATCTGTTCTGAGCAAATTTACACCCAAGAAACACTTGCGGTGTGATTGTGTGAGTGTGACATCACATGGTGGAATAAAACCTATTCTAAAAATAAAAGTCTAGGAGAATAACCAGGTGATCCTGAAGCAGTTCACTTGGAGAGAAATTTTCCAATGACGACACACTTTTTTGCATTTAATGCTGTGTGACGTCAGTTCCTGTTATCACTTACGTTACAGCAGCTATAAACAGCCATTACTTCACCAGCCTCTCTTTTTCCTCTCCCTTGAAGACAAAATAACCGCAGCTTGTCATGTTACGGCTTTAGCTTTAACTGATGGATATAAAGCACTGACACTGGAGACTCCATCCAAAAGTGCTAAATAATCCTTTAAGCTCCTTAAAAAAGCCTTGACAATACTCAGTGTTTTCTGTCCTCTATACAAATCACTGTGTAAACTGTTACTATAGAAACGCTAAGGTTTTAATTAGGTTTTAATTAAAGAATTAGGGCATTAAAATAAACAGAGCTAATCAACATCATCTGTCCAATCAGAATGCTGAATTAAACAGTGCTATGGTAAAGCTACTGGTATGCATGGATACATATATAAACATAAGGACTTGTAAAGTCTTGGCTGTCCTCATAAAGAAGGAAAAAAAAAACGTGAATGGTTTGGGGCAGTAGACATGATCAAGGTGGACATCACCAAGCCCTGCATCGCATCCAGTAACAATTTAAGAGCTAAAAAAGAGAACGTCGTCCCGTAAATCTGAAGCCTGGTTAAGACCACAAACATGCTGAAGACCACAGAATGCTGCTCTGATGATAGGCCTGGGTTCAGATGATAGCAGCGCCGCTACTAAACAACACTCCACTAAAAGTGCCGATCAAAATTCTTTCTTCCGATGTATCCTTAATGTGGGATAAAAACGTCACGGGGGAATTACAACAGATCAGAGGACAGGCGATAAATTGAAACTCTTCTCAACCGTGCAGGTCCAAGCACTCGGCTATCCGATCTCCCTTATGTCATGAAGCGGATAGCGATCTTCAATATTGCTGCAGTGTACAGTAATAAAGCATAATAAAGGAAGGACAGAAAGCCAACAGACAGGAGAGATGAGTTCCAAATACGTAGATGAGGAGAGAGGTCAAGGAAGATATCAGTCAGACAAGCCAGTGAAAGCTCGCATCTCGTCCAATCCCACATCTGAAACTGATTCTGCTGTTAGAGGAAGACTCAGGACTCGAACAGCAGAATCTCACCCTAGGTTACATGCCTTGAACCGTACATATGGTATCCACATGTACAGCATCTTACACACCAAATGCTTTAGATCCATTCGGTACGGAGAAGATTACATGATACATGCGCGTTTTAAAGTGTCCGACTCGGCAGAAATTGAAATATTCATGATCTCTCTGTTTTGGACTCTGGGGTTTTCGACAAGGCCAATTGAGACCTGGCGAGTGTGTCTGAGGGACAAGGTGTGAGCGGTGACGAGCATCTGGGCTTAGCGTGACACTTCTTTAACGTGAACAAGCTTTAATCATGAGTGGAAAAGCAGAGATTCCTGCAAATGAGTAATTCCGTGACTGGGACGCAAAAGGATATTGATAATTTGCTAATCAATGATAATACACTAACTATTATGTAGGTAAAGTAGCGATAAGAGACATTTTAAACATAAGCTAATAACTTTAAACGTTGCATACAGCACTGTTGTCTGTCCCAGCCCGCTTTGCCTGCACTTTTGCGTTTGTGTATCAAGCTCATTCAATTGCCTGAAAAATCTTCCATTATAGATTATAATATATAAAACATGCCATAAATCAAATCTTTAACAGGAGGTTGCATCATCTGAATTTCCTGAAGATTATGGGAAGAAGAAATGTATGTTCTTTCATTCTTTTTTTCTTTATATTCAATTTCAAGTGAGGTTACTTTGAAAGAACACTTTTATCCAAATTAAGTCAATTGTTATAAAGCCTTTTATGCTTTTAGCATGGATGCTAGTTAACCATATTTTGTGCTTTTGCTAATTCAATGCTAAAAACGTAACCCTTTCAATCCTTAGTTATTGAAAAGAGTTTCAGAGTGAAATGCTGTTAAAAACGCTATAAATGTAAATGACACCCCAAATGTGGAATCACCCAAACACCACACGGCGTTACTTTACCTGTCCTGATCAGTCACTCTGTGAGTGTTTCAGATGAAGCTCAGCCCCTCTGATCTACCAGAGGATCCATCTGAAGCACCTCTTGGAACAACACCACAAGCTGGCACAAACAAACTGATCCTCCTGCTGATTTTAACCCCAACAGGTCTCCTGTAATGCCAGCCAAAGCTCCGTCTCAATTAAATCATTGCAAATAATTCAATTTCACAACGATGACAGAGATTCGAGGGCCCGCTAGTTTTTGTGTCGAGCGGTAGTCAGTGATAACTGATGCACAGACCTCTGGAAGGATTGGAAAAGTCTTTCTCTCAGTATGCATTCCTGCTGATGAAAACAGTCGCTCAGGAAGGAAAAGAAACGTACAGCCATCTCTCTCCCTTATTCCATATTAAAGAAAAGAACATTTTAGAAAATTAAAAATGACCCATTTTTGGAGGATGGAAAGTAAAAAAAAAACAACTTTTCAACAGTATTTATAATCAAGCCAAATGGTTGTCACTGAGTAGCCTACATGTAAAGAAAAAAAAAAAGCTTTTCAATAATGTGAAGACGAGCCAAAAACCTGCCAGGAAGACAGTTGAGTGTGCTGGGAAACACATGAGCATTGTGTGCAGCTTGGCAACACAGCTGCATATCACTCTTCTTGAAGAACGAGGGTTGTTTTAACATGAGTATAATGCATATATATGGACTTCAAGACAATTTATTTTTTAAGTTTCAAAATGGATGCAAATTGGGAAAATATGCTTGGGGAACCTAACCTACTGACTGACTGTCTGCAGGCGAGTTACTGGCATAGCATAGCAAATAATGGCTTAGAAAAAAAGGTGGGACCAAAAAAAAAAAAAAAAAAAATTAGAAAAGATGTATTCCTGAGGAAAGATTCATCAGAGTGAGATGAAATCTTCACGTGAAGTTTCCTTCTCGGTCACGCTTAAATCCCCTCCATCCTTTAATTCTGGATTTAAGAAAAACTTGGGTAGTATTTGAGTTAGACTTTTGTTCAAGGAAGAGAATTTAAGGCTAATAAAACCAATATATTGGACTATTTATTTTCTGTAGGAACACATTTTACTCTATAAAGGGGCCTAATGGCATTTACACACAGCCAGTCTGATTCACAAAGCCAATAGGAGATTTATGGGCAGTGTGCTTTAGTGTCAGCTAGGGGCTCACTCACAGGCCAAGCCAGATGGATTTAATAATCAATGAGGACAATTTCCAATATCTAAAGAAACCTTCACAATACCATGTCCACTCACGGCATTGAATCTTTGCCACATATGTTGATTTGCGTATTCATTGGTACATTCGGTGCTCAAATGATGAGAATCATCAACGCAAACATCTCCCAAGCATCACTCACCTCGTCCAAGCTCATCTTCTGTAGCTCTTCCTCCCAGGCGTCCCTCTGGCTGCGGTGGTAAGCTGAGGGCGGAGCCAGGTCCTGCAGGATTTGGGGGTCTCTCTCATGACAAAGGGCTGTGAGGTGTCCAATGTACAATTTCAGCTTGCTGCGGTTCTGATTGAGGTCTATGAGAGGGGGAATAATCTGTAAGAAACAGAAAAAGAAGAGTCCTGTTAGCAATATGATCCAGCCGCTATCCACTGTGCAGCAACGGTTCCAAACAGGAAGCACGTTTAAGAAGCCAGGACACAAATGGAATATCTGTTACCATATGTGACTGGTAAGGGAGAGCCAATATTCGGAAAAAGCGATAAACAGTGACACAACGTAAATGATTTCAGATGATGAGAAAAATTTGTAATATAAAACACATTACTAAATCACAGTAAATCACAATCACATAATGGTGTAATCAAAATTCTTTATGGAAGAAGGAACTGAAAGAAGTAAAAGTGTGTTCTAAGCCCAGAAACCTTATCATACATCATATCCCTCAGTCTGATTTGTAAATTGAACAAACATTCCACACAATTATGGCCTTCTTCTGATTACCCTGAAGAAAATATAGAGATATGGGGAACAGACACGTACACGTACGTTTTCTGGATGTTAAGGCTGTTCCACATAACTCCATTTTACACACACACACACACACACACACACAGTGATACAGCTTGCCATACACACCCCATCTGCCCATCTGACATGTTCAGCAAGTGAAATGTACACTCATTTAGACCATATGTGCCATGGAGTGCCTTCCTGGTCTTTATAAGGAGTGAAGTTTGGGTATGAAAGAGATGCTTGGCCCAACACATTCTTCATCCCAGAATCCGTTTGATCTGCTCGCACAGAGTAAAAGAGAAGGATGGATAAAAAACTGCAGGCTCCAGAGAGGAGGGAGGAAAGGTGTGGGCAGACGAGGAGATACAGCCGCGGACAGCGTGGAGCCGAGTAACAGGATAGGTGTGCTAAGGTAGACCCAAACCCCGCCTGCCAGAACCCTCCTTCAGCCTCCTAATTGCCTGGCTCGGCTTTTACGAGAGTGCTAAATGCTTGCTATTGTCTATGGACTGCTTGAGGATAATTTCTCAGAGCTTCTGCATTCAACATATGAGAAAAGAACCTTTCGACAGAACCTTTCCCTGTTAATGAAGTACGGTAGAACTCGAGGAAGTTGAGTAAATGCTCCTGAAGGGCTTGATTTATCATCAAGCTGGATGTGACTGAATTTATTCAAACAGTGTTTACGGGCATTCACAGAGGAAATGTGGTACTCGGGAAAGTCCTGAGTTTGTGTAAATGTATGTTTGAGGAGATGCTAACATGAGCCACGACCGATCAGCTTCAAATCATATAATTGGTGATAAATGAAGGTCATTTTTTCAGTATACATTTAAACAGTTTATATACAGAAATTTAGTGTATGTTTTGTAAAAGATGTTTTTAAAAAATTCCGTAAATTCAAATTAAGCTGAATTAGAAGGAATGTTTGCACATGCTGCATTGACTGAGCTGCGTTACAGGTAAATTTAGTGCTCAGGAGGCACTCTTTCACTGCTTACCCATCATTTTCAGCTCTCTGTAAGCTTTGCCTTTTATAGACATTTGTGGCTGAAACGAAATGCGCATCAGCTGTGCCGTGAACATCTGATACATCTCATCAAGGTGCACACGTGAGGAAGGAAATCACTGTCACTGAAGCTTCTTTAATTTGATTAGACCTGTGAAAACTATTTACACACAACTGTACTGAAAGCTTGATAAATGTTCGGACCGCACAGGTAAACGGAAAGCATCCGCAATTACCCGAGCTTGCTAGAAAGTGAAAGTTTTGTAAATAAGTGGAGAAAATGCTGCAGGGATGATAGGAGGGAGAATCTATTTTAGTCTGAGGTTCGCAAAGAGCAGATGAAATGTTTGGGTCCAGACACACGATTAATTCCTACTACAGCATGTATTTTCTCCTAGGTACAATCGCATTCTGTTTTTGTTAGCTCAGCACGAGATTTCTACACTAGCTACCGAATAAAAGTGGGACAGAAGGAATTTTTTTTTTTTTTTTTTTAAATGGTAAAAGAAAAAGAAAAAAAGAACGGTTAGATGCCACCTGTAATATCGAGCACCTTTGAAGTCTAACCACTTCGTACTTATTGTCTTTTTATTAATAGCCGAGACTTAACAATGTCAACGTGTGGATTCCGTACTCTACCTGAACGATCTGTGCCATCTGGTCAGCTTCACCTAAAACCTCACCAGTCCAGGTTAACACATGGAGCATATTTGGGAGCGCTAGCTCAGCTGGCAGGCACAGAGAAAAGAGACTGAGGATTTAAAGAGGCAGGATAATAAAAGATTTTTTAAACCACTGTGACTGAACTGTTTTCTCGCAGGCCAGGAGATTACATTCACGAAACAGCTGCATTCAAATACCTTTGCGCTAGCCGTAGCAGCATCTTTTTCTTCTTTTCCTTCTTTTTAACCTCTCTTTTACACAAACATGCGCTTGTTCGCAAGCCCTGTTGACCGAGGGCATTTTGTTCCCTAATAACCGGCTTTAAAGCAGGTCCAAAAAATGATGGGATTTGTTTCCACTACAGCTCGTTTCTCCTATAGCTTTAAGTAAGGAGGAATGGGATCCATCGCTCATGCTGAAGACAAATGTCCTCCCGAGTGCTACACCATTTGTCTCGCCATGCAACAGCTGACCTGCTTCTACTCCTGGGTGATAAACAGCCCAACAACACTGTAGCATACTGTGCTAGCATGTACAGAACATGAGGACAAGCGGACTGTTCCAGAAAAGTTTCAGAAGGATGGATGATTCTTGCTCTTGAGAAAGACGGCAGTTATTTTAGCAGTTAGCATCAATCTCGCCAGTTGGCAAGGTTTTCTGGTGGCTGGATTTTGTCATAGGTGTTTTGTTAACGTCATGTTATTCTGTCGCATTTAAAAGTTTGTGTGATGAAGGGAGGCGTCAAGGGTCATAAATAATGAGAAAATAACAACAAATGTTACATCCAGGTGGTACATTTATGATGCGAGATTTTTTTTCTGCACTCAAAGGACCGTTTGTGTCCTTGCGCTCGTGTGTGCTATGGACAGATGAGACCGTGTGTGCCTCGTGAATAAAATTATGGAAAAATGATGTAACACTGTGGTGGAACTTTCATCTATCTTTATTCTTTGCTGTATCCACTTGTGTCCTTTCATTCACTCTGAAAGAGAATTCAGTGACTGTAATCCAAGATCGAGGATGCTGACTTTCTCAGTTTCCCACAGATGGGTGAGGCAAACAAGCAATGAACTGGGTAGATGTATGTTCTAACATTATTCCCATTTTCCTGTCACGTTCTTCTCTGCAAACCGCACAGACTCGAGACACTCTTGGCTGAGAGTCTTTTGGCTTGTGGGTAGTGGATATTTAAGTACAGTATAAATGATACTATAAGTGAGTAAGATGAAGTAGTCGCCTCATCGTACAGAAGGTCGGATACCAAACTCTGAACCAGCTGCTCACTCTCAAAATGTGTTCTCTGGCCGCGTCTACAGTCCCTAGGTTGGGAGAACTCCTCACAGGAATCTAGCTCAGCCCTTACTTCATTATGACCTCTCTAAAAGATGCTGTCTTCGCTAGATGCTGGACCGAAGTACACGTCCACACATACCTGGCACTGTCATACCTCAAACCTCCCCCTACCTTCTCCAAGGTCCACGAGAGAAAAAGAGTAGACCGCTCAACAACAACCCAGCCTCCCTGCTCTCTTCCCCCTTCATCAATCACCCATCAGTTCATCTAGCGCTATTTGATACCCATGCTGAGAAGTAGCCATGTGGATCAATGCTGTCAGTCAGGCAGTCCATCAGAAAGGAGCCAATGGCTTCCTACACATGGTCCAGAGCAAAGGGAGTCCCAGTGCAACAGGAATCCAAGCTCCAACATCAGCCTGTGTGGGGGAGGATCTGAGTATCGCAAAGAGGCCACCATGCCTCGTGGTAGCACAAGCCAGAGTTTAATGCACATCCTTTCCCTATGCTTGCGACTTTTATTGGCCGATCCACTTACAGCCACACAGTGCTACTTGGCTAAGAGAGGTTAAGAGCAAAAAAGATAAATGGATAGTCGACTGCAAACCCTAAAATCTGCAGGGCTCTAACAAAGCCAGTGGGCCTGTGATCATGAAAAGCGTTTCAGGAAAGAGACAAATCTACTCACAATGGAGCAAAAACTTTAAAAGAAGTTCTTTAAGAGACAAATGGTCACCACACACACTCATGCATACAAACGTTCTCTGTTTCACTCTCCTCTCTGAGCCCCCTCAGATCCACAGCAATCTGAGCACAGAGCACAGATGTGGAATGGAGATTAAGAGCAGGTGAGTTTGTCTGTCTTCCGATGCGGTCATATCGTATTTGAGCGCCTCTACCTTTCTGCACTGCCTCTCTTCACAGCTCGCAATATGCCTCTATTAACCTTGCATACATATAATCCAATCCTCTGCACAGTCCTATAGCACAGGCTTTTTAACTGTAGAAAACACAGCAACATTATTCATTTTTTTAAAAGATGGAAGATTTATGTGTATTATGGCTCGGAGGTTGTAGCTTTTTATGAACTTAGAGCCTCGTCACCTATTTATGCAGCCATTTTATATGAATGCCATTAGATTTATACACCAAGGGTGGTGGGGGGTGGTGGTGGGGGGTTATGGCCATTGACGTGCGCAGGCTGGAGACTCACTCAGTGATTGGCTAATATAAAGAGCAGGCCTTTATTAGCACAGCAAGAGGGAAGTGAAGCCAGGCAGCTCTGTGTTGACTCTGGAGAAGTATAGAGGGAAATTTTACACTAACTTGCAATGTCACCTCCATAGCGCCATTTAAACAGACCATGAAGTCTGCAGTCTATAGACTGTGATCCATTCATTGTGCATGTGTTTGCTTCATAACAATTAGTAAAAGGAGTGCAAGCCGGCCAAGAAGAAAATTAAGTGCCTGAAAAAGGAAGGAAAGGCTGTTTGGGATTACATTCAGCCCCAGGAGGAGGTTAAGTAAGTTGCAGTCAGGGTTATGGCCTTTGAGGTGTTGGAGGTGAGGGTTAAAAAGGTCAGAAGCTACTCAAAGAGATATGAAGTGGTCTATTCTCCCTGTGTGTAGCTGAGTGAGAATAAAACATATACACTGACAATACATTAAGCATTCTGTGTAGTAATACGCAAGGCAGGATAGTCAGTCTTAAAACAAGGTATAGATCAAACCCACCATTTCTATTCCATTAAGTACCTTAAGTTTTAAATGGCATAAAAACACAAAATTCAACCAAAGATTTGGCATTTCTATTTTCTACATTCTTATATTATAATACGCATTTTACCAAGCCATCGTCTTCTTCTTAAGTCCTTGAGCTAAGGAGATTGTAAAAGGCAATGTCACCTAAGTACATTTACATTTATTCATTTGGCAAAAGCAAATGAAAGCCTTGCTGACGGGGACAGACAGTTTGGGAAGTTACAAGATTGAATCCTGGTACATCCAATCAGTTGTCCTGAGCCCTAACCGCTGGTCCACCACTACCCAGTATAACATTACCACATTCCTGCTTCAACACTGGTCGAAAACGAAACCACCAAATTCCTTCATTTTCAATGAGCTCTGGAGATTTACAGTGACAGGATGGTGAGCAACCGCTGGCAATGCAAAATGAAGCAACGCAAGGGACAATGGTAGGGTTTGCCGCCATAACACAATATTTGTGCTTTTTACTTCCATATCCAATATTGTGGTATTTGAGTTGCAAATAGAAAGCAGTGATTGTGACTAGCAAATGTGTTAGTTGATTCTGACATGTACTACATGGATAACATTTCGTTATTGCTCTCCAGAAAATGTCTGATTTGTGGTATATGTTCTGTTGCCAGCTATGTAGATGCTGTAGCTATATCAACGCTATGGGAAATTAGGAACTCCCAATGGTGACTAGAACTGGAAGACATAACCAGAAAGTGTAGTAGTGTCTGAAACCAAAACTTCAACCTTTTAACAGCAATCAAACATCTGTAACTCCCTTAAACATTACTCTAACAACTTATGAGTTCTTTTTAATAACATGGAACGATGTGACCTTTTCAACCCAGTGACTATTTTGACCTGGAAATCTCAATGGGCCATGGCATTCAGAAGATTTCTTCACAAACTGATTTACATAATTGTGTAATTGCAGACAGGCAACAAGACTACAACCTTCAAGACTATGAAGCTTTTACACAGCTACATTATATAGCCGAAAGTGCGTTGATATTTCACCCTCACACCCATACGTGTTCTTCCACCTTTGTGTGAACAGTTTGGGGAAGAACACGGTTGTTTAGGATGTTATTGTACACTATAGAATTAAGGTTTCCCTTCATTGGACCCTTTCCTGATTTGACCCGGTTTGACCATTCCTCAGCACGCAAAGCAAAGGGGGTGGGGGTGGTGGTGGTGTTGGGGTGCAAACAAGGTGTCTTCAACAAGCACATATGGGTGTGGTCATCAGATGTCCACATACTTTTGGTCGTAGAATGTAAGTGTATAAAGAATGTGAGATGATCTCGAGCATGTGTGGCTGAGCTTAACTAACAACCAACTAAGAGTGACTTGACAAATTGCAGCCAAATTGTAGTAGTCAGTGTATTTTGGGTCTGTGAGACTCCATTCTAACTCCGGGGCCAGGTTTCAGCTCACGTACATGCTCTCTACACGTCTGTCCACCCTGCTGCAGCGGGATGTTAATGCATCATGTTCACACAAAACTCCCATGAGCACTTCAGAGAGAGGCCTCTGGAACATCTCACAACAGAACGGAAAACAAAAAAGGAAGATGAAACTAGCTCTTTCATCCTGAGGTCAGAGGGACTTCCTCAGTGTAGGCACTCATCACCATGAGACCCCTGTGGAGAGGCAGGGAAAAGAACATGGAGATAACTGGAGAAAGAAGCCCCTTACATAATCAGGACAGGGGCAGATGTATGTAACAGACCTACCGAGGTGCAGAGGGTAAAAAACATGACCTTTTTTTTTTTTTTTTTTTAATACCATGGCCTGTCTCAAGAGACTGACGGGATTTAGATGTAGATGAAGTGAGTGAAAAGCTCAGTAGGCCAGATAGACTCACAGCAAAACTGTGTTGAGTGACTGACAGAAACACAGTTTCAGTACGGCTTAATACAACCCCCATGAACACACATGGACGTATATCCTGTTGAGTGGCAAAGCCTCAGACAAGCGTAAAGCACACATGGCAGATTTTAGCAGAGCGGAGTCAGCCAGTTGTTGATAATAGTCATATACTCGTAGGAGGAGTTACATCAAGGGTCTGGATAAGCAGAAGCAGAGTGATGACAAAGTGAAATAGATGTGAGAATGGAGGAGAGAGTGAGTGAGTACAGAAAAAAAAAGAGGGCGTAACACTTCTGCTCTCACTCTGCCTCTATTCTTCTTCATCTCTCATGCTCATGTCGGCCATGGATGGTTAAGTGCTAAATGAGCTGGGAGATGTAAAATGACTGTTGGACAGAGGAAGCTGGGTCTTGGCCTGAGCTAGTGCTTTCAGATCTGCCCTAAATCACACCAGCCCAATGTCTCCATGGAGGTGGTGGGGGCAACATGCACTGCTGAAGGCCTCCTGTACACATGCCTAGAAGGAATTAGGGTCTGTTGACAGGTTGAGAGTTTATTAGTGATACACCATGATGTAGAAGAGACTGCAGAGGTAGAGGAAGTTCATTTACGATTACAAAGATAAGGCAGTGTTTTTTTTTTTATTATTATTCTTTAAGCTCGCATCTCTGACTCAGGTGTTCGATGACTCGGTATTTGTCTTGGACTAGATCTTGGCTGCCTTGCTATTTGATTCTCAATTTAGACTAGACTCATAATTTTAGTCTGGATAAAAACATGAACAAAACCTAATAAATTAGCAGTCAAGCTTAAAGCACTAAGAAAATTATACCTTTATTTTCCAAACTTCAATGTGTGATTTGTATGACTAAATTATTGCAGATAATTTTTCTCATGCTGCTTCCAGTGTGGTTGGAACACTGGCTTTGAATAATATGGAATATGCATAATAAATGTGGTGCCAAAATAAATAACACCGGCAAAACAGCTACACATTTTAAAATAATACTTTAAAACAAGTCGGGTATTTTGCATAACAAGGTACTTCACCCGCGGGTCATGGAGTGCTCGATATCTTCTGGAGAATTTACTGGTCTTAAGCTTCAGAATCTTGAAGGCTGTAATCCGATTACTCACGCTTATTCACACTTCCAAACTTCTGAAAGCTGGGACACAGTGAGCTTTCTGAAGAAAGATAGTCACTCTTAGCATTTAGTTTTTTGCTTAAAGGAGTGGTAAATATACACAGCCAGCCATTTACAATGCCAGACAACTGCCACGTCCTGTGAAATGTGGTGGTTCTCCTGCATGGTTAATGTGCAGATGTTCTACAGAAAGTGAGAAATCTGGCTTGTGAGACAAGTCAGCAAATGGACTTGTATTTTAATAAGATCGCACATGACTTTGGTTACAAATATTCTCCTTTTACAGCTAATGAGTCTAACCAGAGACTTTAAAATGGACTTGCAGCTCTGGTACATAAGCTTGGAACAACAAATATAGACCTTCTAAACAGGCCTAGGCGTTTCATTAAAACTGCATAGCTTATCCAGACGAAGTAGCAAAGTAGAAAGCATAAAATTACTCACATAAACTTAATAACAATTCTCTCTCACCTATAATGAACAGCTGAGAAAAAATAAGGCAACCGCACTGTCAGAGGCCATGCCCACCAATGTAAGTTTAATTTGTGGGGATTTTCCACCGCTCATGGTCAAGGTCTATTATTTAATGATATTATGAGTGATTTCCCTTCCCAGCCTGGAGAAGGAGAGCTGGTGGGCCAGATGCCCGAGGAAAGGGCTCCAACATCCGCCTATTAACACATCTTGCAGTAGTGCCCTGTGCCAGAGGCCCAAAAAAGTTCCGCCGGCACAAACCTCACCGCAATGAGCCTTAAACTATACCGGTTCTTTGGGCTGCTCACGTCTAAACGTCACGTCTCTGCTGCGTCCTGCTATGCGCCCTAGGTTCACGGGGTTTAAAGGAAAAGAGGCGATAACTCATTTGCTTTAAAATGATTACTTCTAAAACAAAATCAACAACCTGCATGTTCCAACCACAGTTTAAAATCCTAGTTGTGTCATTGTGTGTTCTACTGGCCAACCATGACCGAAAAGATTGATCTCGTGGTAGTGCTTAGCTAACAAGTAAGGAAACCAAACACTTTTTATCCCATAATACCAAGGGAATGTAATATAGATGTGTTTTTCCTCTATAAGGAACACCAGTAACACAGTGGTTTAACAGGCTTCGGCAGTCTATTTTCTTATTTTACCAGCACATCCTTGAATTGTTGACTTCCAAGAGAGAAACCAGAAATGTGGATGTGTCATTAAATTGTATTTTCCTTAGATGACGCATCCTAGGAGTACGAGCCAAAATCTTCGGTTTGTCGAGACCTTAAAAGTCAGGACACTTGGGAAAAGAATTTCACAGAAAAGCATCTTCATGCCGAAGGGTGAGAAGGGGCATGACACACAGGAGACAAAAGTGTGCCTATGCATGGGAGGCAATGAGATAACAGGAGGAGAGAGAGAGCGAGAGAGAAGATTAAAGTGCTGGAGCTTAATATCTAAAAGTCAGGGAAGCAAAAAAACTAGGAAGCCCTTCAGAAATGAGCAAAGCATGTCTTGCTCCACTTTTCCATGTGATTAGGGAGATAAATATCAGCCTGAGAGGTGTTGAACAGATTGCTCTGCTATTTATAGATGCAGGAAAAGTGGGACTGGAGATCTGAACGGCGTGAAAGCAGAATGTTTGGAGAGATAAAAACGAACTCCTAAAATGAAATGACAAGTGTACATGCATCCACCCACACACATCACTGCAGACAATTTCTAACCAACTTGGCAGAGGACGACATATTTCCCCAGGGAAAACGCAGAAGTTGCTGCAGAGGGAGTTTAGCTAAAACAGAAGTGCCACTGTCAGTCAGTCTGATGTTAAGCAGGAATTCTGTGCAGGATAACACAGAGTTTGGAGTTCTACTGAGGATCCCAGAGAGATTTTGGAGTGCTGTTCAGGATCCCAGAGAGTTTTCAGAGATTTTTTTTAGTAACACAAAGATTTCGGAGTTCTTTTCAGGATCCACAGCGAAATTTATGAACTCTGTTCAGGATTCCAGGAAGATTCCTGAGTTCTATTCAGCATACTAAAGAGATCTCTGAGTTCTCTTAAGAATCTATAGAGAGATTTATGAGTTCTGTTCAGGATACCATAGAGTTTTTTCAGGATCACAAAGTTTTCTGAGATATTTTCAGGATCCACATAAAGACTTAGGAATTCTATTCAGGTTCTATTGAGAGATTTCTGAGTTCTGTTCAAGATCACAGAAAGATTTCGGAATTCTTTTCAGGATCCACAGAGAGATTTATGAATTCTTTTCAGGATCCACAGAGAGATTTATGAATTCTTTTCAGGATCTACAGAGAGATTTGTTCTGTACAGTATACCAAAGAAAGTTCTCTTAAGGATCCCATAGAAATTTCAGAGCTCTATTCAGGATACCAAATAGTTTTGAGTTCTGTTCAGGATCTATAGAGAGATTTCTGAGTTCTGTTCAGGATCTATAGAGAGATTTCTGAGTTCTTTTTAGGATCTATAGAGAGATTTCTGAGTTCTGTTCAGGATCTATAGAGAGATTTCTGAGTTCTGTTCAGGATCTATAGAGAGATTTCTGAGTTCTGTTCAGGATCTATAGAGAGATTTCTGAGTTCTTTTTAGGATCTATAGAGAGATATCTGCGTTCTGTTCAGGATCTATAGAGAGATTTCTGAGTTCTGTTCAGGATCTATAGAGAGATTTCTGAGTTCTTTTTAGGATCTATAGAGAGATATCTGCGTTCTGTTCAGGATCTATAGAGAGATTTCTGAGTTCTGTTCAGGATCTATAGAGAGATTTCTGAGTTCTTTTTAGGATCTATAGAGAGATTTCTGAGTTCTGTTCAGGATCTATAGAGAGATTTCTGAGTTCTTTTTAGGATCTATAGAGAGATTTCTGAGTTCTTTTTAGGATCTATAGAGAGATATCTGCGTTCTATTCAGGATCCCAGAGAAGTTTTGGAGTGCTGTTCAGGATCCCAGAGTTTTTTCAAGATCCCACAGAGATTTAGGAATTCAGTTCAGTATCCTAGAGAGATTTTTGAGCTGTGTTCAGCGTGTTGCAATTAGGCAATTAGTCTGATGGTTAAAAAGTAGACGCTCAGGAGGAGCTTCTTCCCTCAGGCCATCAGACAACTAAACACAGACATGTTCACCATACATATCCCTTAGGACCTCATAAAGACTCGGACATTCCACTGACACGTTTTACTGTACTGTACTTGGCATTTTCTGTATTGTTTCTACAAGTAACATAACTGCACATCATATTAATCTTTTCAATAAATAATCCTTATTTCTTTAAGTTTCTTTAAGTTGCGGTACTATGAACAGACTCTAAATAATCCGATCACATTCGGATCATCAATCCGCCTGCAGAGAGGATGTGTGGTTCAGATAAAGAAGTGTCAACATTGCTAACAAGAAAAAAAATTTCACCACAAAACACTAGCATACGTTAATGGACGAGACAGACAGTTTTTCCCCCACAAAATGTGCGTCAAGCAACTCTGACAAACTGTGAGGTAAAAGAATGTGTGACCATTAAATAATACATAGCTTATCCATTTTTTTTCCATCTGTGAAGTGAAAGGAACTGGAACAAGAAGCAAATCTTTCATGTCCAGCATACTTTCCCCTTCACTGTACTGACATTTTTGCCAGGCAAATTATATTTGCATTTTGTTTGATTATTGTTTTAGCTTAAAGCGCTGAAGATAGTAGTTTACAGGTGGCTCCCATATTCTCATAGCAAGTGGTTAAAATTTGTAAAAGTTACAGCTAAACCATAGATGTTGGCAATTCTGCAAATTACAGTCCAGATAAAGCACTAAATGTAAATCTGTCAACTGGGTCATTCCACTGTTTGTTCTGTTGGCCGCCTTCGTCTTTCGGCACATCATTGAATGTGACAGAAATTCATTTTCCTCAGAAATCATCATAATAAATGAGTCCATTTTCACTCGTGGAATCCTGATACACTTATTAGGTGGCTGGGTCTAAAAAGACGAGGTCCATTTCTGTGTCCCAGTAGAGAAAGAATGGTGGAAACTGTGTGCCATGGAACTTGTGCCCCCTGAAAGCCCAAACTCAGTATCAGGGCCCCACCACTGTCTACACTACTGTCTGCACCAGGCCCACGGAGCCAGAGGCCAGCTTTTATATTGCATTCATATGGAAGAAGGAATGTTTTAACAATGACCCCCTGCAATTTCCCGACCAACACATGTTTCCAATTTTAATCGAATTATACTTGTTTGCACTGGAGTCAGCTGGAAATCTCAAAAAGGAGGAGAAAAAACTGGAATCAAACTGGAATAAACAATGCAAGTACAAATAGGAATCGGAAAGCAAACACACACTTTACGTTTATATTAATGACTATAACAGAGCTGGTGAAATGTTTCCTTTCTAACCACCAGGCCCTTGCCTTATTTAAAGACAAACTGTCCACTAATTCATACTTCTTTCAGAGTAGAGTGGGAATTGCTTTAATATTGTGGGTAAGTGGTGGGCGGCTACACTCACCGAGTACGGACGAGTTCAGCAGAGGGCAAAAAGCCGACCGGTCCAGAGCACAGAGTACCCACTGAACCTACCAATAACAAGCAATGGCCAAGCTCTGTTTTACAATTTTCCATACAAATGCACAGTCCAAGCAGTTTATAATGTCGAGGGTCACCAGAAAGTGAGATAATGACAAAGTAGTCATTACTTATATAACTGCTGTGTTTTGGATCCGTGATGATTGAGTCACATTCGATCTTGGTGAAAAGGAGGAAAAGGAAAAAAAAGCAAACCCTGATGACTTCATGTGGCGGTGAAATTGGGGACAAAGTCCAGATGTCAACAATGTGACAATGCTTCTTTAAAAGGGAAAGAGAAAGCAGCACTTTGTCACTTCAGACCTTCAGCACTGTAATGATGACTGAATTACACAAGCGGTCAAAGTAACAGGCTGCTGATTACAGTGCTTAAGAACATATAATTAGATCTGTGGTACAAGACATTTTGCCAGGAGGACCGTCCGTTGTGTGAACAGCTTTCAAAAGGCAAATAGTTTCAAGACCACTGATTATGATTCCTATTACAGATATAACATGTTTAGAGGAAATGCAAATACGCGGCTTGTGTTTCATTAAGGACAATCCATGAATCATAATCGAAACTTGTAGTCTGGTTCAATAAACAGAAAGGCAACATCAAAGAACGAGTATCCATATGCTTAAAAAAAAAAACACCATAGGGTCTGAAAATAGTGCCAAGTAATGCACAAATACAATCAACAAGACGGCAAAGAGGAATGGAGACAAAGGGGATAAAGATCCAAACTTATTAAGGTCTGAACACAGAACAGGTGCACACTGTTGGAAAGAATCTGACAACAATGGGGCAAAGACAAAACTCGAACCTAAAACAAAAGCGCAAGGCAAAACCAAAAGCACCTGCAGAAAGACAGACCAAAACAATCTTGAAACACAACCTAGTGTTCTTGCTCTTTTCTACCTCCATGTATGATGGTGAACACCTACGCTGGGTCCAAGCGACACATTCCGGACACATTCCCAGTATAAATGACTGCACTGCTAGTGCAAATGTGCTAGATTATAATTCACCAGTGTTCATCACACACCAACAGCAGAGCCCAGTTTTATGTGCAACCCTTATGGAGCTGAATGAAGACTAATTAAACTGTGCTGCAATCCAATATGAGGGGAAAGAAAAAAAAAGAAAAAAAAAGACCCGAGTCATGATTAAATTATTACTCGCGCTAATCAACTGTGCTTTCCACATCTGGCACATTACTGAGATCAAGGTTTCTTGAACTCCAGTCTAAATGTATTTACAGGTTTTGGCAATGTAATATATGCAAAGGTCTAAATTTGTTCGACAGCGCAGATTTAGCACAGGAAGTCTTGGATCTGATAGAAATTCCACTTTGGACATCATTAGAGCAAACAGCTTAGCAGGGTTTTTTTTTCCCTGTGATGTATTAAGACTGTTGCATTAAGTAAAACATTTTCTGACAGATCAATTTATTTCCTGAAATGTAACACGGTCAGCGTGGGAAGCAAATTCTCGCAACGACGAAGTAAAAAAAAAAAAATCATACCAGGAATTTTCTCTAAATCCTGCTGCTAACCGCTAATTAGACACATGAACATTATTGCATGGATGATTTCAGAGAGACGGATGACGGCTCAAATTCCTGGTTAGATGTAAACGACAGAAGAAGGGCTGGAGAATCATATTTACTGTTACACTAGAGAATAATCAATCCTGCTTTACGAGTATTCAGGACGATCTTAAACGATTAGCTTTCCAGATTATGCTGAGGTGTACGGTGTGTAAAAGCTATCCCTAACCCCTGTGAATTAGTCACAGTCCAGCTGTAGAAGCACTGCTTTCAGATCTATTAATCATGTTCGATATGTAGGACTCAACATCCTGTAGTGTGGAGGAACGACAATGTGAAAGCGATAGAAAAGCAAAACAATAAAAAGTCATCGATCTTTATGGAACAGAGGAAAAAACTACGGAGGTTTATCAGCGGACGACGAGATGGACAGACTCGTCTTCTGCAGAATATCCCACCTTAAATGACCGCTGGATTTTGAAGGTGAGTAATACTCTATAATACTAGCAGGTAGGTTAACGTTCAGGAGCTTGTCCCGTCTTTAGAACCACATCATCATCCAATCCACATATTTATATCCTTTTTTCCAAGTTTCCAAATGATTAACAAAGCAAGCATTGTCAGGCTATTATCCTGCATGTTTGTTTTGATTTGATTTGTCATGTTTGCTCATGAAAAATTCTGCAAGATTCCAGGTTCGAAGAGTCAAGAGTTTGATTTGTGTATGTAATTGAAAAGTGGTGTAGTAAATCCTGCAGTGACGGATGAGTGCAGGACGAAACAGGACATGAAAAAGTCATTATGTCTGAGGTCTTTGATATTTTAAACACAATTTAAGTAATACATCCATCCTGTAGTGAACCAGGACTTAGAAACGTGAATACCTCGTGAAGTCCTCTGTGTGTGTGTGTGTGTGCTTCCACTATTGATGGAACAATGTGCTTCTTACCTGCACTGTGCAGTCAATGTGCTTCCTCAAAAACATCCATCAAATTTGTCAGGGCAAAAAAAAAAAACTATGAGAACAGTGTTGTTTCTTTGGCATGCAGAAATATAAAGTGTAGCGCAGTCAAATGCAGACAATCGATCAGGGCTGAAGCCGTCTGTGTGAAGGAAGAAGGGGGGGGGGGGGGACCTACGCTGGTTTTGTCATTTTGCGAAGAACTACGTCTCCTATAGGTATTGTGATGTGAATCGCCGTCAGCCTTGAAATAATGAACAAATTCTGAGATAAGTGAAGATAATAATCAAGTGCAGACACAAAACCTGCTAAAAGCACAATGAATCTCAGAAAAAGTTTGAGAAAAATACAACAACAAAAAAAAAAAAGAGATGAAAACAAAATAATAAGCAGTGTTTGCGTGGAAAGGATGAAAAGCAAAACACAAGAAGGCCACAAATTGATCTCAAGGCAGAAATGAAAAATTAAATGTAGGATAAACACCAACGGATGATTATGTTCGAGAGGATGCAAGAATGACGGAAAAAGGAAAGAAAAAGGGAATTCCAGTTGCCAGTCAAGAGGTTTCTCACCCGTCTGAACAAAATGGCAGGAAGAGAGCATCTGGTTGGCTATGCCCAAATGCCCTCCTCATCGTCCTATTGGTTGTAAATGAGCGCAGAGGTAATCCAAGGCAGCATGGGATTGAAAGAAGAGTTAGTTAGCACTTCAGAAAGACTAGTACAACGTTAGATCAATATAAGATTAGCACAATATTCAGTTGTTTTGTTCTGATCTGAAAAGATGCTGCACAAAATCTGTATTAAATTTTTTTTCAAAATTAAATAGAAAAAAAACAAACAGAAAGAGAGCAGAATAAAAATCTTTGGAGTGTGCTGATGGAATGGTTTCCTGAAACATGAACCTGAAGTCTACTGTATGATCTAAGCTGTTTTGTCCGGAGTCTGGTGCAGTCCCTAGTGCTGATGTGGGATGATGTTCGTATTCAAGTCGGACATGTGGAGGTGAATAATGAGGCCCAGCAGGCCAGGCGCACAGGAAGGCCTGCTCTAAGTGTGTTCTTGGCAATCAGAGACAAGTAAATGAGAAGAATCTGTGACAGGGATGACCCTGGCTGTAACGGCATGTGTGTGTGTTCCCAGAACGCTGACATTCCTTTTCAGTGGTCTCTCTCTGGGCTTCAGTAGTCCTGACTATAAGCTGCCTCGTTTAAACAGCAGACGTTTGCGTGTTGTAGTCTGGGAGATGTGAGGTTCAACGATGCACACTTTTCTGGATCAGGAGGAGGACTGGAGAACTCACAGAGACCATCTCGAGCAGGGGTCGTCGACCGGCGGGCTGCGGTCCGGATGCGGACTCAGCAGTTATTTTTCAGCGGAACAATAACTGCAGCAGAGACGATCAATATATGACAAAATAACTGGCTGTGGTTCATCAAATCCGCTTTAAACACAAACCCTCGCTACTTCTAATGCCGCCAATCACGTGCGGTTATGTAAATGACTTAGCTGGAGACAGCTCATCAGGGAAAGGAAGAGTTTCCACAGACTATGTTCATTCTTTATTTATTTATTCTTCTTTTTTTTTTTTACATTTACTCTCCCTGCTCTGATTAGTGCTGTGATTAATGGCTCACTCAATTAACATGAAGCAGCAGCGTGAAAGAAATCAGAAAGCACACAAGTCTCATCCACGGCTATAAACTAATCACTAACGTTTCACATTTAAAAGGATTCAAACTTTTAATGTTCGAGTTAGTTGGTAACTTGGATCTTAAGAAATGATGTGTCACTGGATATTTTAGCTCTAAACCCCTGCTGTAGAGTGTCTACAGATATGAAGGTCAAAAGAGCGTCAAAAGTATGGAATGTCGAGTATTATGGATGTGTGTTTTGTAGCGTAGTCATGTGACTTATTTTCTCTCTCAATTCAATAATGATGGAGAAGACTCTTCAGAAAAGCCTGTACAGTATGTATATGTTCATGGCTGCGTGTGTGTGTTTGTTTAGCCTTTTCGATGTGCACTAATATGAAATAATACAAGAGATTAGACATGAGAGGCTGTGTTTTATTGGATGTGAAAGATGTAATTTCCTGTTGCTTATGCTTTCCTGTAATGACTCTGTGTTATAAACCAGATCAAGGTCTAGAGGGATAAATTAAACTTTAAAAGACAGGGCTAAAGAAAGAGTGCAGATGATATAAAATAAAAAACACAATAAGACAGAATGAGTGAGTGAGTCAGAGAGAGAGAGAGAGAGAGAGAGAGAGAGAGAGAGAGGGGAGAGAGAGAGAGAGAGAGAGAGAGAGATCTGTATGCTGAATCAGAAAATCAGTACATTGCATAGCAGTGAAATCAGGAGTGACCAGCACAGCAGGATTTGGTGACTTCCCTGCAAAATGACACATTCACTCACCGGTTAATTACAGGAGAAGGGAAAATTGTGCCTGGAGGCTGAAACTGGACCTGTGTTTCACTCACCTGATCTGGAGAGGGTTTGTGATTACTCTGGTCAGAATTTGAAGAAGCCTTCAGATGGTCATCCTCGTAATTATCGGCCATCAGCTTCATCCGGTTCTGCGTCTGGAGACGGAAAAAAACCCAGGATAAACAATGAAAGTTATTCCAAGAACTCACACAGACAAAAACAGTCTCAAATTCCTGATCTGAAAATGAATTCAGCACACGCCTAGCCTTTCAAACCTCTACGGACTCGTACGGAAAACATCAAGCCCCTGCACGAGGATGTTTATTTAGGATCAGTGTTAGGCTTTCACATCCCAAAGAAGAACATCCTGATAGACGGACCTGAGATCAGAAGTCTGATTTTTAACGCTTATGGCCCCACTGGAGCTCATAAGAGAGGTGTGAAAAGTTGTAAAGTGAGAAACAGAGACCGTGGAGAATGAGAAGGAGGGAGGGAGAGAGAGAGAGAGAGAGAGAGAGAGAGAGAGAGAAGGGGGGTGTAGATAAACATGAATATGCATGATTTAATTACACTGCGTTTTCAAAAGTGCAATCATGCGTGCTCTGAGGAAGAGAAGATGAATGAACAGCAGATGGGTTCGTGTTTGACCCTCTTTAGGAACGAAATCGGCATTTAGACAGTCTGGGTTTTATTTATGCCAGCGTGATGGTGGCAGAGGATTTGTGTACATTTCAGGCATTGTCCCTCTAGATTCATATGAACTGAATTTGTTGCAGTGCCATGGAAATGTGTGTGTACGAGCGTGTGTACACGCGCACACACACACATGCACTGTGATATTTTCCACTGTTAGCAGAGAGGGTGATTTATATTGGCAAGCCAACCATCACTCTCGCGACTCTGCTGCACGGACATGAACAAGAAATAAAATGAATCAATAAGACTTTAGAATGGAATGAAAGCCAGGCTGTTGCTCCCCGCCCTTCCGGGCTCCTGGGAGTGTTGTCTCGCTCGCCCAGAATGTGATGGTTCGGCTCCCTCTGTTTAGTTTTCTCAACCTTTTTTCCTGCGCTTCCCACTCTCTCCATCTCGCTCCCTCAGTGTTCCCGTAACAAGGCTGGTGTTAATGGTGGTAAACACCAAGTTCAGATGTTCTGGCCTTCCACATGCTCCTTAACGTCAGAGCTTAAAGTCACTGCTGGTGGGCTGGTTGGGAATGACAAATCCACAGGGGGGATATGGGAGATTGGGAATCGGGGCAGCTGTGCTCCAAGTGAGATCACAATAATGAGGAGAGTCTAATTATACAGTTGTAATCTAGCTGCAGCTCTGAAAACCATCAATACAACGCTCTAGGCTGAACAGAATAAAATATCTGGAAGTAAACTGCACTTAAAACTAATAAAAGAAAACTTTATTACTCAACTTTGTTCAATTTCTCAATGAAGCATCATTAAATCTTTTAATGAAATGCCGGACATATTTTACTCATAGATTTTCACCCAAAATCAGCATGCTAGCAAACATTCCCCAAGATTAGCTCTCTACAATCTGATGTTCATATCTTTCATAAAATGTTGGCTGTGAATCCAAAAATATTTATAATATAAATATAAAAGATGGTGACGAATTAAAGGAAACCTCTAAATTTTCCCCTTATAATCACTACAATTCTTCTGACTAATCACTTTCATCATATGATGAAACAGTCCTATGTTTGTGGGTGTGGTCTCTTCCATGATGACTCCACCCCCACCCCCTTCCACAGGGCACAAAGTCTCAGTGAATGGATTTGCTGAAGATCAGATGCTGCCACATTTACACTAATTATATCTGACTAGATGTTGGACACACCATCAGAAAACTAACTGAGGGAATATTTGTCAACTTTATACCACTCTGAAGCTGTACTGAAGGCTCAGAATGGCCCGGCAACTTAACTAATATTCTTTATGTTGTTTGTTCTGATTAATCAGACACATGTATGAGTATATATACAATTAGAAAACTGTTAAACAGTAAAATGGGGATAACGGTAAGTGGGTAACTAATTCATTCTTCATAAAAATAAGATCTTCATCATAGATGCTGCAGACACACCCCACTTACAAAGAAGACCTAATGATGCAAATGAGTACTCACTCTACAACATAAAAATTCACAAATTCGCAGAAAACAAGCTGTGAGTAACTAACGAGTTAACTCACTGTACCACACAGTGGGCAGCAAATTGCGTTCTGACCGTTAACAAGACCCTTGGTCGCAGATCAAAGGAAGCACTGAATGACTAATCACCAGCGCCACTTCTCCAACACCCTGCACTCAGCAGCTTCACACCTTCCTACCAGACCCTGGAGACTACCAGTTTTTCTTCCCCCCAGCACATACTGCACAACGCAGCTGCACAGACGAGAGGTGCACTCTGGGATACGGAGCCCACTGTAGGTCTATATTCATTACCCTGCAGGGCAGAACCTTTCTCCCTTCACTACAATTTGTTCCACATGCTTTGGAGAGTTAGTGTCCAGGACACAGGCAAGGGCTCAGGAAGTCAGCTCAACATTCAGGGACTTGTTACACACAAGCTGAAATGAACCCGCTGAGAAAGCACAGGCCGTGGAAAGCCAGAAATGTAAGGAAAGGAATGTAAGGAGAGGAAAAAAAAGTCAGAGGGAGTGAGTATGCACGGAGTACAGTGGCCTCCAGAATGCACATCACTCACTCATTTGGAAAGTTCATACTTAAAAAATAAACATGGAAAATAAACTGTTTGCTTTTAAGCGGTAGAATTACGAGGCCTAGGGGAATTGTAGCACCTGTGAAGGACTAGCATCCATTACCAGACTGAGGAAAATAATGACGGATGTCGGGAGTTTAAAGGAAAGAAATTTGGGATTTTATTAATTTTAATCAGGTTGTATTAAAACCACAATTTTCTTTTATACGCAGAACTTCCCCTTCATATAGATCCCCCGGCAAGTGGCTGTTTCTCAGCCTGTGTTATTAGTTGATGCCAAAAGAGTCTTTATCTATCTTTTCTTTTAATACAAGCACTGAAGAATGATCAGTGACGGTAAGCAATTTCCATGGTGAAAAATTACACTCAGTTATGAGAGCTGAAGCAAAAGGCAAGGAGGAGAAAAGAGCTGAACATTAGAAATGCCGCTGCGATAAAACTATCGACGGAATCCGAACGTTTGTAAGACATTTCACTATTTATTACTTAATGTGCGATCTATATTTCTGGAGGCTTTTTATTTCTGTGGAAAAGCTAAATATTTTCCAGTAAGCTGTAGCCTCACCTGACTCTCCTCCACAAAACACTGACTTCCAAAACGCAACAGAAATCCCCCACAGATAAGCTTCAACAACAGGGAGAGCGATACACTAATAATAATTTTAAAATGTTTTTTTTTCATTCATTCATTTTTCATATCAAAACGAAAAGGGAAAAAGTATAGAAATACGATAATTAAAAGAGGAAATAATTTTTTTAAATACAAAACTAAACAAAAGATCAGTTACAGTGATTTCTTCTTGTTTAACCACATTCAAGTTTAAATGAAACACTCGTGAACGGAGTCTCACTCATTTCTTCCCTACACTGGAACCTTATTCTGATCAAATAATATCAAAGATCAAATAATAATTAGCTCAACATTCATTCATTCATTGTCTACCGCTTATCCGAACTATTCTCGGGTCACGGGGAGCCTGTGCCTATCTCAGGCGTCATTGGGCATCAAGGCAGGATACACCCTGGACGGAGTGCCAACCCATCACAGGGCACACACACACTCTCATTCACTCACACAATCACACACTACGGACAATTTAGAGACGCCAATCAACCTACCATGCATGTCTTTGGACCGGGGGAGAAAACCAGAGTACCCGGAGGAAACCCCCGAGGCACGGGGAGAACATGCAAACTCCACACACACATGGCGGAGGCGGGAATCGAACCCCCAACCAAACGTGCTAACCACTAAGCCACCGTGCCCCCCAATTAGCTCAACATATAGAATAATATTTTTCTGGGTGATTGAAATATTCTTAAACTGCAGCACCTGGAGAAATCACTCTTTTTGGGACATGTGATGAAATCATCCATTCACAATACATCACTGTGTAGATATGACCTGATGGCATGCCATGAAATTCCATGCCACTTATCCACTTCAGTTCATTGTGCTCATAATAAGCCTAATGTCTTAGATCTGAGGGGGAAAAAATGGAGCCAGGATTTGTACAGTTGAAGGAAACCGTAATTCTAGCGAAGCGGCTGAATTTCTCCTGTGACAAAGGAGCTCGATTTACTGAAACTTCTGATCACCTAATCAGTTGATTAAAGCCAGCTATACAGTGCAGAGTGTTCTTTCTCTGATACTGATTTAATGTCACAAATTGGTAGTCCATGACAAACTTGTCGTCAGCTCGGGAAACTTTAGACGAAAATCTCGGCATGTGAGCAGTGCTGTGACGCTCGTCTAAAATCCTGCAACAGGAGAAGAGCACAGGATGAAGCTAAACAGCTATAATCGTATTTGTGGGATAGCTATACGTGCGAGGCTGGCGATGAAGAAATGAGAAGAAGAAAAAAAAAAAAGACAAGCAATGTCCTTATCACTAGGTTCAGTTGTTTACTAGCAGGTTAAGCAGAATTTAGCATTTTTTTCATTAGAGGATCTATGAAATGGGAGATGGAGAAAGTTAACACACATCTATAACATAGAATCAGGTCAAAATTTGATTGCGATCACCTTACTGATTTGAATTGGTGGCGTTTAATGATACTCTTTCTTGTAACTCAAAGGATATTGATGTAAATGAGTATCTATAATAATTTAAAAACATCTAGAATCATTTTTAATGTTTTAAAAAAAACTGTTTACTGCTAAAGTATTTTTCAAGGTTAAGCTGAAATCCACTTTTCAAAGACTATTTTTCTTTCTTTCTTTTTTCTTATTAACAGGGTCTGAAACCGAGCGCAGAAACCAGACGGGGCTACAGGATACCATCTGTTACCATCCATTATACATCTAGCGTTATGGTTTGTGTGACCTACAGGTAACTCTCTCAGAGGAGAGGAGCCTCTTTCCACTATAATAAGAGAAATTAGTTTCAAATGGACCTGCACCTGAACTCCTCATAACTGTCTGCTTCATTTCCGTGTTTTGAAAACAGGTGAGGCTTGGTATATTGGTTTTGCTGAGAAAAAGGAAGTGGGTGGGTCTTTAGTGCCTCTTTAGTAATGGAGTAAACTATGGTGAGGTCATGGTCGGGAGACGAATCGCTACAAATGTACACCATGTGGCCTTTGACCCGGGTCAATGATCCGGTGTATGACATCATGCTCGCTGTAGATCTGTGGCTTATTTTGGCACAGCAGCCAGTCATGTACAGGCCACGCTAACGAGTGTGGGAGAGAAGCACGGAGTAGATAGAGACGGAAACAAAATGTTCTCGAACGCAGGATTTTGTTGGACTTCAGGGGAGCCGCTCACTCCGAGCAATGAAACGAAACAAAGTGGCTGCAAAGATTACACAGGAATTCGGGGAAAGTTCACGGGGAGATAGCACGACTCCAGCTAATTGTTAGGTTGTAGGAGCCTCGTATGTCAATATATAACACAATTTACAGGAAACCAGATCCCCTTCTCTGTGGCTTGCGTGTTTACGTTGGTTCAGCTCAATTCTCTGTGCTTTTACAGGAAGCAAGCATTGATATGGAGTTGGTAGAATAAAGTGGTGAGAAGATAAACATTCGCTCTATATCATCCACAATCATTCCAGTTCCCTCAGGTTTCAAATGAAAGCACAGTGACCTAAAGCCTTGGATCTGGACCAATGCGTGGTATAGAAAACATTATTTCTGGCCCTTCTTTCATTCTCAGGCTATATCTTTACCTTTCAGCATACATCAAGCTCTTGTTTATGTTCTCCATTCAGAACTGTGATAGCAGCTGGCAGGAACTTTGCCCACAGGTCTCTGGTTTCTGTCTTAACTGAAGAACTTGTTCTTTCATTTAATCTAATCGCTTGATTTCCCCTGCAGCATTTTTCCCCTCATCAAACGTCATTCCGGGGAAAATGCTGAAGTAATATGAAAAATGAGAGCTAATTGAAAATGTGCTGATTCATCATTTCACTTGGCATAATTTCACTTCCCATTGATATAAAGGTTAATCTCAAAATTGGGGTCAGAACAGTGTCTTAATGAGGGCCTTTCTTATGCACAGGGAGACATCTGACCCCTCCACAGCATCCCCTGACCCTCAGAGAGTTCGTGCCCTTGTTCAAAATTCCTTTCCTCATCTTCAGCGACTCACCCACATGAGAAGGAGTCTTTAATAAGGGCAGTAATTATGCAAACCAGAGCAGTAATTCAGAAACGGAAGCCGTGGCAGCCCAGTGGTTAAGGATGTGCTTAGACGACCAGATCAGGAGCTCCCAGGACTGGCTGGGGTTGATGGGGGTTAGTCTGAAACTGAAGGGTCACTGGTGCCACCGTCACGTCTGACCACGGCTGGACCTGTTAGCAAGGTACTTAACCCCTAACTGCTCCGGGGACAACTGAGAGGTTGACCTTGTGCTCTGACCATGTAATTACTCTTGTGTGTGTGAGAAAGGATCACAATGAAAAACTCTACTTAGAAACAGAAGGAATTGCAAATAAAGATTTTAATCTGAGAATGTGAATCATGACGATGCTACAGCCGTTGAAAGAGCTTAAAATATGGTCAATATATATCGGCTATAGTGACGTACAGAGATAATATACATTTCCTGTTAGTGTTTTGAAGTATCAAGGCCTTCATGAGATCGCTACAATTTTACTCGTATACTACAAGCTTATCTGAACACATTGGTACTAATACTTACGGTCATAAAAATGTCTCTGGCTGACACAAATAACCAAATTTTCATTGCACATATTTTAACATGATATTCGCATGTGTCTGATATATTACTTTCTGGGTTCTTTAGCTGTAAAAGAACCCCTGGCCTAGAGTGGGAGGGACTGAATCAATGGTAAAAACTATTTTCTTATGCAGAAAAATATTGCAGAAAATTTCGTTCGTTAGTGTTTGTCTTGAAGATATAAACGCATGTGCTATTGTTCAGTCAAACTGAACTCTCTGGGCTTATTCATGGCAATAATACCTGAAACTATTATTATCATTATTATTATTATTACTACATTAATAAGCATTACATAAGTATTATGATGTTTTAAATGGCTTCAACTGCCCTCTTCATGTTGACGTCTGGATTTCAGTGTTCCATGGAGCAATAATGGGCCACCGTATAAGCCCAAGTATGAATGGTGCTACTTATCCTGCTTATTAGTAAATGAGTGAGGTAGTGGCTATATAAAAGGAAGGTGTGTAAACGAGCTCAACATGTCTGGGAAAGTAATATCTTTTATTAATCCTTGTTGTTAAAAGTACACATTCGACTCTCTCCCTGGTTACTTTTAAAGCGTCTCTGCTCAGGTGGGTAAGACAGAGGAAAGGACGCAAATGCGTATATATATATATATATATACATACAGTGGGGCAAAAAAGTATTTAGTCAGCCACCAATTGTGCAAGTTCTCCCACTTAAAAAGATGAGAGAGTCCTGTAATTTTCATCATAGGTACACTTCAACTATGAGAGACAGAATGAGAAAAAAAAATCCAGAAAATCACATTGTCTGATTTTTAAAGAATTTATTTGCAAATTATGGTGGAAAATAAGTATTTGGTCACCTACAAAAAAGCAAGATTTCTGGCTCTCACAGACCTGTAACTTCTTCTTTAAGAGGCTCCTCTGTCCTCCACTCGTTACCTGTATTAATGGCACCTGTTTGAACTGGTTATCAGTATAAAAGACACCTGTCCACAACCTCAAACAGTCAGACTCCAAACTCCACTATGGCCAAGACCAAAGAGCTGTCAAAGGACACCAGAAACAAAATTGTAGACCTGCACCAGGCTGGGAAGACTGAATCTGCAATAGGTAAGCAGCTTGGTGTGAAGAAATCAACTGTGGGAGCAATTATTAGAAAATGGAAGACATACAAGACCACTGATAATCTCCCTCGATCTGGGGCTCCACGCAAGATCTCACCCCGTGGGGTCAAAATGATCACAAGAACGGTGAGCAAAAATCCCAGAACCACACGGGGGGACCTAGTGAATGACCTGCAGAGAGCTGGGACCAAAGTAACAAAGGCTACCATCAGTAACACACTACGCCGCCAGGGACTCAAATCCTGCAGTGCCAGACGTGTCCCCCTGCTTAAGCCAGTACATGTCCGGGCCCGTCTGAAGTTTGCTAGAGAGCATTTGGATGATCCAGAAGAGGATTGGGAGAATGTCATATGGTCAGATGAAACCAAAATAGAACTTTTTGGTAAAAACTCAACTTGTCGTGTTTGGAGGAGAAAGAATCCAAAGAACACCATACCTACTGTGAAGCATGGGGGTGGAAACATCATGCTTTGGGGCTGTTTTTCTGCAAGGGGACCAGGACGACTGATCCGTGTAAAGGAAAGAATAAATGGGGCCATGTATCGTGAGATTTTGAGTAAAAACCTCCTTCCATCAGCAAGGGCATTGAAGATGAAACGTGGCTGGGTCTTTCAGCATGACAATGATCCCAAACACACCGCCCGGGCAACGAAGGAGTGGCTTCGTAAGAAGCATTTCAAGGTCCTGGAGTGGCCTAGCCAGTCTCCAGATCTCAACCCCATAGAAAATCGTTGGAGGGAGTTGAAAATCCGTGTTGCCCAGCGACAGCCCCAAAACATCACTGCTCTAGAGGAGATCTGCATGGAGGAATGGGCCAAACTACCAGCAACAGTGTGTAAAAACCTTGTGGCGACTTACAGAAAACGTTTGACCTCTGTCATTGCCAACAAAGGGTATATAACAAAGTATTGAGATGAACTTTTGTTATTGATCAAATACTTATTTTCCACCATAACTTGCAAATAAATTCTTTAAAAATCAGACAATGTGATTTTCTGGATTTTTTTTTCTCATTCTGTCTCTCATAGTTGAAGTGTACCTATGATGAAAATTACAGGCCTCTCTCATCTTTTTAAGTGGGAGAACTTGCACAATTGGTGGCTGACTAAATACTTTTTTGCCCCACTGTATATATATATATATATAAAAATCAGTCTTTTTGCCTGGTTCTTTTCAAAAGTTCCTGTTCATCTGCACTTGTTTTTTTTTTTTTGCACAGCTAAATGTGAATGCTTTACAGCCTGACCTAATCGAGACGGGTTTTTCACTTAAACCCCACAAATACTGACCTTCAATTTGAATGGATGTGAAATAGGCAGTTAAATAAAGAATAAATACCAAAAAAAAAAACCCCCCGACATGTAAATGTTTTAGAGAGGGAAAATGAGGGAAGGAGGGCAGAAAGAGAAATAGAAAGCAATTTGTCTGTCTGCATTAGCAAGACTGACAGATTGAACCTATTTAAAGCAGGAAGATGACACAATGGACCACAAAAGACATTGGGTGAGAATGAGACCAGGTTCTGACTCACTCACGCTGAAGAGGGTCTGAAGAACAGATGTCCTGGTAGTAACAGAATGCAGGTGAAGAAAGGTGAAGGATCTGAACATTATCAAAGTACATGAATTCTCTGAAGGAGACCAAAATTGGACAAATGTTAACATTCCTCTGACTTTCCACTGTTGTAGATCATGTTGATGATTAAATCATGATGATTTACTGGCAAGAGATCTCTTTTTTTCTCTCTCCTCACAGTACTGTTATCATTCTTGGTGAAACAGCTACCAGATTAAGTGCGCAATTAGCATCTCCAGGGTTAAAGTGTTAAAGTGTCACTTTTTATTATTATTTTTTTAAAGACCCTGTATATCGTTTATTTCCAAATCTTATAAGAAAAGCTTCATAAAACTGGTTGTAGAGAGTGTGTAAAATCTTATGGAAACACTATTACCACTTTAAAATATAAAATGTTTTGATCAAATGCATATCTCTTTTGCTCCATGATTCCATTTTGATTCTAAAACAGTAGAAATAAGTGTTAAGTGTGTGTGTGTGTGTGTAAGGGAGTGAAAACCTAGAATCCTGTACATCAGCTCAGAAGTTATTTGTTATTAAGGCAGGAAATATGCATTCAATTATCCACAACTGTATTTTATTCTGTCGAGCCTAATGGACTGTTAGAGTTCATCATGATTAGCGCATGCTGGTATCCTGGAAATGTCATGACGTTTGTTGCCTTTAAAAGCAGGTCTGAAAACATTTTTAAAGTAGCTTTGTAGCTAAGTGCTGCCTTTTAAGACACTTAAACAGCACAGACAGCAAAAATCCGCCTGATCGATGTGCGCATTAATCTTCAGCGTACAAGATTTACGTTGTCATGACATTTCGTGTTGACCTTTTTAGTTCAAAATTATTGCGCTGACGTGTTGGTCCATTCTCACTTTGGTTAACGACTTCATGCATTACTCACCCCGTTCTGCTAATTTATTCATTAGCCTTTACTATCAATGTGAAGTGGTGTTATGAGGAATTCATTTCTACCCAGAGGGAGCCATGCAGCGGTTCTTTTAGTCCTTCAGTCTGTCCAGATCTCTCGCCAACTCATCTGTACCCTCTGCTTCAATTCTCAATATAGTTTTGTTGCCGTTTGATGCCTCCACTAACTCTATGCTGAACTTTTCATCAGTGGCGGACCGTCAGGGCCTGCAAGGCCTCCTCTGCTGGCCTAAAAAAATATCTGAATCACAAACTGATGTTAATTATATTTTGTCCATGAATACTTATTAAATAATTCCAAATGGTCTGTCAGCTTCCTTTCATAGCTTTTCCGATGTTTGCGCTGCTTCCAGACATGTATTTTCATATTAAAGCATTTAACCAATCACATTTCAGCCATCATTTGTTGCCAGGCAGGGTCAAAGTTAAAGAAGTCTGCCCGGAGGCCTTCACAATCCGTTCTGCAGGCCCTCTAACACAAAATAAATGTCGATTAAACTTTTGCTTCAACCAATCAGATTTTGAGTTGGTTTCACTAGGGCCCTCTAGCGGGCGTACGGCAACATCACCGTATTCAGACCCGTTGATTGGATAGGATCGCGATGGAACTGAAGCGCACGGATAATCTGTACAACAGAGTAATTGAACTGTTTTTGAGGAAAGACAGGAGGATGGATTTTGTTTACAAATAATAAGAATTTTTGGTGAGTAAAACGTTGCGATTTTCCTAAATAATATTGCAAGTTTATGAGGTTATTGATGTTTTTTATGTGTGTCGCGGCTGTAGCTGCAGTAGGAGGAGACTTGTTCACCCCTGGTTTGTCTATTCAATAAAGGCATTTATTGTGGCTACAGGAGTTATCTATCTGCGATGCACGGCACTTTATACTGTATTTCTGCATATTAAGATGGTTTTTATAACCATAAATTGGTTTTTGAGGGGCGGGTTGATTCAGACGGAGCACTACTGAAGGCCTAGGTGTGAAATGCACGGTCCGCCACTGCTTTTCATTAATATGATGTTGGAATTCCCTGGAACATGGTGAGTAGTGAAAGAAGCAAATCCTGACCCCCTATGTTTGACACTGTTGAATTTTCACTTCATTGTTACTTGTGAGGCAGACAAAAGCTAATGTCTTACAGGAAATTGTCCTTGGAAATGTTATTCACATCAGTTAAGTCCTGTGGCAACAGAGAAACCTTCTGGTTTATATTTCAATTCTACTGCCAGTTAAAAAAAACCCTGATTGAATAAGGGGAAATCAGCGGGATAGTCAGTGTAAGTCAGTGATATTATAAGAGTAAAACAACAAAATCTATTGTTTATGAGTTGTGAATCCATCATAAACAAACTACAAACAGTTGCGTTTCAAGAAATAATCAAATCATCAATCGGTCCACAATAACAGAAGCTGAATGGAAAACAGTCATTTTGCTGCTGGTGCTTTGAGGTCTGAATGTTCCGAAAACAGCAGCTCTTTTTGGCCCCCCAAATGAGCAGCAAGATTTGCCCCATGTCCAAGACAAATCCAGCACGGATGACTCTGTAAGCCCCAGGGCTCAGGCTCACCACTGTTGGATCAGCCTCCAGCCTCTAAGCCAACAAACTCCCTAACGAATCCAATAGTTGTTGTTTTTGTTTTGGCCCATTTTCCCCCTTCTACGTTTGCTGCCATTTCTTTTTCCCCTCCTCCTAGTCATTCCCTCCAGGCCCTTGTGTGCTAATTTAAGGACTCAGCTCAGTGTGGCCACAGCTGGGCCTTGAGGCGCCTGCAGCCCTGCCCATGCACCAAAACGCCTGCATTTTCAGCCCAATAAAAGGATGCTTTCAAACATGGACAGCTTTCTCTCTTGGGAGCAATACTAAAGCAATTGGACACACACGCTTTTACTTTTCCACACTCGTTTTTCCCTCTCCGTTGTGTGGTAGCCTTGGCAGCATTAGGGCATTTCGACATTTTATGTTTTTTGCGGCTTTTTTTGAGACAAAATGGTTTTATTCCGCCAGTGGGTGCCCAAACCATGGCTCTGCTGAAAGAAAAAGCAAAAAAAGCAAAACAGTAGGCATGTCAGGACCATCATCTCCACTGTGCCCACTCTGACTGAGCTTTACAACTAGAGCAATAATGTCCAGCTAGTCTGAGGCCATGGCAGCAGATAATTAGGAAACACAACTTGACAGGATGCAATTACTGGACCTCCTTCCATAACTTGTGCTCAATCTGAGGTCAGAAATAAAGGAACTTATTAACATTGTCTCAGGAGTCCTACAAGCAGTAATTGGTCTGAATCATTTAAAGACATTTCCTTACCATGCGGATGGAAACATAGTGAAAGTGGTCATTAGATACAACAATGAAAATAAAGTTAAAAACATCAAGTCGAAGACTTAATGCTATAAAGAAGGCTATGGTTTCCTGCCTCTACTTTTGATGCTCCATGAATCTGAGTATTGGTTATATGCAGTACTTTAGAAATGTTTTTGAAAGTTAGACGTTACAGCATTTATTCAATTTAAACTACAGTTTCGTGTTTGTGCATTTCCATGCAGAATTTCCAGGGACTTCCTAGCTAGCATTTCAATTAGTCATGTTTCTCTGCACTGTACGCCTGTTTATTAACTACACTGAAAACACCCAGTGGTCTTTCAGCGAGGAAGAGCACTGGCAGTCTCATCTTAAACCTTATCTTTACTATGAATTGAGAGTCCATGTTGGAGGAGAATCCTGACCACTAATTTTAATTAAAATGTGTCTTTCTAAATAGTTTTTTACTCTGATGAATATAGTTTTGAGTAGCTACTTCCACTTTTACTAGAATAAGAGTTTCATTTGTCTGAATATAGAACATCTGTACCTGGTATATTCTATTAATTCTGCACCATATAGGTTCGGCACAAATCATGAGAGCAATGGGAAACCCGTACTGCTTTAAAGTAATTAATTCATTAGTGCACTCAATATATTGTTTAAGGCAACACTAGACACCTCACATACACTGGCTTAGCTTTACATTTAATTTTTGTTTGATTCGGTTTCATTTTTCTTCCGTTCCGATCTGTTTCATAAGATTTCAATTCATTCTGTTCTGTTTTATGTCATTCTCTCACATTGTTTTATTTTAATTCTATTCCATTTTATTCTGCTCCTTTTTATCCATTCCATTCCTCCCCCATTCCACTTCATTCATCCTCTTTCCATTCTGTTCTGTTCGATTCCAGTTCATTCCTCCACATTCCATTCCGCTCCAATTCATTTCTCCCTGTTCCGTTCTGCTCCATCCTAGTTTATTCCCCCCGACTCCATTCAGTTCTAATTCATCTATTCCCATTCTTTTCTGTTCATTGCTCCACATTCCATTCCGCTCCATACCATTCTGTTTCAACTCATTCCTCCCCATTCCAGTTCATTACTCCCCATTCCATTCTGCTCCATTCCAGTTCATTCCTCCCCATTCAATTCTGCTGCATTCCAGTTCATTCCTCCTCATTCCATTCCAGTCCATTTCTACCCAATCAATTCTGCTCAATTAATTCCTCCCCATTCAATTCTGCTCCATTCCAGTTAATTCCTCCCCATTCAATTCTGCTGCATTCCAGTTCATTCCTCCTCAATCCATTCCAGTCCATTCCTGTCCATTTCTCCCCAATCAATTCTGCTCAATTAATTCCTCCCCATTCAATTCTGCTCCATTCCAGTTCATTCCTCCCCATTCAATTCTGCTGCATTCCAGTTCATTCCTCCTCAATCCATTCCAGTCTATTCCAACCATTCCTGTCTATTTCTCCCCATTCAATTCTGCTCAATTAATTCCTCCCCATTCAATTCTGCTCCATTCCAGTTCATTCCTCCCCATTCAATTCTGCTGCATTCCAGTTCATTCCTCCTCATTCCATTCCAGTCCATTTCTACCCAATCAATTCTGCTCAATTAATTCCTCCCCATTCAATTCTGCTCCATTCCAGTTAATTCCTCCCCATTCAATTCTGCTGCATTCCAGTTCATTCCTCCTCAATCCATTCCAGTCCATTCCTGTCCATTTCTCCCCAATCAATTCTGCTCAATTAATTCCTCCCCATTCAATTCTGCTCCATTCCTCCCCATTCAATTCTGCTCCATTCCAGTTCATTCCTCCCCATTCAATTCTGCTGCATTCCAGTTCATTCCTCCTCAATCCTTTCCAGTCCATTCCAACCATTCCTGTCTATTTCTCCCCATTCAATTCTGCTCAATTAATTCCTCCCCATTCAATTATGCTCCATTCCAGTTCATTCCTCCCCATTCAATTCTGCTGCATTCCAGTTCATTCCTCCTCATTCCAGTCCATTTCTCCCCAATCAATTCTGCTCAATTAATTCCTCCCCATTCAATTCTGCTCCATTCCAGTTAATTCCTCCTTATTCCATTCCAGTTCATTCCTCCCCATTCAATTCTGCTCCATTCCAGTTAATTCCTGCTCATTCCATTCCAGCCCATTCCTCCTCATTCCAGTCCATTTCTCCCCAATCAATTCTGCTCATTATTCTCCCTCATTCCTCCCCATTCAATTCTGCTGCATTCTCCCCTTCATTCCTTCTCATTCCATTCCTCCCATTCAACCCCTTCCGTCCATTCTCCCCAATCAATTTGCTCAAGTTCATTCCTCCCCATTCAATTCTGCTCCATTCCAGTTCATTCCTCCTTCATTTCCATTCCAGTTCATTCCTCCCATTCAATTCTGCTCCATTCCAGTTCATTCCTCCTCATTCCATTCTAGTTCATTCCTCCCCATTCAATTCTGCTCCATTCCAGTTCATTCCTCCTCATTTCATGCCAGTTCATTCCTCCCCATTCAATTCTGCTCCATTCCAGTTCATTCCTCCTCATTCTCATTCCAGTTCATTCCTCCCCATTCAATTCCGCTCCATTCCAGTTATTCCCTTTTCCCTTCCAGTTCATTCCTCCCCATTCAATTCTGCTCCATTCCAGTTCATTCCTCCTCATTCAATTCTGTCCATTCCAGTTAATTCCTTCCTTATTCCATTTCCAAGTTAATTCCTCCCCATTCAATTCTGCTCCATTCCAGTTCATTCCTTCTCATATCCATTCCAGTCCATTCCAACCATTCATTCTGTCCATTTCATCCCCAATCATTCTCTATTCATTCCTCCCATTCAATTCTGCTCCATTCCAGTTCATTCCTCCCCTTCAATATGCTCATCCAGTTCATTCCTCCACATTCAATTCTGCTCCATTCCATGCATTCCTCCTCATTCCATGCAGTTCATTCCTCCCTATTCAATTCTGCTCCATTCCAGTTCATTCCTCCTCATTTCATGCCAGTTCATTCCTCCCCATTCAATTCTGCTCCATTCCAGTTCATTCCTCCTCATTTCATGCCAGTTCATTCCTCCCCATTCAATTCCGCTCCATTCCAGTTCATTCCTCCCCATTCAATTCTGCTCCATTCCATTTCATTCCTCCCCAATCAATTCTGCTCCATTCCAGTTAATTCCTCCTTATTCCATTCCAGTTCATTCCTCCCCATTCAATTCTGCTCCATTTTAGTTCATTCCTCCTCATTCCATTCAATTCTAAATTTTATTCAATTCCATTCTATTCTATTGTCCTTTGACAACTAATCTTTTACACATCCCCAGTGTAACTGTTAGCAGCTACTAAATGAATAAAGTAGTCATTTCTATTTTTTTTATTGTTTTTTTTTAGTGGTAAGGTAGTCATAAAGCTAAATGAACCGATGAGTTCGGCACACTTCTGCCATTCCAGGGCATGGTTTAAAAACAGTCACAGAATCATAGATCAACACCATTCCTCTTTCTCTCTGAACCATGTCAGATCAGCCACAGTCCATTACACACGCACACTGCCACATACACATTCCTCACACCTTACGCAACACACACACACACACACACACACACACACACACACACACACACACACACACACACACACACACACAATCACATGAAGCATTTAGTGGCCCTTGAGAACTTATATAGCCAACACAAACCAAACACTCGCATGGGGCCTGAAACGACTACTGATATAAGAAACCTGAATCCCCACTGTATACACACACACACACACACACACAGTATGCTGACATATAGTTAACATGGGAAAAGACAGGAAGTCTCTGCTGTGATCCATCAGATGGAGGCTGAGCATTATGACGCAGACCACACTAACCATCCCACACCTCACACGTGAGACAGAAAGTCCACTGTGCAGCCTGAGGGATCCGCTCGGCCACTGGGGTGTCATAAAGACGTCAAATACAAACAGGAGGGCCTGCAGAATGATTAATGGACTGCATCAGGCTTTGCTGTAAAGCTCTGGATTAATGCAGCTTCTTCGCTGTGTGTAGGGGCAAAGACCGGATATTTTATAGATCGAATATTTCAGAGACATCCCTTGCAGGTGACAGAACTGTACAGACTTGAAGCCAGGACTGCTTTTAAGTGAACAGTGACGAAAATGTGGTAATAACGCAGTTATAGTACAGTTTATAGCACAGTAATAATGCCACGATATATAAAACAAGGTTAAAAACTGGCAGGAGTGAAAAAGAAAAACTACCAGCATGGCACACTTTAACCTCATATGTACTGGATCAACTAAAATTTAGTGAACTAAAAGTTAACAGTCGGACTTCACAGCTAATCAGGACATACGGTCATAAAGTTATGAGTCAGTTAAGCATCTCTCCTGTTAATCATTATATATTACACCAAACTTAAAACAATGAGAGTGTGTAGTGATGTCACTTCCTCCGCAGTCTTCTTCCAACAAATTGTAAGAAAATTTAAAATATAATGGTCAAAGGAAGCTTTATTTTCTGCTTTTGTTCTTCCTATCCTTGAACAGAGCTTAAGTTTAAATAAGTGAAATTAGAGAAAACTACGACAAACTGAGGTAGAGACAGAAATCTAATAGAGCAAAGGTTCTGAAATTTCAGGTAGTGACCCAAAGAGGGGT
>JAUCMX010000018.1:6058510-6159780 GCA_033459395.1 Hemibagrus guttatus
CCCTCCTTCCCCTTTTCCCTTCCCTTTTTCCTTTCCCCTTTCCCCCTCCCTCCCCTCCTTTCCCTTTTCCTTCCCTCACCATCCTTCCCTTTCCTCCCCTCACCATCCTTCCCTTTCCTCCTTCCCTTCACCCTTTCTCTCCTTCCATTTTTTCCTTTCTTTCCCTCCTTCCATCCTTTCCTTCTTTCCACTTTTCTTCTTCTTCCCTTCTCTCCTTCCTTCCCTCACCATCCTTCCCTTCATTTCCCTCCTTCCCCCTTTTCCTTCCCTCCCTCTTTCCCTTCCTTCGATTTTTTTTTTTTTCCCTTTCCTTTCCCTTCCCCCTTTTCCTTCCCTCCCTCTTTCCCTTCCTTCGATCCTTTCCTTCCCTTCCATCCCTCCTTACCTCCTCCTCTCCTCCCTTCCCCTTTTTCCTTCCTTTCCTCCCTTCCCTCACCATCCTTCCCTTTCCTCCCCTCACCATCCTTCCCTTTCCTCCTTCCCTTCACCCTTTCTCTCCTTCCATTTTTTCCTTTCTTTCCCTCCTTCCATCCTTTCCTTCTTTCCACTTTTCTTCTTTCTTCCCTTTTTCCTTTCCCCTCCTCCTCTCCTCCCTTCCCCTTTTTCCTTCCCTTCCTCCCTTCCCTCCCCTTTTCCTTCCCTCACCATCCTTCCCTTGCCTCCTTCCCCTTTTTCCTTCCCTTCCTTCTGTCTTTTCCTCCCCCCGCTTTTCCTTCCCTTAGGTATAAGGTCTTATCATCCCTCAATGCCTTATTCCTTCCTTCTTTTCTTCCAATCTTCCTTCCTTCCATCCATACTTCCTTCCTGTGTACTGTCTTATTGCCTCTCATTGCCCGTTATAGTATAACACTTCCTCCCTTGTTTCCTTACTTCCTTTGTTCCTTCCTTCTCCTTCCTTCCTTCCTTCCCCTTTTCTTTTCTTTCCTTACCTCCCTCCCTCCTTCCTTCTACCCTTCATTACTATGCAATAACCTCAGGGTACTTGGTAGTAAAGGTGATTCTGATTGAGTAAACAGTTTCAGTGACTCTTTATTGTCATATATTTTAAAATGTATTCAAATGCATTAAAAAAGACAAAACCTGATGAGAGAAAACCTCCAAATCTATATCCATGTAAAAGAAATTAATTCCTTCTAATGTCAAATTCAGACTTCAAACTAATTGCAATCTTTAAGCTCCCACAAACACCCATGCAAATCAAATATAACAAGGATTCATGGATGATCTTCAGGCTGAGGTTATTAGATAACTTTCTGTTTTACAAAGCCACGAGTGGGGAAAAATATAGCAAGGCAGAAAGATAACCGAACAAAACAAGAAAATAAAATGAAAATGAAGAACAGACTGAGGTAAAGAGAGAGAAAAAAAAGTGTGCTGGTTGTATGGAGGCCAAAAGACCGTGGAGCACCAAACACACGCATGCATCTGCTCACACTCGCGCTAATCAGTACCAAGTTCTTGACATTTACATAAACACTTGCTCTGTTTCAGCGTGGAAAATGAGCTGATATATTTTCTATTTCAATTTCTTAACGCAATAAAGATATGAGCTAATTTTTCAACTTTCGTCCCCTCACAGAACAAATGTTTCTTAGAATTGTCAAGAACTTCGCTCTAGTATACTTTATTTTGACTTTCTAATCTTTTAAGACACTTTCAGATTCTGTGCTCCAGAATAAAAGCGCTATAATAATCCTACAGTTCATCATGAAAGAGAGAAGAATTACAGCAAAAAGGCAAACAGCCAAATTTAGACTAAACATATTCCTGTCTATAAGCCACACATTAACAGAGAAACTAATCCCCGTCCTTCTTTTAACACCTCATCGAGATGTTAAGGACGTCAATTTGGAGTGGAGGAATTTGGAAGAAAACCAATAAGCTCTGAGGGAAGGGTCTATAATGCGTTATCAAGAGAATCGATCAACAGGTTTTACCTGATACTGCCTCATCGAGCACATAAAAATAAAATATAGTGCAGCTGTGTTAAACAAACTGAGTGCTGGAGCAGCACCAGCACATCAAATAAACACAAACAAAACTTAAAATCGCTCCAACGTAAGTCACTGGGGCTTTATTTTGTAGGAGAGTGTGTATAGGATAACCTGTGTGTGTGTGAGAGAGAGAGAGAGAGAGAGAGAGAGAGAGAGAGAGAGGGTTAGGGAGAAATATAGCATCCTCTGTCCACTAACTATTTATCTGTGCCTTGGGGCTCGAAAGACTTTCAGCTTTAAAACTACCTGCTTTAAATATCTGATCTGGCTCCGGGTTCACACTCACCAGAGGAACCACAGGACACATTAAAGACAGGTTCAAGAAAGCAATCCACTGTTCCTCTATTAAAGCTAATACTGACCCATGAAGAGCTTTACTGTGCCACTTTACTGTAGCTGCCAGAAAAACTAAACATAAATAGCACCAACAAGGAAATAAAGCCATTGTGGAGGCTGGGATTATTATTATACAAGTGTTAATACTTGCAGTACATCACCATTTGAACAGTAATAACGCGCACGGGGACGTTTATAATGGAGGCTAGGCATCTGCTTTCTGTAAGGAGACGATTATTCAACATCTGTGGCAGGAGTCTCCAGCTTCAGAACTTTGTAAGCATCATCTTTCTTTCTGACTTATGACTCTAAAGAACATGAAAAGATTTGTTTTTTCCTTATGAACACCACCATTACACAACCATGTAACAATAAACGGATAAAAAGTACAACATGTTGATCTTTAATCATTAAACTGGTAAGTTGTTGTGGTATAAGAGGAGTGAAAGACTTCAGGACTTGTTCTTATTAGAAAATGATCATCTTCAGGGTTCTAACAGTTACTCTGTTCTGTGTTGCATCACATCACCATATCATTGATACTTGTGTATTATTCCTTACACGTATGTGTGTCTAGTGTAAGAGTACGATTATCTGGACATCTTGATGCACACCTCAGCATTTCCATGCATCTAATGCGAGGTAGGTTATTTTGTAGGGTGCAAAACAGAAAATGAAGATTAACACAAACTATTAGAGTACATATGGAAATATTTCACCTCGGCACATTCGCACACGTACATCCACACACCCTTTACTGCATACCCTTTGCCCTCAGAGGAGCTCAGCACTTATCAGCCCCTTCTTCCTGAGGCTGACAGACCGACCTTAATTAACGCTGATAGCAGCAGACCAGAGCATCTCTGCCTCTCCAACCACACACAAACATGCCACACGCCGCTGCTATCTCCAGCAGACCAGCCTCTCATGGGAACAATTACACACACACACACAGCCAGTAGGGTTGCATAGATGATATCACCATAGTTTGTGTGTGTGCGAGTTACTATGTAATTCTTGCTGCCTCTTGCGTCTTGTGCTATGTACAAAATAAACAGTAATGGGTTTGCGTTTTATATCAGCCATCTTTCAAGAGACTTACAAAACCTGTTTCAACGGATGTTTATTTTTGTTTTTAACAGCATCACAAAAATTACACAGCAATGGACTGGGACGAGACCTGGTACAATTCCCTTAAATTTACAGAGAGGGCTTTTGTCCAAAGAAAATAAATGAAAACAAAAAAAAAAGGTCCGGAAATTTTGGACTCCATGAAGTGAAGTATATTTAATCAGATGAAAGATAGAATCAGCCGCATTATTTATGTTCACACTACAAGAATACAATGTAAAGGGAAATAGCAAGGAGGAAAAACAAACAAGGGCTTGAGATAAATAAAAAACAAAAAAACACTGGACTAAAATCTAGACAATATGAGACGACTTGATTCTTACGAAGGCATTTAATTAATTAAAGTAGACAAGTATTAAAAACTATTTTAGTATCCACAGACTGCTGTCCTTATGGAAGGACAGCTGAGAAGTGTGTTTAAAACAAGTGCTAAGACTTCCGTGCCACGCTTGACGCATAGTCTGAACATAAGTGGTAAAGTTATACTGATAATAATCCTGAGTTTTATGTGTAAAAACACGTGTGGATAAGTGTCGGTCATATCAACACAGGAGTGTTATACCCACGAAGCCACAGCAAAAGCAAAGCAAGAGTGTAGCATGAGAAGTGGTCGAGTAACCAACGCTTCAGATGCGCTAGACAGAGCTTGACCACAGATGCACACCATAGACACGTGCCATTTGTATTCACTGGAGCCTTCAGAAGTGCTTGTTCCTATGGCAACATTGTGTGAAAAACAGCTGGGGCTGCTACCCAAAACACAAGAGGGAGACAGCGAGGGCGAGACCGAAGTACCTTCCTGGGAAATAAAGCTCATGAAGCAGATCCACCTGTGGAAGCCATTACCGAAACAGATGGAGAGGAACGAGGAGACGCGTCCAATCTAGGGGAGTGGAGACACAAGGCTAAAGAAAACATGGAAGGAGAACATGGAAGCTTCACTATGGGACCCCAAACAAAGGATTAAACATGTCAATGAGACATACGGTCCTTAAGCCAACCTCCCAACACTGTTGGCTGAACGCAGCAGCTTAGCGGGATATGCAACTTTATTCTTATGACATAACTACAGTGTGGGTTATTGAGATGTTTTTGCCACAGCTGGTCGGCTTAAGAATTTCCATTGTAAATAACATGTCAAGGACAAAGACTATAATTTATAAAGAATGGTGACTTTCTGCTGAAATACCACTGCTGTGTTAAATTAAAGTCAGTTCAAATTGCACAAGTACAATGGTAGTTAAGGACGTAACTGTAGATTCTGTGATCTGCGTTCAATAATTAGTTGCTGGAGCATGCATATGATATGACTTCAGTCCACATGTTCTTTCAGCATTCAAATGCACACCACAGTGAGAACGGGGTCTGCGCCCAGCAGGGGAGTGGGGACCGCTTTTGACAGAATCCTGTTTGAGTGGTTATGTATTTAAAAAAAATAAATAAATAAAAAACCCAGCAAAAAAAAATTAAGCAATCATAGAAAGAACCATGTCCAACCAGTGCAAACTGATCTTAGACACTCTACCCACAGATTAACTATTAGCTGTCCAGATTCCTGACAGTTGCAGTCTGATTTGTTATTCATCCTAGAGTATTCTAGGACTAGTCATAGGAGCAGCTGGGATTGGTCAAAACATCTGCAGGAACAGGGCGGATTGGTCAAACATCCAGTATGGAGTAAGCAGAAGAGACTGTCAAACTGTCTATACGAGCTGTCCAACTTTCTGCAGGAACTGGAGGGACAGGTCAAGGATTCTGATGAGATTGGTCAAGGAGTCTGTAATGAGCAGGAGGGATTAATCAAACTTTCTAGAGAATTAGGACAGATTGATCAAACCTTCTGCAAGATTAAGACGGATTGATCAAACTTTCTGCAGGATTAGGACAGACTGGTCAAACCTTCTGCAGGATTAGGAAGACTGATCAAACCTTCTGCAGGATTAGGGCAGATTGGTCAAACCTTCTGCAGGATTAGAACAGATTGGTCAAACCTGCAGGATTAGGACAGACTGGTCAAAACATTCTGCAGGATTAAGAAAGATTGGTCAAACCTTCTTCAAGATTAGGAAGGACTGATCAAACCTTCTGCGGGATTAGGACAGATTGGTCAAACCTTCTGCGGGATTAGGACAGACTGGTCAAACCTTCTGCAGGATTAGGACAGACTGGTCAAAACCTTCTGCGGGATTAGGACAGACTGGTCAAAACCTTCTCTGCAGGATTAGGACAGGCTGGTCAAACCCTTCTCTGCAGGATTAGGACAGGCTGGTCAAACCCTTCTCTGCAGGATTAGGACAGGCTGGTCAAACCCTTCTCTGCAGGATTAGGACAGGCTGGTCAAACCCTTCTCTGCAGGATTAGGACAGACTGGTCAAACCTTCGCTGCAGGATTAGGACAGACTGGTCAAACCTTCTCTGCAGGATTAGGACAGACTGGTTAAACCTTCTCTGCAGGATTAGGACAGACTGGTCAAACCTTCTCTGTAGGATTAGGACAGACTGGTCAAACCTTCTCTGCAGGATTAGGACAGACTGGTCAAACCTTCTCTGGAGGATTAGGACAGACTGGTCAAACCTTCTCTGGAGGATTAGGACAGACTGGTCAAACCTTCTCTGCAGGATTAGGACAGACTGGTCAAACCTTCTCTGCAGGATTAGGACAGACTGGTCAAACCTTCTCTGAGGATTAGGACAGACTGGTCAAACCTTCTCTGCAGGATTAGGACAGACTGGTCAAACCTTCTCTGCAGGATTAGGACAGACTGGTCAAACCTTCTCTGAGGATTAGGACAGACTGGTCAAACCTTCTCTGCAGGATTAGGACAGACTGGTCAAACCTTCTGCAGGATTAGGACAGACTGGTCAAACCTTCTCTGGAGGATTAGGACAGACTGGTCAAACCTTCTCTGCAGGATTAGGACAGACTGGTCAAACCTTCTGCAGGATTAGGACAGACTGGTCAAACTTTCTGTGTGGTTGGAAGGGATTGATTAAATGTTCTTCAGGAGTGGGTTTGGATTTGCCAAACATTCTGCAGGAGCAAAAACTGGTGAAACTTTTATTAGGAGCAAAGGTTGATCAAACTGTGTGGATTAGTCAAGCTATGTTGGAGCAGTTGAGCCTAGTCAAACTTTTTACAGGAGTGGGAGAGATTAAACTAACTTTCTCCAGTATTAGATAGGCTGGACAAACTTACTTTTGAAGCAGGCGTGTAAGAATTCCTGCAGGAGCAAGTTGGACTGGGACAAAAAACATCCCATGCATACCTCTAATTTATGCTTAATAAGGAAATACAAACTTTTAAAAAAATATCTTTCCAGATATCCTCTTGTATTTGCCAATGAGCTCGCAATGGTCTATGGCTGGTCATTCAAACGGCTAGGCGATTCTTGGCTAAGTTAAGTGACAAAAAGGACCAGATTATCTAGTGACAGCTTCTTGCTTTGTAAATCTGGGGTGGAGATCAAATCAACCAGGTGGACAGCAAAGGTCTTGACCTATGACTGTGGTTAGACCTGGGACATCCTCTATGACTAAATTGCTCCGAGTTGGTGATGACTGCTTCTGATAAGAATGTAAAAAAATATGTTCTGTGTAAAAAAATATATTCTCCCTTACACTTATACTTTGCACTGCTAAGATGAGTAGGCCACCTCCCTTTAATCACTCATGCCTTTCAAGGCCAGGAGAAAGTTTAGCAGGCCAGAATGGTGATGAAGGCAAATGCACAGTTGCTAGATTTATAAAGCTCAAAGGCAAAGTCTACTTAGAGACCGGCTTGTCTGTGTGAAACCAGACAGCTGTGTATAAAAGTGAAGACACTGCTGAGGTATGATGCATTCTCTAACTCAGCTCATCTTTGTGGCCTTGGCTGGGTATTATCATGTCTGCAATAAAACATTATACACCAGAACGTCTAGAGTAGAGAGGCCCCATTCCACTCCAAAGACACTGATATACCTTCTGTGGCTATGACTGTAGTATAGATGGCAATTCTCATCCCAAAGTAAATCAGGTAAATCACTTGCATGCAGCACACTTCCTATGGCTCTGCCAAACCCTTTCCCATGGTGGTAACCAGGTTGGCACAATCTGCGAGGAATCCGGGAATTATGTGGTCACCTTTATTACACACATACTGTTCTGGACGTAACATTTTTCTTATGCTCTTCACCATGATAAAGATCTTCAAGATCAAATCAAGCTCATGTGGCTCGCATTTAAGAGCTTGTTAGATCAGCGAGTGGAGAGATGAAGAGGTGGCTTCGTAAACAGAAACGGGGGGTGTGTGGGGCGAGGATACCACAGAACAAAATTTAATGCCCCCAGGCACCACCGGCCACAGCCTAGTTTCCACCAGCACACCACACAGAATGCTATAAAACAAACACAGACGCCCTTCATTAAACCCACAGCTACCAGACCTGGAAAGCCAGAGGTGCATATCCACACCAGTCATACAGCTCAAACATGTCTGAGTGATGAGTTGAGCCTGGTTTAAGGCTTCATGAAGCAACCTGCTGCTTTCCTCATTGCACCGGCCTTATTTATGACCGCATGGAGAGGTCCTACACAGGCCTGAGTTTAGCCCTGTCAGTCTTTTACTGCTCTTTTTTATGACTGTCTCTCTTCCCCCCCGCCAGAGATGGCAGTATTTCAGACACTTTGTTAACGCAGAGGCCCTACATCTGACTTTAGCACATCTGTGAATGACATTCAACTCCCCATACATCCTCATAGCCTAACCCTCGCCATTGTTAACCCGTCCATCGTAAATGCACAGATAAGTTCCATAACATATTTTAATAAAACATTACATGGTACATAAAACCAAACATGCACGGCAGATTTATCCACAGAACGTTGTAAAAGGAGCAGATAAAGCAGTTAATCTTTTCCAATGTTCATCGCAGGGATTTCACACTCTTCACAGTGTGGCTTTTCCTCTCCCAAAGTTAGCTCCCATGCTAACTTCCAGTCTCTTGCAGCTTTAGGTAAGTGGATTTACATGATTCTGTGACCTCCATTATCGGAAAGCAACAAATCTAACTAGACAAAATGGAACCTTCTGCCACACAAGGTCTGTACAAGGGTGTGTGTGCAGCTGCTAAGTGCTGCTCCTGATTCCTGATGTGTTTACTTGTAATTTACACAATTTCCATTCAGGTTCTCATTTGTACAATGCTTTAAAACACAAACCAGATATAAAATCACAACAAGAAGCACCATCTACCAGGATGAGACTGAGACCAATTACAGGAAAATTACCGAGGCGTCACCGAATACATAAAAAGCGCCAACAAACAAACAAAAAAAAACAGTGGATTGTCTGGAAACTATAGCATTTCAGATTTGAAAGCACTGTGAGTCCAGACCAAGGACAAAAATTCTTCACATGATAAATGAAAGAGGGAAATCTACGTTGATTAATCAATGACTAGTAAACACAAGAACTCAGTATAAGCACTGAAAGTCCAAGAGTTTGAAATGTAAACTGCAGCAAATCCACTGAATTGTTTAATGTCATATTGTGTGTATTAGGACTTTTTTTTGGCAAAATGTAAATCCTGGTAAAAAAAAATTGTGTTTAAAAACAAAGCCCAAACATAACTAGTAAAGCTATGCCAATAATGTCCTGGGTTTTAAAGTCCTGAGCAGTTACAGCCTGACATCCTGTCCACTGAACTGAAAGATATGAAAGACAACTGACTGGATTAGTGGAAAAGAAGAGACTGATCCCAGAAAGAAAGCATGAGATAGAAAATAAATGAAGAAAGATAAAGGTGGAGAAGAAAGAGATTGCAAAGGAAGACTAATCTGTGTTCAGGTAATCAGGTTACATTTAAAAAAGGCAGAGTGATTAGCCCACAATCTATGGCCATAATCCACTCCAGATCCATCTCAGAAAAGCCCAAAGATCCAGCACGATGACGACGGAGCAGAAACACCACACCTGTCAGAGGCGTGTTGACAGCTTCTTTCCTCTCCCTCTTCCACTGACCCCCCCCTCCTTCTTTTTAACCCTCTTTCCTCTTCAAAGGGCACGGCTGTCTGTTCTCTCCCAGTGGAGAAGGACGGGTGGAATTTTTCCACCCTTTTCCGCCTGTACGTCATGATGTCACCGGCGCAGCAAGCACGAGTGATGCAGAGCAGATCCGGTGGAGCGCACTTAGACTGGCTGACCCGTAGCGGCTCAGCTTTACACTCTGATAACAAGTCAAGAAGCCTGCTTAAAAAAAAAAACAAAAAACAAAAAACAAAAAAACACTTAAAGGTTTCCCATCAGGCCCGCTAATGCGGCCGCTCTAATCCACCGCTACAGAACGAGAGCAGCTGAAAATCCCCTGCATCAAATTCATAACGCCACATACTTCACCTCTGGCCGTCTGCTCTGCTCTGACAGGCCGCTCCTTTATCTGACCTCAGCTCTGGATGTCTCGGTGCTTCTGACGGCTACTTGTCATGGACAAACAGACCGTTAGAAGGTTTTTTCCCCCTCCTCTGTGATATCACACTGAAGATTTCTACCAAGAGCATCAAGGTGCTAAGGCTACATTCCAGATAGTTTTGAAATCTATTCTATAATTTACAACTGAAATGACAGAAGCTTGCAATCCTCCAAAGATAGAGAAGCCTGTTATGTCTGGAAAGACTTCAACTCCTTTCTAAGTGTCTCTTGGGCCAACATTTTTAAACTACGAAAATTAAGACTGAAAAGTTGCCTTGCTCATTCATTCTTCCAAAGTGCAGTAACTCGGCTTGTTCGTTTTCCAACAGAAACCCGAGCATGAAAACATTACTGACTCTCAATTAGCTGAATGGGGGGTGAAGGAAGGGAGGTTAGCGTGCCAGTAACCTAAACACACACCGACACAACGAACAAGCAGCCGGACAGATGTGCCATCTTAGCTGCGGCCTGACCGCTGTTGCCCATCTGGGTGGAAAAACTGCATTTGGCACAATGCAGCAAAGCCTCATTACAGATGCCCGTAAACGCCTGCCGCGCTCACCCGAGAAAAATCTGCCTGCTCCGTTTAACAGGCAAGACTTTTTCTACCTCGCACTGCCCCGTGCCAGCTCTTGTAACCTGGCTTTACAATGTTATTATTTGCCTTTCTCCTGTTTATTTATTCCTTTAATTGGGGCAGAGTTTGGGTGCAGGGGCTGTAAGCTGGAGAGCTGTGGTTTTAACATGCCGCACAGCGCTCGTGTTAGGAGTGGGAGCAGTTAAGGCAGTAAGACTCAGAAAAAGGGATTTAGTGTACAGACAAAGTCGCATTCTTCAATAATGTGGATTTACCGTCGTTAAAGACAAACTGGCATGTCTAGGCCCACAACGCCTGCTTTTGTTGTTGTTGTTTTTTTTTTTTTTGTAGTGTCCATCTCGGACGATCCTTTTCAGTAGAATGTCCGTCAAACAGCATCGTCCTACGAAAGCAGGTGGTTTTCGCCCGTGGTTTTCTCCGACTCAAAAGCTAGAATTCTGTCTTGTGAGAATAAATTGAATCAATTTATTAATGAATTACGATATTAATGAATCGACACCTCACACAAGCATTACACTGAGCCTCCTGTGCTACATGTACAGTCCTAAGCAGCACTGCTGTATCCCCCAAAAGCTCTTCAGTGTCTTCAAAAGAATCACACAACCACTCTTGGTTTGCATGTAAGGCATCCAGACGCTTGTTTTTTTTAACCTTTCCTTCTCAAAGCCAAGTGTTTACCTCTTTAACACATCCCAGACATAGTTTGTCACTTGGAAAGAATTTGGTTTTACCTAGGCTCAACTTCTTTTTCTATTTTAGCAAAAGCACTTTCGGTATTTACCTTGAATGTGGTCGGCTAACAAGCGTAGATAAACACAAACCTGTATAAGTTTTTAATTTTCCAAAAGTATATTTTGGCTTTCTCTTGAATGTGGTTAGCCAGAGAATGTACACGAAAAACAACTAGTTTAAAAGGGGATCATACAGACGCTTCAAAATTAAATTCCACCTTCCACTTTTCAAGCACTATTTCTTGTTTGGTGGTGGTTGTTTTTTTAAAGAGATGTTTGTCAGACTGCAAGAGACGGCTGAGTGCAAAAGTCTGAGCTATGTGTGTCAGCCATGTTAAGTATGGAGGAACAACACTAAATGGATAAACGAACCATCTGTGATCTAGACAATACATGAAAATGTTTATATCTTAAACTAATTGAAAATTAGTGTTTGTTATAATAAAGGAACATCTGTGAAATCAAACATCATGTATCTTCTTGTTTTATATTTCTGTCCTTTTTGGTTTGGTCAGAGGTACACAAACTTTTGCACTGCGCTATGTTCCCGAGTTTCTACGTGCAGAAGGAAGACACTCCTGTCGCACTGACGATCAGCGTCTGTTGTCAGCAGAGGATTCGGATTCGAGTCCAAAGCACTTTTTACAGACCTCCCACTCACCACATCTGTCAAAGCAGCTGGACAGATGTGAGCGCACAGCAGCGCGGGTCACTGGGGGTCGAGTCAGGCACTGTGACTGCATCACACCCTGCTGAATGCTGCACACAGGCCGTGCGTGTGTGTGTGTGTGTATTGGAACTGACAGCTCCAGTGTGCAGGAGTATCTCTGAGGGCAGAGTGGTCGATGGGGAGACGGGTTATCACCCACGGACCTCAGCGCCACACTGGGATTATTAACAGCGTGAATAACGCTGAACACATTAGAGGCTTGGAGCTGAGTGGCAGGTTAACAAGTTGTGACTGTAACCAAGGTGGTCTTATTCATGTGTGTAGATTTAGCCGTGTGGTAATGTGGGGAGTCCGGGGAGTCAGAAAGCTGCAAATGGGCCCAAATGGACCAGTCACGCCCAACCCTTCCTCTACTGCTCCCTCTAGCCTAGAAAACCTCAGCTTCCCAGGCCTTTAACAAGCTTCAGCTGTGTTTCTCAGCATGAACTAAACACAGTCTCCCTTTTCCTCTGTCTAACACACACACAAACACAGCAACATGCTCTGGGTAAGCCGTAACTACACAAAGAAAAAAAAGAAAAAAAAAAAAAAGAAGAAAACTTTACACTAATATTACACTAATACTATGCCCTTATCCAGGCCTCGGCTCTTACACTGATCAGGCGACGTCATCACCACCTCCTTCCCAGCATGCACCGCTGCCTGGGATGGAGAGTGTAGCTGTACAAAATAAAACAGTCTAATCGATCAAACTTGAGTAGAAACAACATTGCCCTGTTTAGGCTAAGTGACAAAACCTTGGCAGAAAACTGCATGGATTGAATAAATGAAAAGCAAAAAAAAAAAAAAAAAAAAAAAAAAAAAGAGGAGAAAATACTGAAGCTAAACAAAATCACAAAGCAGTTGGCACTTTTTTGCATCACAAACCTGACTTGTGAGTTTACATTTTTGTGAAAAGTTTACCCCCAGAATCCCAAATCCTGTTCTATCCTCTCCACATGCTCACTACATAGGAGAGTGTACTTGTTCCTGGAAAGAAAAGCATTCAGTATTCAGCCTCAGACCAATAAGAGCCTGCTGGAAATGATTTATATGGAGCATATTATTTTCAGGACGTGTACATGACTCTTTTTTTTAACATTTTACTTTGAAAACTTTCTTTAAATAATGTGAAAATAATGTATGCCATGAAAAAACTTTAAGATGGATCAGTTGTAGAAGTGCGTATATTATAAAAGACTTCACATCTTTACATCTTAGGCATGAACATAAAACATAAGTGTGTACTTTTATACGAAAAAATTAAACAATTTGTGGTGTGATTACTGATTATTAGATTCTTTTCCTACAAGTGTTTTATTCCCCTTATACCCAAGTGTTTTATTCCCCTTATACCCAAGTGTTTTATTCCCCTTATACCCAAGTGTTTTATTCCCCTTATACCCAAGTGTTTTATTCCCCTTATACCCAAGTGTTTTATTCCCCTTATACCCAAGTGTTTTATTCCCCTTATACCCAAGTGTTTATTCCTCTTATACCCAAGTGTTTTATTCCTCTTATACCAATGTTTTATTCCTCTTATACCCAAGTGTTTTATTCCTCTTATACCAAATGTTTTATTCCTCTTATACCCAAGTGTTTTATTCCTCTTATACCCAAGTGTTTTATTCCTCTTATACCCAAGTGTTTTATTCCTCTTATACCCAAGTGTTTTATTCCTCTTATACCAAATGTTTTATTCCTCTTATACCCAAGTGTTTTATTCCTCTTATACCAAATGTTTTATTCCTCTTATACCCAAGTGTTTTATTCCTCTTATACCCAAGTGTTTTATTCCTCTTATACCCAAGTGTTTTATTCCTCTTATACCAAATGTTTTATTCCTTTCATAAAAATGACAAAGATCTACTTATTTTTTAAAAAAAAAACTCTTCCACATGTGTAACGTTCCTGTTATCACTTAAGTTATAGCAGCTATAAACAGTCCTTCCCTCACAAGCCTCTCAGTTTTTCTCTCTTGAAATTGAGAGAGCTATCTTTTTAATACTGTCTGCATTACTGTGAGAAACGTTTCACTAATTGATGAGGTGGTCACTTGAGCCTGTTGTTCCTTACTCTAGAGATGATAAAAACAGCCATAGTGTGTTGGATGAGCTTTCTGAGTGAGTCATATTACCCAGGAGTGAGGATGAGAGACAGTCAGAGATTGAAGCAGGACCCCTGAGTTTATCTCTTCTTTCTGAGAGAGAGTGCGTGTGTTTGTGTGTGGCTAAATCTCAAACCCTGGGAAGTAAAAACAATGCGGCGTGTGATGGACAGAATAAGTGTGGAGGGGAGGGCTGGAGAAGGGGAGGTCAGAGAGCCTGTGACAGACAGAGATTAATGAGGTGCCTCACCCTCCTTCAGTCTTCACCTCCACCCAACTCCAAGCCCTCCAGCTAGCCGTAATGCTTCCTAATCACCTGGGTGTCAACTCTTATTGTTGAGATGCCTGTGCTCTCTCTCCCACACACACCTGCCTGATTAAGCCTGATGCTCATGGCAATGCATAATCTATGTCTCAGGCTGCCTCTAAAACTCCACTCTTCCACTTTTTCTTCCTCGCTTTTGTTCAGTTTCATGAGTCTTGCTCACTGGTGATCACAGAGACACCTGTTTTCATTTTATGCTGATGTTTAGACAGGAGGTAGAGAGAGTGGAGGAGGAGGAGGGAGGGGGGTTGGTCTTGGCAAATCTGCATGTGCTTGGAGAAACCGTAGCAAGAACTGTTCAGGAATCAATTGTTCGAAGGCACGGAATAAACAAAGAACATACGCTCATCTATCACTGCCAGGAGTACACCACTCTCAGCTGTTCTCCCCGGAGCATTCCTGTCACCGAACGTCCCGGTGTACGGACAGCCATCACGACTCGGTCGCTCGGAGGTCAAAGACCGAGCTTAAAACTTGGAACAAGTTTAGATAGAGTTCTGATGGAAAGACAAGGAAAAGCAGCCGCAGAACGGCATCAGATGGTGTCCTCGGCGTTCTTTATGTGTTATTAGGCGCTCTGTGACGGACAGCTCTGACGTGACGGCTTCAAAGGTCTCACACATTGAAAGCAGAAGGACGAGTGGTAAAGCCAGGGTCCGGGTTTGAAGCTAAAAAATAATAATTGGGAAGGGAGAAAAAAAAAAAACTTTTATAGATCCAGTCAAGGAGACGGAGGTAAAGTGATCGAATTGGCTTTCAAAGCAAGCCTTTGATACACCTGATTGTGTGAGGTTTCACAGTGAAACGGTCAAGATGTTCTAAAGCCAAAAGCCTAGAAAAAAAGGGAAAGGGAAAAGCCACATTAGGAAGCAATCATCCAATCGTTTTGAGGCATCTGTGTGTAAAAGAAACCGCCGCAAGAGAAGAAGAGCTCTCTCGAGCCTCCCTCGGCTTGTGTTAAACATCATGAGCGTCTTTGAGAGCCATTCGAATGAGCGCTAAGCGGACGGGCTTGTCAGTAGGAGCTGATGAGGAACATTATCCCAGAGTGTGTGTGTGTGTGTGTGTGAGAGAGAGAGAGAGAGAGAGAGAGAGAGATGACAGGACAGCTCTTGGTATGTCCCTCCTTTCCCCAGCGGTGGTGGATGACAAGACAGACAACACTTATAAGCCTCCCTCCGTCTCACCATCACTGTTAATCTCTTCCACATTTTCCCTCACTCTACACTCCTTTCCCGCTCCCACGCTACAATGCTAATCTGCCAGAGGAGCCGGGAGTCAGCGCTCTGCATGAAGGCTACAGTCTCCAGGTGCCAGGAGGCCCGATCACCGACTAACCACGGTACACGTCAATCAAAGTGTCATAGTTGTTCTACTGTAGAAAAAATTTTAGAGACTAAGAAAAGAGTGACAGACAGACAGAGAGACAGAAAAAGCAAGGGGAGGGAAAGTGAGAGAGAGAGAGAGAGAGAGAGAGAGAGAGGGAGAGAGAGAGATAAAGAAAGAGAGAGTCTGTATGAGTGAGTGAGTGAAAGACAGACAGAGACTAGAGGGGAGAGTAAGAGGGAAGATGTGAATGACAGCAGAGAAAGCCACAGACAGAAAAAAAAAAGAGACTAAGAAAAAGAGTGACAGACAGACAGACTCTCAAGGAGGAGAGAGAGAGAATGATAGATAGATAGATAGATAGATAGATAGATAGATAGATAGATAGATAGATAGATAGATAGATAGATAGATAAAAAATGGAGAAAAACGGAAAGAAATGGAGTGAGGCAGATGAGAGTGAGAGTGAGAGAGAGAGAATGAAGAGAGAATGAAAAATACATAGAAAAAGAGAGTGAGTGAATGAAGAGAGAATGAAAGATACATAGAAAAAGAGAGTGAGTGAAAGATACTGACAGAGAGGGAAAGAAGTGAGGGAGAGAAAAACGAGTGACAAAAGAGAAATGACAAAAGACAGAGAGAAAGAGAGAGAGAGAAACACAAAAAAAGGAACAGAAAGTGAAAGAAAAAGGTTAGAAAGGGAGTGTGGGGGAGAGAGAGAGAGAGAGAGAGAGAGAGAGGGAAGGAGAGAGGGACAGAGGGAGAGCGAGAGGGAAGGAGAGAGGGACAGAGGGAGAGCGAGAGGGACAGAGAGAGGGGGGGAGGAGAGAGAGTGAGAGAGAGAGAGAGGGAAGGAGAGAGAGAAGGAGAGAGTAGGAGAGAGAGAAGGAGAGAGAAGGAGAGAGTAGGAGAGAGAGAGAAGAGGGAGAGGGAAGGAGAGAGAGAGGGACAGAGAGAGAGGGACAGAGAGAGGGAAGGAGAGCGAGAGGGACAGAGAGAGGGAAGGAGAGAGCGAGGGAAGGAGCGAGAGAGAGGGGGAAGGAGAGAGAGGGGAGGAGAGAGAGTGAGAGAGAGAGAGAGAGGGAAGGAGAGAGAGAAGGAGAGAGTAGGAGAGAGAGGGAGAGAGAGAGAGAGAGAGGGAGAGGGAGAGGGAGAGGGAGAGAGGGAGAGGGAGAGGGAGAGGGAGAGAGAGAGAGAGAGAGAGAAAACAGGGAGGGAGGGAGGGAGGTAGGGAGAGAGAGAGAGAGAGAGAGGGGAGAGAGAGAGAGAGGGAGGGAGAGAGAGAGGGAGGGAGAGAGGGAGGGAGGGAGGGAGGGAGAGAGAGAGAGAGAGAGAGAGAGAGAGAGATGTGGCTGTAATAGTAGGTGAAGTTAATGAGGGAGATTTGAGTGGATGATACAGTGAAAGTAGTTTCCCGTCTAGATATAAAGCTGAGGCTGATGCAGCACACTGACATGACTGCTGTGACAATCATTTACTCTCAGTGTGCTCTCACAAACACAAAACACACACACACACACACTGGGCATAGCTGTAATTCCTTACAGCCGGGGTAGTTGGATGGCACAGAGACATTTGGGACAGTCCGTCAGTGCAAGTCCAAAACCTCACGCATTAGTGGAGCTGAACGCTTTCAGAAGCGAGATGTTTTCAGAACCATTTCCGGGCCCTGGGACTGAAATGCTGAGATGGCAGAGCGGTGTGAGGTAGTCAGGAAACGGGTCAGGCATCTGAGGGAACCCCATAAATGATTCAGTGTGAGTACTGAGAGAAGAGGGAAGCAAAAGGAATGGAGTGGGGGGGGGGGAGTGAGGAAATGGAGAACTGGGGATATATACTTCGGGCCTCCGAGTGTGAGCTGTCACAAAAATCACACGACATTACACAAGGGGAGGGAGAGGAAAAAATCCTTTCTAAAATGCTCATGGTGACACACAGTGGGAGAAAAAGCAGCTGTGGTGAGAATCAGGAGAAAGTGAGAGGTGTGCATCTGTGTTGTTGACTTGGATCACCACCAGACAGTCTTTTAGTACACACACACACACACACACACTAATGAGAAAAGGTGGGAAAATGCAGTCACCGCAGGAGGCGGTCTTAACACGGCTTTACGAGACCACACAGAATAAAGAATGTGGTGTGTTGAGACCGTGACTGAACCACACGAAGCCGCTTTCCAAATGCATACAGGAGTGTATAATAATCACATTCAGGTAGAACAGAAGGAAAAATGCAGGGCCTTAAACAATACTGTGTAATACAAAGCGTACCCCACACACACACACACACACACACACACACACACACGTCTGAAGATTTCACACATATAAAGTTCCTCAGAGCTTCCACGTCGCCTCTAACCTCACACTTTCCTCTGCTTCGTTCTAGAGGGAGCTGTGCGTGTGTGTGTGTGTGTGCGTGTGTGTGCGCGTGTGTGTGTGTGAGAAGACAAGTTAGTGATTAGACAGCAGGGGTCTCATTGCCAGACTGGCAACCCCACCAGTCTCTACATTTCCTGCAAACACTAGATAATTAAATATCAGTGAGGGGAAAAAAAAAGTGTTTCTTTTTATGGAACGCTTTCACAGGCGAACTGGCTGACAGCTCACACTCGCTTTCTTCTTTCTTTTACTTTTCCTCCCTCACATTTACAGTCCCTTCTTTTTTTTTTTTTATTTATTTCTTCAAAAACAAAAAAAAAAAAAGGAGAGAGAGAGAGAGAGAGAAAAGAGAGAGAGATGGAGGTTAAGGAAGAAGAGTGATGGAGAGACCGAGCACAGGGAGAGAGAGAGAGAGATTAAGGAAGAAGAGTGATGGAGAGAGAGTACAGAGAGAGAGAGAGAGAGAGAGAGAGAGAGAGAGAGGGGGAAAGGGGGGGAGAGAGAGAGAGGAGGGAGGGAGGGAGAGAGAGAGAGAGAGGGGGGGGAGGGAGAGAGAGAGGGGGGGAGAGAGAGAGGGAGGGAGGGAGAGAGAGAGGGAGGGAGGGAGGAGAGAGGGAGGGAGGGAGAGAGAGAGAGAGAGAGAGAGAGAGAGAGAGAGAGAGAGAGAGAGATGGAGGTTAAGGAAGAGGAGTGATGAAGAGTGAGGGAGAGAGAGAGAGAGAGAGAGAGAGAGATGAGGTTAAGGAAGAGGAGTGATGAGAGAGAGAGAGAGAGAGAGAGAGAGAGAGATGGAGGTTAAGGAAGAGGAGTGAGGGAAGGGGGAGAGAGGGAGGGGGAAGGAAGGGGATGGGGGGGGGGTTTAAGGAAGAGGAGTGATGGAGAGAGAGAGAGAGATGGAGGTTAAGGAAGAGGAGTGATGGAGAGGGGGAGAGAGAAAAAAAAATGGAGGTTAAGGAAGAGGAGTGAGGGAAGAGAGAGGGAGGGGGAAGGAAGAGGGGGAAAAGAGAGGGGGGAAAAAAAAAAATGGGGGTTTAAAGGGAAAGAGGAGTGAGGAAAAAGAGAGAGAGAGAGATGGAGGTTAAGGAAGAGGAGTGATGAGAGAGAGAGAGAGAGAGGAGGAGAGAGAGAGAGAGAGAGAGAGAGAGAGAGAAAAATGGAGGTTAAGGAACAAGAGTGATGGAGAGAGAGAGAGAGAGAGAGAGAGAGAGAGGGGGGGGGGTTAAGGGAAGAGGAGTGATGGAGAGACAGTGGAGTGGAGAATCAGAGTAAACACACACACACAGTGTATGAAGTGCACTGAGGAGTCATGTGAAACTCGGGCTTTTTTTTATTGCACAGTTTTGTTGATTTCACTTTCTGTCCTCTTTAATTGCGGGCTTTTAAAGGAACAGGAAGAGGAAAATCAGCCAGAGAAACAAAGCCAGTGACCAGTTTTTACAACGTCTTGGACCGGCTCTCCTGCGCTCTAAATTTCACATATTATACGCATAATTTGACTAAAAGTGCACATTGTAATTTAAGGGCAGAAAGAGAAGCGGAGCAATTTTCCTTGTAATATAAGCACGAGGGAGAGACGGGGGTAGAAGAGTGCGCTGTGTGAAGGATAGGGCCATAAACCAGTCTGGAGATTCTTCACCTCAGTTCACTAAGCAGTAAGAAGACTGCACACAGTGTGAACAGGGTACACACATCTCTGTAACACTAATGCGCCCCCCCACACACACACACACACACACACACTGCAGAGACAAACAACAATGTGAAAAAAAAAACTCAAAAATCTCAAACATCACCACATCCAAAAAGCAGTCGATCGCTCTCGGAGCAAAATCAGCCGGGCATCTCGAAAGTCAATATTTAATTTTCCTGAGGCGTAAGCAGAGTTAAAATAAAAAAAATGCAACCAAAATAACAAAACCAGAAAGCCTCAATCTGTAGTGCAATGTTTGTAGAAAGCCAGCGTGTGTGTGTGTGTGTGTGTGTGTGTGTGTGTGTGCAAACCTGATACAGAACAATGCACAGAGACAGAGCTAGAGACAGAACCAGATCAATTTATGGCAACAAAATGTGTGTATTCTTGGTTTTTTGTATTCAAGCAATAAATCAGTGTTTTCCCCCAAAATGGTGCAAAACTCCACTAATTAGTGGATTTCCAGGAATAATTAAAGCCTTAGTGCGCACAACACCAGTCTCTAATCACCGGATCATTTTGGTTCTTGGTGACTACCTGTTGTACCTGTGATCACTGAGGTGCCATTATTTTCAAGCACGCTTCCTTGTTAAGGTAGAAAGAGAGAAAGAGAGAGGTTAAGGAAAAGGAGTGATTGAGAGACAGAGCGCAGAGAGAGAGAGAGAGAGAGAGAGAGAGAAAGAAAAGAAAAGAAAGAAAGAAAAAGGGGCCCGGAGGAAGAGGGAAATTTTTAAGCACGCTTCCTTGTTAAGGTAGAAAAAGAGGGGGGGGGGGGTTAAAAGGGAAAAGGAGGAAGGAAAGGGGGAAAAAGAAAAAAAGAAAGGGGAGAGAAAAAGGAAGGAGAGAGAGGGGGGGGGGAAAAGGGGGAAAAAGGGGGGAGAGAGAAGAGAGAAGAGAGAGAGAGAAGAGAAGAAAGAAAAGAGAAGAAAGAAAGAAAGAAAGAAAGAAAGAAAGAAAGAAAGAAAGAAAGAAAGAAAGAAAGAAAGAAAGAAAGAAAGAAAGAAAGAAAAGCCAAGAGATTTTCAAGCATGCTTCCTTGTTAAGGTAGAGAAAGGGGGGAGAGAGAGAGAGAGAGAGAGAAAGAGAGACAGAAAGAAAGAAAAGCAGAGATTTTCAAGCCCGCTTCCTTGTTAAAGGGAGGGAGAGGGAGAGAGAGAGAGAGAGAGAGAGAGAGAGAGGAGAGAGAGAAAAGCAGAGATTTTCAAGCCCGCTTCCTTGTTAAGGGAGGGAGAGGGAGAGGGAGAGAGAGAGAGAGAGAGAGAGAGAGAGAGAGAGAGAGAGAGAGAGAGAGAGAAAAGCAGAGATTTTCAAGCCCGCTTCCTTGTTAAGGGAGAGAGAGAGAGAGAGAGAGGGGAGAGGGGGAGAGGAGAGAGAGAGAGAGAAAAAAAAAAAAAACCAGTCTCAAGTCACCGGCTCATTTTGGTTCTTGGTGACTACCTGTTGTACCTGTGACATGAGGTGCCATTATTTTCAAGCACGCTTCCTTGTTAAGGTGTAGTGAGAAAGTGCTAATGAAAAAAACGAGAAGAAATCAGGTACATGTTCAATTCAATTTATTTGCGTAGTGCTTTTAGCGATAAACATTGTCTCAAAGCAGCTTTACAGAAGTATAGAAGCATAGTATTTATCCCTAACGAGCAAAAGCCTGAGGTGACGGTCGTGAGGAAAAACTCCCTGAGATGACACGGTGAAGAAACCTTGAGAGGAACCGGACTCAGAAGGGAACCTCATCCCCATTTGGTTGACACTGGACAGTAAATAATGTAACTGTTGATAATGTCCTTTCTACAACAGCAACCATGAGCTCCTGAGGAACTAACAGGTCAGTGTAGTTCCGAGTTCATTATTGACTTATTAATGATTCCTTCCTGCAGAAAGCTGACCGATGCAATGGCAGTTCAGAGACGGTGTGAAAGTCTCCAAGTGGTTCTATCCACACCAGTCCCCCGGGTCACAGGCTGTCCACGCAGACCTATCCCCAGCACCAGTATCCAGTATGTGGGACAGTGAAGGAAATGATGATTTTCTTTAATGTTTTAGCGCCATGTTCTAATCGAAGCCAAGTGAAGACACCATCACATCCATATGTGTTTCTTCTCCAAACGTCTAAAGCACTTACATATAGTATAGAAGTTTATGTTAATTATATAAGAAGAGCCTCAAACACTGATCTAGCACGGCAATGCCTCTGTGCACAAAAACATGGTGTGGAGGTTAAGGCTGTAGTGGAGGAACTCGAGTGTCCCGCACAGAGCTCTGACCCAACCCAACTGAACACCTGAGGATGAACTGGAAGACTGTCTACAGGAACCAAACCCACAAGATAGAGACACGAAAGTAAGCACAATAATATATGCTTCTGTAAGAGAGGCTTTTCATGTCATACACAAGGGGTTGTTAGGAAGAGCTATAATAATTACACAAACACACCACATGATTCACACAGGAATAAAATGGTGGTGTTGTGTGACGCAGTCTGAGATTATGAGATTTTGAAAGATCGATTGATTGACAGACAGAGAGAGAGAGAGAGAGAGAGAGAGAGAGAGAGAGAACTTCAAAAAACTGAGACACTGCCTTTTAAATCTAACAGTTTTATAGACATATTAACTAGGATGAAAGTGATGATTTGGTTTTGCCAATCAATTGCCTGCACTATTTGTAGCCCCGCCCACTTTGACCCGAGGCAGGACGTGGAACCAATTTCAGCTTGGCTCAAATGAATCTGTAAACAGGGACAACATGCAGGATCTTGGGTAATTTGCTAAGACAAGCTGAACTGTCCGTTGGAAAAGTGCTATTAGAGGATAAGCCTCAGAGGTCAACCCCCACACACACACACACACACACACACACACACAGCATCCCACTATCCTGTGGTTTATCAGATGCTGGGATGAAAGGCTCTGCAGAGCGGAGGGTGAGACGTGTCTCCTCTTTGTAGGCGACATGTGTTCTCATTGTCGGGGATCAGTGAGCCGATCGTGCCTCGGAGAAAATGGGATCTTTAAGTACTTGCATGTTCCGATTTACAAAGCTCTCAGTCGGAGCCAGGCGTCCTTACCGAGGGGCGATACACAGCACAAAGAACGCCAAAGACAAAAGGAAATCAGGACGGCGCAGCCAGACAAAGAGGAGGCTGAGCTGAGAGAACAGTCAAAAACAAGATAAAGAGAAGGGAAGGAAGGAGGTAGGCGGGAGGAAACATGTGAAGAGGTGTACATATCCATTCAGGAATGCTACTAAGGCGAGCAAAACTATGCAAAAGAGGCACATGACAAAGGATCAGTAGCTCTTCAAATCCACACCCGCTCTTTTTTTTTTTTTGGGTTGACACAGACAGACTGACTTTTCCAGGCACCATATTAATCTGCACAGGTACTCGCATGAAATCCAGACGGGCATAGGGAGGGGAGCGTGGGGGTCCTGGCCACTGGAAACTGGAGAACTGAAGGAAAAGGCATGCAGAAGCTTTTTTTTTTTTTTTTTAAACTAAAAAAGAAAGAAAGAAAAAAGGCGTCTACGATCAAAGACAGCTCTCCCACAGCGGGGACAGAGGGAGGGAACCGGAGCCTCCCTGAATAGATTGATTTCTCCACAGAGGATCCAGAGCCAGAAGAACAGCACTGAGTCAAAAATCACTCAGCAAATCTAGCAGCAGTGGCTCAAGCACTAATTAAATGTGCTGCGTTTTACTCTGTAGGAGTTTTATCTCTGCGTTAGCTCACTTCATTCTGCTACAGGCGCACTACATCTAGATTATGCGTGGGCCCTGCATCATTTGATGGTATTTTATTAAAGTGTGCGCAATATTCATGTTTGTGATAGACGCCCGTGCTCTTTCTTGCTGATTAATGATGCATCGTGCACCGATATCTATTTGACTAGCTTGTCTTCGTCACAAACGGGCAACGTCTCGACACTCCAATCTGTCTAGCTACTTCATTCACGTTAAGACGTGGCTCTGGTGCCAATGATGCGTGTTTCAGTTGCTTGGAAATCACACTGACTCGCTGAAAAGTGCTCGCTAACACAAGAGCTATTTAAGCACATGACAGACTAGCTTAATTCCTAGAGAAATAGCTGCATCATTATCCCCATCTTGGTCTAAAGTAGCACGATTTCATCCTCAACACAAACTAAGCAAGTCGTTGGCCAACATTTGGGATATGAGCTCATGTTTTTTCTTACATCGCAAATAAAATTATTATTTGAGTCTGCCTAGCGTGTTTATTTTCTCTCAATACACTGTAGTAAGCTGGAGATTTGTATCTTTGCACTTCCATTTATTTCGTTCGGATTTTCCACATATCCGTGTGTTCCTGATTTGTCTGCCATCCTTCAGTGTTAATTAATACGCTGTGTAAAATTCGCACTACAGTCAACTAGAGCTCAACTCAGCTGATGTTTGTAATGCAACAGACTGTAGGATTGGAAACGTTTAAACATAGCTACGTGCCAAATTAAACATGGTGAACATCAACAGGGAATAGGAGTTTTTATCCATTTCTCTGCCTGCTGAGCCTCTCTCAGAAACAGTACGCTAGATCAGCTTTCCTGGAGACGCATCGGCGTATTATGAAACATAATAAAAACTACTGTGATGATGTTTAACACATTATACTGGTTCAAATCGACTCCACACTCACAGAACGGTGTGACTGGAAGGATCCTCGGAGAACAGGCATAACGTCAATGAGTGAAGAGATTGGGGAGAGAGAGAGAGAGAGAGGGAGAGAATCCGAATAAATGGATGGATGGTTTTCTCTCAGGGCTTAATAAAGTTCTCCACAAGTCAATCGCTCCACTTAGCCCAGCGGTATTGTGTGCAGAGTCTGGTCTGATCTGGTCTGGCCTGGATGGAGCAAGAGAAGAGAAAGGTGAGAGGAGGGAGAAGGGATGAGGGATGAGGGAGGAGAGCTCTGACCTTGACTCCCATACAGAGGAAGCTTTGATGTGGATGAAGAAACTGGAGTGATGTCCTCCTGTGCAAGCTGAACCCCACAGCTCTGTCTCATCACTGCCCCGAGAAACTTTCACACACATCCATTCACACAGCTGCTCTCAATACACATGGGCACAAACAGATATTTGTTAAAGTGTACACACACACACCCCAGCTCACAGCTCAGTATGGCCTGTAGCCAAAACAAACATATCCTATGCAGCCGCTGCACAGTCAGCAAACAAAGCTGCTTCATCAGTGATTACCAACAGGGAGTTTGGAGTGAGCTTACTGTTCCACATTAGCCTACTCATTTCAAAAATACAAACATGCTAGTATAAGCTGTACACAAAAGCAAGGATTTAATCTCCTTTGTAAACACGCTTCAATAATGCTTCGACCCACTCCTTAAACAGACGTTTCCTCTGCGTGAACATTATTAGAAACTCGGGATAAACAAAGTGCAAGAGATCTGCCAGTTTGTCTTAATGCATGCATGAGTCAGACTCTTCAGACAGTAAAAAAAGAGGCTGGAAACCAGCATGCAGACAGAGGCACGCTTTGCATCCTGCACTGCCCTGATTGGCCTATTAGGGAAATGAGTGTTTAAGAGAGGCATCTGCAAAGTGCTCCCTAGAGAGCAGCTATCAGGCGCTACAGTGTGCTGGCACGAAGAAGAGAGGGTGTCTGAACACTACACACACTCACTACACTACAGAGCCTACACTATTCAGGCCAATTAGATTCAGCTGAGACCTTGTGCTTTCTGCTCTTATCAACGCCGAGCTGCTGTGCTGTGTGCTACGTTTAATTTCACGGAAACACTTTTCTTTCACTTTCCGTGGCGATGATGTATTACTTTCCAAAAGCTCTGCGGTTAAATAAAACATGCGTGTCATTTTCAAACGAGAACTAATCTAAGACAGCACCACGGAAGCTCCACAGACTCTTGATATTTTTGATGAGCCATAATAATGTGCATGAACACAGATCATTGTATCTAAGCATCTCGGGAGCTCCTGTTTCAAATGAGGCAGCATGAATTATTTAACTGAATCAGAGCTGGAAGTGAAAAAAAGAAAAGAAGAGAAAAAGCTGTGCGAACAGTGCCATCTCTTCAGCCTAGGCTGGGATTTCACTCTAAGCCTAGACAAAGCAGTCTGCTGGAGCCCTATTCAAACTGGATTAGTTTTACATGAGGAGGTGAGCTAATGTAATTATTACTGGAGTATGTCTCAGAGTTTAGTCCTGCCTGAATCCGTAATGTCAGTATTTTTTGAAGCGCTGCTCAGGTACATGCTTGGAAAGATAAAACTATTATTTCAGAGGTTTTCTCCAGTGTAGAGACTCTATGACGCACTCGTTCCCGGCAAAACTACATACCGTTATGGTCATGTGACCTCCTGATGACCAATGGCAAAGGACTAAGCAACAAACCTTACAATTAATACTAATAATAAAGGTCAAAACAATCTGATAGTGGGGGTCATAGTGGTTTAGTGGTTAGCACAATTGCTTCCCACCTCCAGGGTTGGGGCTTCATTTGCTCCCTCTGCTTTTTCTCAGAGTGCTTTGCAGGTTTCCTGCTCTAGTCCAAAGACATGTGTGGTAGCCTGATCAGATCTAGCATCTGTAAATTGTCTATAGTGTGTAAATGTGTATCTGAGTGTGTATGCACAGTTGTGCTAAGCAATGAACTGGTACCCTGTCCAGTGCGTCTCCCAACTTGTGCCCCGGATGCCCTTGGATAGGCTATAGTCTTTCTGCGACCTTGTATAGGATAAGCAGGAAATAAGTGGATGGATGGACAATCAGTTAGTATTACAATGAGGTGTACACTATGATACTTATCCTTCATCACTCAGCGAGCTAAAAGTCTACAAGACAAGACACAATCTGGAAAGCATGCGCTATCCCTGGCTGTCCCGAAGGCCAGACAGATCGTTTCAGCTAAGCCGCCGTAAAGCAGCCGGAGGATGCTTCAGGGAAATGTGGAGCAGCATATGGATTGGGGTTTTTTGGCTAACACAGAGGTGAATTTATCCATTTTACCTTGAGATGTTTGCCTGTAGAGTTTGGAAAGCATGTGTTCTGTGTGCTATTCTGATTGGGGAGGAAGGATCACTTAGGAGAGGAAATAGATAAGCAGCCAGAGCAATGAAGAAGCTCATATGTCAGCTCAACAATCCATGGAGAGTTAATCAAATTCAACTACATCGAACTTGACTCAGGAGTAAAACCCAGTTTGCAGGTACTATGATACAGTTACGGCAGCAGGAACTAGACACTTCACTATTATACAGCATACAAACATATAGGCAAATGGTATCAAGTACAGAGATATCCACTGGTACACATCCAACTGAACTAGACTATCATATGACCAACCCCTGAGCAGATATTATTTGGGATGTGGACCATTTTTAATCCATCACTGACCCTGACAATGAAGTGTCTGAGTCACTGATATCAGTTTATCAGATGCACCAGTAGAGTTTTGTTTAAAATTTTAGGCAACATATCTTAGCTACATTACTGACCATGTGTTTAGATATGTAACTTTTTGTAGGTGTATAGTTAGAGACTAAAACTAAAGCTCATTGGTTTTACATACATGATTCCATGAATAGATGGGTAGATGGATGGATTAGTCAATGGACAGACACGTATATGAGTCAATGGATGGAAGAATGGATGGGAGGATCGATGAGTAGATAGCTGGATGCTGCACCATGAGTACACTGATGGATAGAAGAGTGCGTAAATAGGTGAATGAACGGATAAACAATAGTTTATTAATCCTCAATGGAAATCAGGCTGCTCCACAAAGATCATGAAGAACACAGAACAAAGGTATCATGTCCAATCACGGTAAAGTCCATAAATACATCTTCACAGATCGTAGACTTAACATTGAGTACATCTGTCATGGGAAGATTTTAGGTCTAGTATAAGCGAAGTATGTTTAAACTGAGAACGTTTCCATTTGTGTGTAATTATAATAAGATAAAAAGATCAAAAGGTTTAATTGGGGAACTGTTTCTCAACCAGGCAATGACACCAAAACCCTGGGCAATGCTTCAAAGCCTGATACACTGATTCCAGCAACACACACACACACACACACACACACAATGTTGAAAGAGGTTTATCACCTAAATAATATTTCTGTAGCATTAGTTGTGTCTGTTGGACAAATTATGCAGTTAGTATACACCTTCCTACAAATGTGCAGCCCTTACAGCATGTCAGGAAGTGTATATTATATACGTGTGTAATGTACATGTAGACAGAAACACACTGCTTTTACTATCCTTCCATCAGCTTGAGCTATTCCATGCCTACACATATAACCTTAACCCTCCAGAACTCTAACATCAATACCCAGAAGGGCCAGATAATGTTGTGCAAGCGCATGCTGCTGGGTTTATGTCTGTCACACATAAATAAAAAGTCCAAACTAGTTCTTTTATTACCTTTTTACAGCCAAATGCAACAATATGGTCAATTTTATGTATTCCTATCATTAAAGAGACATTTGGTTCTCACAAAGACCAAATGTCCCTTTTATAACCTAGCACGCATGTACACTAAAGTCTTTGAACTGACACAACCAGACTCCACTGGCAAATGTCTAAGGATAGAAAGAGAGAGCACAATAATAATAATAATAATAATAATTTAAAAAAAAAAATAGAAAAAAAAAAAAGGAGAGAGAGAGTCAGGAAACATAAGCTAGCCATTTGCCTGGTGCCTGCTCTGCTCTGTGCATTTCATGTCGCAGAGTTGCACTAACATTTGAGTCATTACTGTCAAAACAACAACAGTATTAATGTCAATACAGAACAGTGAAACTACAGGGGTTCTCGCTGGGCGGCTATCCTCTTACTCCGATACAACAGACCTCTTTCAGCTGGGCAACATCTGTCTCCGTCTTCAGACAGGAAAAGCGAAGGGGCCCCAGTGAGACGTGAAACACCTGAGAGTAGATAAATTCATTTTCCATTTTGATACATCTCCCTCTCGATTGGGGCTCACAATCTGTCAGTGCAGTTGTCTGGTACCGAGACCTGATTAATGTGAGGTCACGGCAGGCTCCTGCTTTTCCAGAGGACTGCGGTATCATGTTGACATGGCGACGGAGAGAGGGAAAATGATACTCGAGTTACAAATCAGAAGAAACTTATAAAAGCCACCTCCAGGGCTTGTTAACACGATCGTGCTGAGAGATTTATTTAGCTGTATTTAAATCAGGAATAATACTAATATAAAAAAGAGGCGTATGTATATAAATACGATATAAAGCAGAAACGACCAGAGAGAGAACAAGCTTGCTTTTCATGGGAGACGGCGACGGAGAAAAAGAGCGAAGACAATTGAAAAAACAAGGGAAGAGTAAATAAAAAGGAATCTACTTTTTCCCGTATTGAGATCAGATATTACTGAGAGGTTCAGCACCCTCTCTTCTCACACTATACAGTAAAACAGCTAATATCCATATCCAGTATATTCCATTACTGCTCTAATCAAACACTAATCTATTACTAATCCTTCACTATTTTACCGAGCTTCATATACGGCTTTCATACTGAAAACCCACACCCTCATCAGGATAATAGAAGTGTTATGCAATGCGATGTGAATTAAGATGTAACGTGGGCGTGGCCTAAACCAGAACACTTCTTTTTTCCTTTTTTGTGAATCCTACCACTCTGAAAAAAAGTTATCATTTTTGTTTGGAATATTTTCTAATTTCCAAACCCATAGCCTAATTTAAACCACACAGACCCTGACCAGGCAAGTTACTAAGGATGAATGAATGAATGAATTCTGTATATGCTTTGTGCAGCGACTCGCGTTCACATCAGTGAGTGTGCTCTCTTTTGTCCCGAGAGCTTCATATCCGATTTTTCACCTGATTTCTCACCATCTCCGGTCTCAACCAAGCAATATTGTGCTTCTATTCATATCATATCATATCATTATATCATATAACGGTTTTCCTTGTGGGCGGAGCTTAGGTGGAGGCAGAGAGATTTCCCTGACCACTTTACAAGCGGTAGTTATCGAGTTTTGTTAGTTTTTTTTTTTTTTTTTTTTTTTTTTTAAAGTGACTGGTCAAAATTTGAATTTATCTGACAATGTTAGGTCACTCACTCCAGGACCGCGAATGTCATTTGAAAAAATTAACTTTAACAGACAGAACCAGATTGGCCGACCCATACACGCTCACTCAATGGATGGACAATGTGACAGGATGACCTCCGGCTGAGTGGCCTGACATCTACACCTATCTGATAGAAAAACCGAGCGCTTCTGGCAACCGTAGAAAGGGAGATGACAAACAGTTTCCTTTGTTTAGTCTCCGGGCATTTGCTATCAGTTAGCTTACATGCTAAAAAGTTAGCGTTGCATGAGAAATCATTTAAATTGTTCCCCAGTTTCTGGTTAGTTGGGCATGCATGAGAAATATTTAGACACCTAACCAAACCATAAACCATACCAACAAAAAACAATAGTTTCTTTAACGTGAGCTTGTTTGATGACCGCTCGTTTTATTGCCTTTAACCACAGCTGTCGTCGTTTTTTGTTTGTTTGTTTTTGGAGCATGTACTCCGTCAACTCGGGCACCCAACAACACAACAAGATGACATTTGCATTCCTTGTGTAGTCGATTCTGTACTGGTTTGTATTGGCCGTCTCCAGTTTTGCCTCCAGTTAACAATGTGATGTGATCGTGACGTAGGCCCAAAAAGGGTCTATAGTATAGTATTTACTGGTATCATTCAGTCTTTGGGCTATTCAAGATAGCAGCTTTCAAACTGTATTCTCCCCATAAGCTATGACTTCACATTTGCCATGAAATTCCCTGTACATGTGATGTGACTTGACACACGGGTCTGTTTTATCACCAGCCTTTTATGTCTCCACTTACGCCATGCTCTTGGAGTCTGCTGGTGACTCTCTTATAAATTATGCATCTCAGACTACACTGTTCAGCTGATGAACATGTTTAGCCTCCATACTTTAAACCTTGCTTTCTTTTAACACTACACAGCATTGATGTTTTTAGTCAGCAGCCTCAAAAGGTGTCCGTGCATCTGGATTGGCTTCTGTTCACAAATCTGCTTCAAATTCTACCAACACTGGTCCGGATCAGAAACCTTCCTGAGATTTCAACCAATACAGAATAATGTGAAGAAAAGAAACAGGAGACAGGACAGAGTTGACTAAATGGAGGGCTACGGGTTGGACACTTATGTGGAAAGTGTCACTTTCACAGTTACAGAGAATGTTACAGAATAATTTCTGTAGTGAATGTGATTAAGAAGTTGCCAAATATGTAAGGAGGAGACACCGGGCGTGGAGATCAGATCTGTTTATGTGCTCAGATTTAACCCTTTTGCAATTAGTAGCCTTTAAAACTCTCAGGCCTGAAAATCTCTAAAGAAACTTCACAGACTTTTTATAGAGCAACATGAAATAAATCCCATATGTTTTCTTATTAAACCCGAGCCAGAGACCCTGTCAAAATCATTATATATCTGAGTTACAATACATTTGATAACGTCTATAAAAAGACTGTGAGAAAATTAAACAAGAAAAACGTTACCAAAAACAAACTTTCCACTCTGATGACTTCTTGTGAATTGTTTTCTTAACTAAAACAAAGAGAAAATACATGAAACGAGTGCCGACGACAGCTTTCTTTCCTCGACTCATCCTTCTGCTCTGTAATTTAAACAAGCCTGTACGATACAGCGGATAAAGCCGTAGCTTCAACAACTTATACGTTAATGTAGTGAAGTAGCTCTAACCGCAAAAATTTAAATGGGTTTGAAGAAAAACTGGGACAGTGAGAGAGATTCACAGGGTGTGAGCAGAAATCTTTTTGAAGCGTCTCCACTCGTCTGTTGTGCTTGGCTTGAGAAGGCAGGACTAGCTCGCTCTGTGTTTGCCCAGAAGCCTGGCTACTCTCTGCATTTCCATTTCTTTCACCTTATCAGCCACCTGCCTTCAGTATGAAGCTTTATTACCCCCTCCCTTCCCATTCCCTTACTTTTCTCCACCTCTTCCCGCTCCAACGTCTGAGTCCTTGTCACTTCGAGCTCCCCCGTGCAAGCCACTGAGCCAAGGCAAACTGCTTAAAGAGCAGCGGGCGGGGATATATGGGCCAGATAAAGGTGTATGAGTGCATGCTGGTCATGCATAAATAAGAACCCAAATGAATTCTTGGACATGAGCAGAGCTTGCCTTGATTACACGCCACTTATAATAAAGTTTTCGTCTGCACTTACAACATGCAGCAAAAATCCACCCAATGACCCCGCCATCCAGTGAAACTTTTAACCGCACAGCCAAGCATATGTGCTCTTAGACGAAATGTGCTGAAGTCGCAAGAAAACGAGCTGCATGGTAAAGATGATTCTCAAATCAAGTTCATCTTAAGACCATTTTTCAAAATAACAGCTATTTAACAACAGACAAAACAGATTTCTGTTCGAATTTAATGGTTGTGGGTGTATAATGGAGCGTATAATGGTGGATAATGGAGGCTGGGTTGAGGTTGTAGTTGGTGGGTTTGTTCCTTCGACTCGAGCCCTGGGTATGGCACAAGTCTCGAGATGATAGTGTGATGGAAGAACGGTACGTGAGTGTAGGATTGGGTCGGTGCCAGGATGTTGAGTGTGAGAGACTGAAGTGAGTGGTGATGATTTATCGGTGAACAGGAGCCGTCGGCAGGACATTCTTTTCCACTGCAGGCCAGAATTCCCTAGCTCTCACTCCAGCATTGATAAGACATATGGATCCACATACTGACATTCTGACCTTCACCATTCCCAAGGAGCTCGCATGCACACACACACACACACACACAGAAGAGAAGAAGAACAGGAGCATTTGGGATTTCTATTTGAGAAATCCATTTCTCATTTCCTTGCCTTCCCTCCTGTTCTACTTCATACATAAAGGTTGGCTGTATAATCATTCTTTCCACTTCAAGTTGTCTGCCCTCTCCGCCTTATAGAGCCAACGTGTCTATGAATGTGGGATTGTTCTCCCATTACTGATGAAGTTGGTGCCACTGGTGGGCAGAGTAATGAAAACTGGCTAATGTTATGATCCACGTCATCTCACAGGTGCACTAAGAGTTTAAAGGTCGAGGAAGAGGAGCAGGAGAATCATCTGACCAGACAAGCTGCATCTGGACTGGTGTTGTGCCAGTGCTACCAACAATGTCTCCCATCAATGATGCACGGCCTTCCATCCTGCAGGATGCCAACACCGCAAAATCCTTTCCTCATTGTGACATTTGACGTAATGCACAAGACACTAAACATGCTTTGACACTTGCCTCTTTTCTGAACTGCCACATGTTTTTTTATGTAAGACAAATGGATAGTGGTGGAAAGTGACTGCTTTTGAGTGCAGCAGTTTCTTCGGTCCACGCGAAAAAGAGCATCAAACCTCTTCAGAAATGAGCCTCCTGATCGATCAGGTTGCAAGTGGAGGAGTAAGTGAGAAAAACACAAACAGATTACAAACAAATGATGGTGAGCGAATAGAATTCGTTTTATGAACTGATTTCATTGTCGATATTCCAGCATTGCAATTCAACTAAACTTCACCACTTGTAAGGCTGTATTCAATCAAGTCAAGCTAATTCGTTTCATTTCCTGCTTTTAAAGACACACTGAAGACAAACATTGTCCTTATCACCAGAGTTACACCAATCTTCGTGTCCTCTACATCACTGATAATAATAAAGCCAATCAAGAGAGCAAGCCAGGATAGTTAGTAAGGTGATGCTGGCTAGGACTAGTGCTTTTTCAAGTGTGAAAGCAGCCTAATTTGCTCTTTATATTAATTTTTTAATGGTTACCCAATCACGCACTGTTCCCCCAGTAACTCATTAGGTTAAAATGATTCAAATGTTCACTGTAAACATAGCCACAATGCTGAAAACAAATCAACAACCTGTAACCAAGTTTCCCATAAAAAAAAGAAAAAAAGAAAGTTGTTTTGTTCATCTTTGCGCCATCTGCATGAGCGCATATAAACTCCTGCTAATCCTGAAAAACTAGGCTCCAAAAATGTGTATACACAAAATTAGCCTGCAAGTAATTCTGAAAACCAAGAGAGGAAATAAACTTCAGAGAGGTCACTGACTTGACAGACGAGCCTCAGCATGGACAGCTGTTCGACCAGGCTGCCACGGCGAGCGAGGCTTCGACCCAAAATGCCTTGAGCAGCTGTGTGGCTGAGATCTGATCCAATGTTGAGAATATAAGAGACATTAAGTGACGGAAAGAGAGGGATGATTAAGATGTCTAGAAGTATTATACTGGTATAGCGGGTAGCATAATTAAGCTGGACAACGGCAGAGCTATAAGCTGCATCGTATAGACATGGGGTTTGGTGGGTAGCCTGAAATTCAGCCTGCAGTCAGTTCTGTTCTAGACATGATTCATACCCAAGCGACTATAGCAATGCTGTATTAAAAACCACACTTTCCAGTGAGTGACCTAAGGGGAGATCTGACACCAAGACAGAGTGGAGTGGGTTTTTCCTCCATTCTCTCTATTCTCTACTAAAACTAGCTTAATCTTAGATAGCGTTTTATGAAAAGCATATTAGCCCAAATACAGGGTAAAGCCAGTGAAGCTGCTAATAAAATTGTTCTATAACGACACATACAGCCTGACACAAAGAGTCCTGTAGTGTTTTATTCCTGTTAAACCACAGCTATGCGTCAATAACTACTATTTTGATTTATTAAAAGAATGATAATGACGTGGGACGTTCACAGATCTATGAATCAAAAGTATAAACATCCTTATTTTTTTATTGAATACGGCCTAAAAAACCCAGACATCACGTTACTGATTGTTACAAAGCGCCGTCATTGGTGACTTCTTCCAAAAACGTTATATAAACGTTTCCTTACAGAAAACTTCATAGTATTGATTAGACTTTTTTTTTGCTTGTTAAAGTTGACGCATGCTTTAAATGCGTTTATTATTGACCAAAGTGTCAGCTGTTACTATAGAAACAGCAGCATATTACAACAAGAGTATTAATATGAATTTGAATCCCAGCCAGCATTTCTGTCAAAGCTGCTGTTGTAAAGAATTAATGGAAACCTTTCGACAGTGATGTGGAATAAATATTTTATAGTAACTTGTATGTGCACCCTTCGCCTTTACAACTGCGTCCAACTCTTTCCTATCCTCTGGGCAGCTTTTGGATCCTCTTAGTTGTAATAATAACAAGGTTGAAATGGGATTGCTTGGCCAATCTTTGTCTTTTCCTCTAGACATATCTGTTGCAAATCTGCCAGATGTTGTCCACTTCCTTTTTCAAATCCAGTCAGGAGACTGAGAGGTTCATGGCAAAACTTTTGACTTTAATTTTTCCTTATGTTTAGATTGTTGTCTTGTTGCCAGATACATTCTCATTTAATTTCTAACTTCTTGGAATTTTTTTTTTTTTTTTTTTGTAGCAAGAACAGAGGTACACTTTCCTTTTAGCACATACTTATGTTCAGAGTAAGGGAGTTTCCACGCTGGGATAAAAGGTTAAACACTTGGGCACAAAGTGCTTGTTCGGAGGGACAGATGAGGCAACTAAGTGCCCCCTTTTGTCACTATGGGAACAAGAACTTCAAATGCTGTTAGAAAGCTGAGTGGTTTTACATAAACATACCCAGACAACACCAAGAAGGACTTTCAGATCAATTTTGACAGCTGTATCAGGACACAGGTTGAAGAATCACCACCTCCTCCATGTGTATAACCATGTATAGAAGCTCTGTAGTTTTTCACTGTGACATTCTTGGCATGTTTTTTCCTTTTCTCCTGCGTGCCAACCATCCTCCTGGCTTTGTGAAACACTAATTAACGCAGTGGGCTTAGCTCTCCCAGGGTGCTCTCTCAGACCTGATATGGCCGGTTTAAGGAGCTGTGGTGGATTAACGTGCACTGCCTGGGTGGTGAGGCGGCAAGAAGCTGACATGATGCCTCTGAGAAGCCCTGAACAGTCAGAGGCCATGAAGTCCTGGCCTGGAGATCATAGGAGCATGTGAGCTCTGAGGATTAAGAATAAAGTCAATGAGGCTATAACTGTGTGAAAGACTCGAGCGCGATTAGACTTTAAACAGCACGTAATTAGCTCTGCTCCTCTGTACCGAGTTACTTCCCAAGCCCTAGGCTCAGCCGCCGAAATCCTCTTTTCAACCCACCATAGGGGTGAATGTTTATTCTGCGGAGGTAACAGTAACCAGGGCTAGGTGATATGACTATTATAATATCAATATCTTTTTTTTTTTTTTCTTTTTTTTTTTTAGATATTTTGTGTAATTATTTACTGACAAAATGACAGAAGGAAGTGAACTTTGTACATAAGATTGAAGATTGTACAGTTTTTAGATGATATTTTTTTACTCCTTCTCAATGTTGCATTTTTTTTTAAATAAATAGATTGTTTTAATATTAAAAATGCGAAATACATTTTATATATATATATATATATATATATATATATACACACATACATACATACACACGCACACATATACATACACACACACAAACACCCCTCCAAATAATTGAATACAGGTGTTGCTTTTCAGGGGTTGGGCTTGGTCCCTTAAGGAACTCTTAATGCTTCAGCATACCAAGACATTTTCATGCTCCCAACTTTGTGGGAACAGTTTGGGGATGACCCCTTCCTGTTCCAACATGACTGCACACCAGTGCACAAAGCAAGGTCCATAAAGACATGGATGAGTGAGTTTGGTGTGGAGGAACTTGACTGACCTGCACAGAGTCCTGACCTTGACCTTATAGAACACCTTTGGGATAAATTAAAGCGGAGACTGCGAGCCAGACCTTCTCGTCCAACATCAGTGCCTGACCTCACAAATGCGCTTCTAGTGGAATGGCCAAAAATTCCCATAAACACACTCCTAAACCTTGTGGAAAGCCTTCCCAGAAGAGCTGAAGCTGTTATAGCAGTAAAGTGCTGGACAACTCCATATTACATTCACGTGCAAGTAAAGGCGGACATCGTAAAACTTTTGGCAATATAGTGTGTGTGTCTGTGTGTGTGTGTATATATATATATATATATATATATATATATATATATCACACATATATCATTTATAGATTATAATATAATCTATATATTATAATATATTATAATATATTATAATCTGTGTACATTGGAAATGCGAAAGAGAAACATGATATGTTGTGTCACATCGCCCACCCCTAACAGTAACTCAGCTCCATTTTGGACCGCATAAACCCATCGTGTTTTCTATTATTTTTTCCCAGCTTCGCTTTTCCCAGAAATGTTTTCGTTCTTTTTTTTTCCACTATTAATATCGTTAATCAATAACAAATAACGTTGGCTTTATTTTGTGACGTGTGTGAATGAAAGAACATCCATAACACCTAACACACAAAGTCTGGTCAGAATAAATTACATTTCTCAGCCTTATTTATTTTATCTCCCAGGCATGTTGGCTTTTTTTTAAGCTCGAGTGTTTATCTAAAGACAGACTCTATACAGGCTTGGCATTTTACAAGTACCGCCTCGGTTTCTTGCTTTCCTGCTACAATGCCGGAGACAAGAGTCCCGACACACCACAAGCCAAATGCTTCCTTTAGACCATCTGAGGAATTCTTCATTAAGACTTATTCCCCTGTCAACAGCCGTCTCCCATCGGGCCCTCGGACATGTTCCCTGCTCACAAACAAATGTGGGATGAGAGTTAAACATTTGTTCGAGAGGAGACGACTGATCTCCACTAACACTGAGCTAAGACTTTGAGCCATGATCTGAGAAAGAGAGAGAACAAAAGAATTGAAGAATGCAAAAAAGAATGGAAAAAAAAAACAGACAGAGTGAGAAAACCTAGCCACATCAGACGAGCTCGGAATACAACAGGATCTGACCGCATCGCATCTGGAGAACAGGGAACAGAGAGAGAGAGAGGGTGACAGAGAGACTGTGTGAAATAGAGAGGAAACATAATGTGTTGGAGTTCTCATCTTTTTACTGCATCTCTTCATTACTGACCCAATCATTTACATTATCTGCTACACGTTTTGGTCAGCACATGTTGGTTTTTCATGAATCCTCTGGTCAATAGTCTCATGCCAGACAACAGAGATTCATCATTGGACTTGATCGCTCTTCTCTCATTACCAAAACCACAAAGACCCCCAAACCCCACCCTCGACCCCCTTCCTCCTGCTGATACAGGATGTATTGGACCAGCATTCATGGCTGTATTTTCTCTGGGCAAAGATTTTTTGGAAGCATGTGGTTAAGCGTGAGGGCAGAGTAGATACACGGCGCTCCCCGTCTGACTGAAGCCTGAAGAACTTCGAGCTTTCTGACAGCCATGTTTGGACATCGCTTCTGAAGCCTGCTTCTATTTTTCTTCATTCAGATTAAGAAGCAGGGGTCTTGGTTGCGAAATAAAAAAAATGAATAAATAAAAACACAACCAGGAACGCTACGTATACGTAGAAGCCATCCCCAAGGAAACTGCAGACCTTTGGAAATTGCTGGAAAAGTGTTCAAAATGCCAGATCTGACTCATTTTTCCCTACGAAGGTTCCCTACACTTGTTTCATATTCTCTCTGTACACCAGCTGGCGTATGCTGTAACTGTTAACGTTAAGAAGAGGACAATACTGCCAGCTCATGGACGTGGACATACGTCTCTACATGTACCTCTGTTTTACAAACAAACGCAGGCTCCAGATCTCACGACATGCCACATAGACTTGCTTTAATCATGCCCAGAGAGTCACAGTCACCTTCTAATGGCTGTCGTAGTCAAGGGGTTTCTTCCTTTCCATAGATAAGTCAAGTGGCACACTACAGCACTGTCATAAATAAGACTAATGCATGATTAGAGCTGAGAGACAGAGACATGAGTGTGTGTGTGTGTGTGTGTGTGAAAGAGGAGTCTGGGAAAACAGACAGCGAGGGTGGGAGATATGTTTGGATTGCACTTCATGTGAGTGTCTCTGTAGTGTGGGAGGAAAAAGCCGTTTTAAGCGTTTAAAGTGGCACTCCTGTAGAGCTCATAGCCTCTCCAGACCACTATCCTTAAAAACTAAACACCGCTGAGGAAGAAACACGCGCATCTTATAACTTCGCTGCCTTCTGGACGATAAGACAAAGAAACTGACCAGAATATAATGATCTGGAGATTAATCCAACACAAAGCTTTACAATTTCCCATCAAACCTTTAAACATTTTTCTAGCAGGGAGTTTAAATAGCAACTTCTGCCATGACATGTTCGGGCTTAAAAAAAAAAAAAAAAAACCAAAGCCACAGGAGGACTGAAAATAAATGTTGTGAGAGAACAGACTCTTACTTCATCTCCAGAACCTCCTCCAGGTGCTTCCTGCGCTCGGCTCTCAGTGTGGTCAGGTGGGCCTCCTTCTCCGCCAGGGACTGTTGCGTAGACGAAAGCTTGGCCTTCATGGACTCCAACTCCTGCTTTACCTTCTCCATCGCTCCGAGCAGCTCCTCCATCTGCAGAGACAAGAGTTACACAGACAGAATTGTAAAGCGACAAACAAGACTGAGAGGAACAGAGTCAATCACAGACGCAGATATAAAAACAAAAAGAGACGAAATAAATCAAAGATCATAAGTGTATGTGTGTGTGTGATACAAAAGGGAATGACTAAACAATATAAAACAGAGTGACAATGCACACACAATGAAAAAAAAAGAACAAACAAAACAGGTTCAACTTGGATAAGCTGGAATTTTTGTGTGTATTTATTTTCGGATCAGCTCAGTGACTTTGCAGAAGCGAGGTTCAAAACCCTTTTGAGGAGCTGTTCATAGCAGGACCTCCTCAGGTGCTGTACGAGATCCTGTGTTTTCATGTGTTTTCGCTCTTCTGCAGTAACTGTAGACAATCATGCAAAAATAACAGATCTAATATTTCAGCATCTGTAGAAAGCACAGCACCATCTTTACTGAATTAATGCGATGTTAACGTTGAGGTCCACCCGACCAGATTCTTGGTCCACAGGAAAGTCCATAATTTTATGCAGGAACCAATGGTTCAAGTACTGAAAATGGAAATGTGGCTCCAAACTTCCTGGTTCCTGAAAAAGTTTCTATAAAGGTTTGTGTGGTGAAAATGAGGCTGAGGTTTGAAGCTGAATAAAACGTTCATGACTCAGCACTGAGGTTTACGATTTATTGGAGCCTTCAGTCGTTTTGCTCTGTTATGTATTCGTAAAGGTGGGTGATCTCCAGCTCGCTTACACGATGGTTTTCGTTCGCGATCTGCTCTTTTCCGCACTGCGAGTGAATGAGAAGAATAAATCAAACGGCCAATGGCGGGTTTATGTATTCATGTAAGGAGAGGTTTAGCGTGTTGGCTCGGAACGGTTCCCGTAGACTCCTCAGCGGTTGCGGTTTTGACTCTGATACTTTCTGACTGAGATTAGACGGAACAACCGCTCCACTTTCATTTTTATTTACCTGAATTTTACCTTTCTGCCTGCTCACTCCTGATTAATGAAGTCACAGAAACACCATCAATTTGTCCGATAAGATCCTTCTACAGCTTCTTCTCTTCTTCTGCAGTGGCATTTCACTAGAAACTAGATAAAGTTTCATCGACTCTCTCCGAGGGCCACACAGCGGAACTCTGGCTCTCAGCTTGCTTCACTATTACAAACACACAGCATTAAGTCCTGACAAGCTGCATAAACTCAAGAAGGGATGAAGGAGTCGGTGTAACAGGATTCTGTCTGCAGCGCTGGAAAGATTACAAATGCAATCCGGGACTGATGACAATTACATAACCGATACTATAACCTGGTAATGTAACTTTAACCGATTTCAGAAACCTCAGCTAATTTGATTACTTTTATTCCCATCCTGACACACACGTCCCTACAGAGAGCTTGCATCGCAAACTAAACATCTTCACTTAGCAATTAGAGCTAGTCAGCGTGAAGCGGCACGGCAAATCAATACTGCAGAACCTCGCAGCGACCCCCTTTATCCTATGAAGAGACGTTTCTATACTTAAGGCGACGTGGACTGTTGCAGGGTCAGATCAGTTAATAAAATAAATAGCTGCTAACAATAAAAAGGTTGAATAAATAAAACGGTAAATTCTGTTGAAAATCAGCGTGGACAGTTCGTTAAGATGGACAGATCTACTTCAAGAAAATATAGCTTATTGATGACAAAGCAGCAAACAGAAAAATATCCTTTTCTTAGTCGTATTGAAGATATAATTTTTCTAAAAAATTATCGGATGTCAAAAGTAATCAGACAGTTGATAAGAATCTGTGATCTAAAAAAAAAGATATTAAAATGTCTCACTCAGATTAACAATAATTTCTATATTTATTTATACCACATCTTCCTCAGAGGTAGACATTTTATATGCTTATATTATAATAAGCGACAAAGTCAACAGAAAAGACTAGTATGTCATTGACACTAGAGCTTTCTCTCTCTCTCTCTGTCTCTCTAAAAATCCCATGTTTGTTAAATGACCTTCAGTTCAGCCCCCTGGTGGTTGGTGGGAGCACAAGAGCTGGCAAAGCACTGAGAGCACTAGAACGGTCGTCTCTCCCATAACTCATCGACCTAATGTACTGTACCGTGGCCAAGCACTGAAACGCTAATGTCCAGCGCTACAAAACGACGCTGAAGCAAAATTTATACCTGACGGTGCCTCGCTCCTCTCCGCTGACCTCATTCCTCTCTCTCACATTTGTCATCATACACCATCATGCGTGACAGAGAGAGAGGGAGCACTAAACAGTAGGACCAAATTCGCAGTGATGGAAAACTGAGATGAGCATGATGCCTAAAATATGAGGTCTGGAAAAACTCTCACACACAAAAAAAGAGGCACAAACAATAGACACTTGAAGGGTTTCTTTGATAAGGTGGCTTGTATTTAAAGTTGTAGAGGCAATCTGTTGTAAATATTAATGCAGCACATTATGTTTATACTCTTCACATCACACGTAAAAGATTTGCTTCTTGGTCATCATCTTTATATTCTCTTGGTTTGTTTAACTGTAAGTGAGTTATATGATGGTTTTATGCTGTTTTTCCCCCTCACACACCTGCATAGTCCTGATTCTGAAAAGATGGGACTGTTCATGCTGATTAATCTTAATCTGTGTACTAAAACCCTCCTACTGTCAGTCAGATTACACCACAGCTGATGTGTTCAGTGCAGCAGACTTCAGGGATCAGAAGAATGAGCTAGAATTATAGCACTGAGATCCAGTGAGATTATACACCAGATCCAGAAAATAAATCTTTTTCGGTATTACAAAAAGCTTTTGCTAAAGGAATAGGAAGGTAGCTGTCCTTATAAGATAAGATAATACTTGATTCATTCCACAATGCCTATATTTGCATTGTTCCAGCAGCACAGAGATAGCAGCTCAAGATATAGATATATATAAATATAAATATATAATACATACAGGATTTCATGTGTCCAGACATTATTGCATTATTCCCAGATGGGATAGGGGAGTCCCAAAGATTTATGGTGCAGTTACTGGTGGGGTCTACTGGGAGCAGTGCTGGCTATATAGGCTCACAGCAGCAGGGAGGAAGGACCTGCAGGAATGCTCCCTCACACACTTGGGGTGACGCAGCTCAGGGTCATCAGAGTCTCAAGCATGAGGTGGGGGTCCTTCTCCAGCATACAACACCACTTAGCTATTATTGTATGACCACCACATTATTGCTTTCTTCACTGCAGTTAGGGATTATTATTAAATCAATACGGTTAATATTATTTTGCAGATCCACAATAAAATGTCTGGATGCCATCAAGGTAGTTTCAAGGACGTCCCCTCCTTCTCTAGCACTGTTGCCTCCAAGACACATATGTACATGGATATGCACGCCTGATGATGTTCCCATGCAGGATAAAAATTCAACCTTGTTTCCCTGTTGTCTGCAGATGGCAAGTTTGAATCCTGACGATGATGCAGCTATCCTTGACCAGAAGTCCAAGAGAGAATAAAAGAGGTCATGTTCTCTAGGTGAAAAGTGTGGTATCCTGCCTCTACCCTATCAGCCACAGCTACACTAAACCAATCACAGGCGTCTGTAAGTTTATGTACGCGGAAGGATGGTACACCTGCCTGTGATGCAGTAAGGGCAGCACAAGGATTTGGTTAGCTGGCTTCACACCTCGAAGGAAGAACATGACAATCCTCCCTCAGTCTGTATGATCAGGGAGAACTTACATGTGGGTGGGAACTAGCCAAAACCAATTCAGGGAGAAAATGCACCTCACGAAAAGAAATGTCTTTGTTCTATATGCCGTGACGAAGGCGAGCATTTTAAGATTTCAAGACGCTTACACATTAGCTACATTAGCAGTAATTCTTCAACACCTCTGGCAACCACCCATTAAATCTTGTTAGAGTAGCGGTGCTGCCAAGATTTGCTGTCCCAGGCTAGCCAGTTAATGCTATCCAAGCAGGCTGGGGTAGTGCAGCAGTAATCTGTGCAGATCGTGAGATATATTTGTGCCCAAACAGCAGAAGGGTCTACCCAATAGAAATATGTTTTGCTCCGTAAGAAAAAAAATAATTAGAGGGAACATTGTTCTGTAAAGGAAGCGAGTAGAGTGGTCCCCTCCTTTGGGCTTCCCATATGCATGGGGAAACGTTTAAACTTTGCCAGCGTCAGTTTCACAGGCTAGAGGCTGTGGTAAGATGGAGAGATGGAAGAACTGCCAATCAGGACTGAACATCCCACGAGAGGTGTGCAAGGATCGGAAGAAGGAAGAAAGAACTCTTTAAAGTGTTGCACTGAAACAGGCTTTCATAGCTCTTAGGCGCACACACACACACATCAGCAGAACAGCTGTGTAATGAATCCATGATGTGCGGCAGCAGATATGGTGTCACTGGGCAGATATGGAAACCAGAGCCATCTTCAGTGACCAAACCCTGAGCCAGAATGAAAGGACGTGATCGCTTTTACTGTAAAACCACTCAGCGATGGCTGCCGGGATTGTGCTTCATGCAAACCCTTAAGATAAGTCATTCATTAAGAGATTAAACCTCGCCTCAGCTACGTCTGTTTTTCATGGGTCAGGCATTTGATCGTCTGCCAAATGCAAAATCACACACACATCTAAATATATGGAAATGGGAAAAGCGAGCGGCCAAAAATGCACAGCCAACTTTCAGGCTGATCAAAGTCAACGTTCAGTTTCTTTCAACATGAAATTTCCTCCTGTAGATGAAGCATTTGAAGATAAAATAAATACGGCTACATGCTCAGATTGTTTTCTCTGGGGAATATGAAACAACATGTGATGTTAGTCAAGCCACGAACCAATTTACGACCGCTTATTTATGAAACGTTGGGCTCATGCCTGCGTGATGATTACACCAGTCGTCTGTAAGCAGACTTACAGATTGCCGATGCTATCAGGAATCTCAGATGGATTCCATCTATCGGATCTCAAGCTGACGATGCCGAGGTGTTTCTCCTGCCAGAAAAATGCCATACTTGTCTCGTAATGTATGTTTTCCATAAAAGAATAATGTTAGTCTTTTATAAACTCACACAACTATCCTAATCATTTTTATTCGCTCCAAATGACACTGAAAGCAGAGTTTTGAATAAATTGTGAATAAACCCTGGCAGTTCGAGCTCACTTTCTTGCTAATGTAAACCAACTAACTTAACAGAATATCTGAGACAAAAATTCATATTTAAAAGATATTCATTCATTCATTCATTGTCTACCGCTTATCCAATCTACTCTCGGGTCACGGGGAGCCTGTGCCTATCTCAGGCGTCATTGGGCATTGAGGCAGGATACACCCTGGACGGAGTGCCAACCCATCGCAGGGCACACACACACTCTCATTCACTCACGCAATCACACACTACGGACAATTTAGAGATGCCAATCAACCTACAATGCATGCCTTTGGACCGGGGGAGGAAACCGGAGTACCCGGAGGAAACCCCCGAGGCACGGGGAGAACATGCAAACTCCACACACACAACGGAAGCGGGAATCAAACCCCCAACCCTGGAGGTGTGAGGCAAACGTGCTAACCACCAAGCCACCGTGCCCCGATTTAAAAGATATGTACTATCATATTCAATATTCAATATATTTGAAGCGAGGCCTCTGTCAGTGTGCAACTTTCTCTTGACTATTTGGTTAACTTATTATATACATATATATACACACACACACACACAGTCAAGCCCGAAATTATTCATACCCCAGGCAAATTCTGACTTAAAGTTACTTTTATTCAACCAGCAAGTTTTTTTTTGACTGGAAATGACACAGGCTTCTCCCAAAAGATAATAAGATGATGTACAAGAAAGAAAAGAAGAAGAAAATATTACTCAGCTTTTATTTACATTTGAACAAAAAGTGGCATGTCCAAAATTATTCATACCCTTTGCAAACTGTCACAGTCTATGGGAAAATCCAAAGCTCTATACCATTCCAAATAGTCCAAGCTGCTCTAAAGCATCCTAATCACCCTGATTCATTGGGTACAGCTGTTTTAATCAACTCAACAGGTGAAAAACAGAAGCTCTCTGCTGTTGGTTTGTCAGAAGCCAAAAGTGACACCTGTGCTGGCCAGGAGGATAGTGAGAGAGGTAAAAAAAGAACCCAAGGATCACCACCAAGGCCATCCTGATGAATCTGGGCTCTGCTGGTGGCAACATCTCAAGGCAGACAGTCCAATGGACACTGCACACCGCTGGGTTCCACGGACGCAGACCAAGGAGGACATCACTTCTCCAGATAAGGCACACAAAAGCCCGCTTGGCCTTTGCAAATGCTCATCTGGACAAAGAAGAAGACTTCTGGTCTTCTGTTTTATGGTCAGATGAAACAAAAATTGAATTGTTTGGCCACAATGATGTAGCCTTCATTTGGCATACAAAAGGAGAAGCCTTCAACCCTAAGAACACCATCCCCACTGTCAAACATGGTGGGAACCGAATGTTTTGGGGGTGTTTTTCAGCCGGTGGACCAGGGAACCTAATCACAGTAAACGGCACCATGAAAAAGGAGCAATACATCAAAATTCTCAACAACAACATCAGGCAGTCTGCAGAGAAACTTGGCCTTGGGCAGCAGTGGACATTTCAGCACAACAACAACCCAAAACACACAGCAAAAGTGGTGAAGAAATGGTTAGCAGACTAAAACATTAACGTTTTGCAGTGGCCCAGCCAGAGTCCTGACTTAAATCCAATTGAGAATCTGTGGAGGGAGCTAAAGATCAGGGTGATGGCAAGGAGACCCTCCAACCTGAAAGAGTTGGAGCTCATCGCTAAAGATGAATGGGCAAAAATACCAGTGGAGACATGCAAAAAGCTGGTCAGCAATTATAGGAAGCGTTTGATTGCTGTAATAGCCAATAAAGGCTTTTCTATTGATTATTGAGAAGGGTATGAATAATTTTGGACATGTCACTTTTTGTTCAAATGTAAATAAAAGATGAGTAATAATTTTTTCCACAATGATGCCTCTTGTACATCGTCTTATTATCCTTTGAGAGAAGCCTGTGTCATTTCCGGTCCAAAAAAAACTTGCTGGTTGAATAAAGGTAACGTTAAGTCAGAATTCGCCAGGGGTATGAATAATTTTGGGCTTGACTGTATATATATTATTTAACTGAGCCAAAAATGCATTATGCCCAGAAACACCAAATAGGTGGGATCAGACATAGACCTAAACTGCAGGCATATTTCTATGTTATCTCTAACACACTAGTTAATTTTGATGATAAATTAATAATGCATAAAAGGTCCAAGAGTAAAATGTTCGAGACTTTTCAAGCAGAGATTCAAAAAGGATGAAATAGAAGGTGGAAAGATGAGAAAGGTAACTGACTAAAAAAAGGCAGAAGATGAAGTGAAACCTAAAGACTAAATAAAAATGGAAAGACACAGCTAGACTCGGGCCTTCTTTATTCTATAAGAGGAATTAAAGAGAAACAAAATGGTGAGTAGACTTAATATTTACAAAGCAAAACGCAACGTTGGCAAAAAACTTGAAAAGAAAAAAGGGAGATATGAAATGAAAGAGGAACGATGTTTCTCCTTCCCCAAAACGCAACGTTCCAAATGGTTGAAAATGCTGATGAAGGGCAATGCATTGATTTAAATGGGGCAAAAAATGAAAAATGCACCAGAAAAGGAGAAAAAAAAAAAAGAGCTGATCCTTTCAATCGTTATGGAAATAAAGTAGGCAGAGCGCGAGAGAGCAGCTTTCCCAAAAACACTCTGATATAAAACTCAAATCAATGGCTTTTAGGGGTTTCTGATGATTTAAAAAAGAAAAAATGGAAGCACAAACATGAGAAAAGTCCTTTGAGTTTTTAGCACATGATGCTATGGTGCGTCACCGCATATTTGTTTAAAACAGCAGAAGTGAATTAGGGACGAAAAGCTAAACTGTGGTTTGGTTGCTGATGTGTTACACCTGATATACTGAGAATATACAGCCAGCAGCATTTGCTATGAGATCATGGCAGTCTGGAGATCAGCTTAGAAGCTCCAAATCATATCCGTTGAGGGAAATCAAAACGAGAATTAAACTACTGTGGCATGCCTTATTCTTTACACTCCTTTTATCCTTTGTGGGGCTGAAAGTGAAGCTCAAACACAATTGTTTTTAGTTCAAGACTCCGTTAAGGATTCTGAAAGAGTCGGAGCTGGAGCAGCTGAAAGAGCTATTTTTTCCTAGACTCATTTCCATGTCTGTTTTTTTCCCCTCTTGTTTCATGACCTCAGGGCTATAGGTCTTCATCTCTGAGCTGACTTCACAGTGTCTCCTGTTGTAAGGAGTGAAAGCAACAAGCCTGCTGAAATTAATGAGCTGAACTTCTTTGAGGTCTCTGGCTTTTAATAACAGGAGCTCAAGAGTGTCAGAACTGGCAATGCATGTATTAAAGGTCTCAATTAACAGCTTAATTAATATAAGACATAAGAGTGGAACCTCGGCATACGAATTTAATTCTTTCTGGAGGGGAGTTCTTGAGGAGTTCTTTGTATTGCGGAACAAATTTTCTAATCAGAAATAATGTAGATGCAGATAATCCGTTCCAGCCTCCCAAAAATATGACCACTATGACCAATATGAAGTGTATGTAAACTGTATGGCTGATTACAAAGAACTGACCCAAGCCAAGCATTCCATGTCAAGGCTCCTCACAGGAAGTCGTGCCACCAAGCTTGGGCTAAAAATAGAACAGACCGCCCACGCCCCCGATCTGTCAACAAAAAAACACCCGAAAAATCACCTAGCTTTTGGACGCATGGTGAAGGCAACTCTGTTATCGTGGGTTGACTTTTGAAACAGCTTTCGCCGACTGAAAAAAAAAATCCTAAACTTGCTTCGGTTGGTTTCGCTTGGCTTTCTATTGACGCAAACAAGTTCTGAACGGCTCCTGGACGTACACGCAACTTAGCTGGCGTTCGGTTTATTTGTATGCTAAAAATGCTTCGTATGCCGAGGCAACTTTCTTGCAAAATTTCAATTCTGAAGGCGAAAATTCGTAAGGGAGGGCATTCGTATGCCAAGGTTCTGCTGTACAGTTTAGGTAGATGTGATAGAAATAACATAGCAGTCATTTATATCTATTTAAAAAGCACTAACGTGTTGTACAATCCAGTAACAGGATAGTATTTCTGTATTGTCCATGATGCAAATGGCAACTTTGGAACTTCTCTCTTTTCTGTGTGTTTGTTTAGCCTTTTCCTCCCAAAAACATGCAATGAATAGAAAGTAAACTGAAATTGCCTCTAAGACTGAATGAGTGAGTTGAGCATGATGCCCTGTGAGAGACTGACCACACTGCATGGGCTCTTGAAACAGGCTTTGGATCCATCACAACCCTAACCAGGATAATTGCTTAGAAAATCAACAATATTTCTGTGTATTTTTCCTTTGTGGATAGGATTTATTAATTGGCATCCATATAGAAAAATAATTCAGCAACCATCTTAAATATTTGACCTGAGTAGAAGTTTGGAATTGTGACTGGGAATATGATGGGAACGTGCTGAGAGGTTACTGCTGAAAGAATCTTCTACAGGAAGCCAAAGAAAATGAATCCATAAACAATTTGTTAACAATAAATCTTCAAAACAAACAGATCACTCCTTTGGGACAATAGTGAATCTGACTCCCATAATAGCAAAGCAGAGAATGAGAGAAATCTCAAACTTTGAGACAATGATCAACAGAGGATGATCTTCAAGGAACAGTCAATAAACCGCATCATGCCGGTGGTTAAGCTTCCCATCACAATGTTTGTGTTGGAGTGAAACCAAAAGCCGCACACTTCCACATTTGCAAAATAATAAAAAAAAAAAAGGGCGGGGGTGGAGGAAGGGGGTGTTTGAAATCTGAAGAGCAGATGGAAATCGGAATAGAATCATCCTTAAAGAAAAAAAGAAAATAAAAGAAAAGAAAGCAAGCAAGCAAGAAAGAAAAGAATATCATATCATACCTTGAACCACTTAAAGTCGGCGTGGTTGGAGTCATGCATAGGCTCATGAAAGAGCTTCAAACAGGCAGCAAGCAGTGGAGAAGCAACAAAGAAAGAGAAAAGAGTAATTACAGAAGAAGCCAAAAAATCAAAGCTGTCTCAGCAGAAGAAACAGAAGCAGACGAATAGAACGAACCAGAACGGTCCTCAGAAACAAATCACGCAAACGAAAATTGGAAGCAGAGGAAGAAAGGGGGAGGGGTAAAATAGAAATGGGAAAAGAGGGTTGTATTGTGGTAAACAAGGAGTTGCTGGGACAACACAGGGGGGCTTTGGGGCATAAAGGGCGTGGGGGGTGTGAAAAGAGAGAATAAACAGAAATCCATACGCAGCGCCAAAGCAGAAAGGATGACATCGAGGAAGAACAGGGATATGGGTGGCTATGAGGCATCTGCTCATCCTAATCAACACTGGAGGAGGCGCTGAGACGCTCTTTGGTCTGGTGCCTCAAGAAAGAAGGTTATGAAGTATGTCATTTGAGTGCTGAATCATGTCTGGAGACTAGACGTGTATTTTCATGTGGTCTTGGGCAAACGCTTTCACTGGCCCTGCTTGAGCAGCTGGTCGCATTTGGACAGGCCAGCCGTAAATCCTGCCCCTGGGTTAAGTGATTGGTGTCACAGCACAGCGAGAGGCTTGTGTCAGAGGAAAACAGTCCTTTCTCCCAGAGAGGCCACATTTTGCCCTTAATTACACACACCCATTACATTGGCTGGCTCAGTGAGGTTTGGCGCGGTGCAAAAAACTCATGAGAGCATCAGCTAAAATAAGACAGGCCTGACCCTTCAGTGCCAGCGTAGTGATTTCATTTGATAGGCCTCTCTGCTGTAAGAGCAGCTAATGTATGGGTCAGAATGGGCAAGAAGGACAAAACGAGGGACAGGAGCAATAGTGATAAGTAGTCGGCGGGGGCGAAAAAGAACATCGAGATGGAAAGGAAGAAGGCTGTCAGGCTAACAAAGAACAGCAACACTCCCTTCCATGTATTTAGAACAAAAAGACTGACAGAAATTTGTACGGAGCCTGAATCCAACGTGTGCTACAAAATCTGAACAACAAGAGAGCAGCAATTAGAGGAAATTGATACCAGAGTTAAGGAGAAATGTGTGTGTGAGTGCAAATTGTGTGTGTGTGTGTATGCAAGGAAAGGGTGTGTGTGACAAGCTAAAATCAAGAGATATACAAGACAGGGGAGTGTGTGATTTAAATGTTAGACAGTGTTTCAGGAGAGTGTTTTCCAAATATTATAAATAAATAGACTGAATAATTAAAATCAGAAAGTAAATAAGGTCCGTGTGCATGCATGTGTAATACAAAATCAGTCCAAAGCAGGTCTGAAACGTCTCTGAAACACTTTCCATGCTTATATAGCAGGTGTCAGAGCTCTAGGTCTTGTCAGAATTCTATGGACTTATGCCCTATTGTGATATGGTTTGGTTTCTCTGAAGGCTCTGAAATGATGGTTAATAGTAATAATTAGTAAAATACTACTCAAGATTGGTAATCTAATGCTGTCGTTCATCTCCAACACAGAGTGAACATTTGAGCATGAGATACAGCAAGATTTGGCCTGCAGTAATGATGCCCACATAAAGCTGAGGGGTGCTAATGCCTACTCATATATTTCTAGAAAGTGGCTTTGTGACAATGTACATTCAAATAAAACCTGAAGTGAATTCAATACTTAGTTAAAAAGAATGGATTCTGAGAGTAAATAACTCCAGATACTGTTAAAATACAATTTGTCACAAGTAGTTTCTACTCAATCACAACTGAGTTCACAGAGTACATTTGGTCATGTGTTCAGTCTAAAGAGCAGTCCAGGAACCGACCCCTGGTCCTCTTAAAATGGTGGTCTGGGGCTTGCTTCACCCAAAACCTAATATGAGGTGTGAAAGCTACCTGCTCTCTGTGCTGTGTAATAAGCTTAACTGGGGTGCGGTGCAAGTGCTTGCATCGACAGGATGGCTAAAAATCTCATCTTCTCCATGCCTTCCATTTGCAGGTATTGCTGAATAACGACACTAATGTGCTTTTGTCCATGGCTTGAGTGTGAAAATTTCGTATGGAATTGTGCAATCGATCCATGGTTTAAAAGGAATTCTTCTACATGAAAAGCAAAGCCCCGCCCCCAAACAAGCCCAGAATCAGTTCTTAGTGTGTGCGCAAGTATTCAGACGCCAACAGAGAAAGGTTTTTAACTGACAAAACCTTTGGCCAACAGTCACTACATTACTGAAGATCACTGTTCTGTGTTCCCTGAAAGAAAAGTAATTTTACCCAGAGACATTATCGGGCACGAAGACTTAGTTCCAGTACGGGTCACTTAGCAATGGAAGCGCTAATGAGTGTGTAGATGGGTGATGATGGGGTTTAGGAACAGTGATGTAGAGTTTGGCACCCATCCCAACGTCCTCTCTTGACTTCCAAAAGGAATAAACCAGGCTTAGCAGCAGCACTGGCTTCCTTCGAAGCCCTGCACTAATTAACCCCAAAGGGATCCAAACAGTGGACCGCTCCGGCCAAAGTCAGGAGTAAAAGGAACTCGAGCATGACGTGTTCATGACCCTTAAGACTGTCAGTCTGCAGCAGTCTGGTGAGCCGTATTAACGCTGACTCACAGGCCGTCCAGCAGAAAGAAGACTCAGAGCGTTTTCTTTTTGATGCCATCTCCAGGCCAAACACAAGGACGCTGTGATTTAAACTGTTTCAGTGCCATGAAAACACCAAGTGACCCATTTTAGACACAAATAAGACATGGCTTGTGTATGTGTGTGGAAAAAAAAAAAAAAAAAAAAAAGAACAAGGTTTTTATTTCACTGTACTTGCTATACAGGAATGATTTATTTTCCAAATGAAGACTGACTGGAGACACAAACACAGGCAGGCGCATGCCACATGAACGTTGTTAAATGGCCTCTTGTTGGCAGGGTGATGCGAGGTTGGCATGATTCACAGAGCTGCTGTAGTGATGTGATGTGTGGCGCTGTGCTGTGACAGGGCAGCCATTATGCTACCAGCTTGGGAGATGCTAGTCGTCCATAGAAGTGCATTAAACTCTCCACAAAACAGAGTTTGGAAGTGGCTCATCTCCTCATGCTAAAAACGGATATTTCTAAAGGACGGAGCATTAACTTTTCCTTAAGTGTTAAAGAACTCAGGAAATCATGATGCATCTTGCATGCTCCTCGATTTAACAGCTGCGAACTTAGTAGCAAGACAGCCTATTTAAAAATATTCCCTGTTAAAAAAGAAGCAGAGAAGACGTTGTCTGGATATATAGCAAAAAAAGTGACTAATTTCCGGAGAAAACCCTGCACAGGGTTTGGAGATGATTTAGTGGCACATGTTTACATGGCCCACCTTTAATGAAAAACTATTTATACTACTCTGGTTACAGGATGTAGTAAAATGTGGTCTCATTAGTACATATTTATAAACTCATTATCTAGCTCACCAAACAAGATATATAACTTCAATGTGCTACCCATTCCTTTGTTTTGGCGGCCCTGAATAAATGTAATTTAACTTCAAATCAATGTGAGTATGGTCCTGAGTGATGCAGGAGAAAGGCATTAGAGCCCTACTGTCAGAAGATAGAAGTCCTGCTAAGGACAGAGCCAAGAACTCTGAGGAAGAGGGACGGCATACACTCTTTTCCCTGTCAATCACAGTGATATGAGGCAATCATAAGCATCTTTGAACTCATGTATATGCAGACAGCTCGTTCCTGATTGAGCAATGCTGCCCTATAAGAAGCAGTGGTTTGCTTTATGAGCATCAGAGGAAGCATGTGGCTGGGGAGCTGGTTAGTGGGTGTGAAATGGCAAATGGTCAGACGGAGTAAATGTGGTAAAAATTATTAAATAAAAAGCATGTCAAAAGTATTGATACGCACTAAGAAAAATGAGATGTAGTGAGGAAGGGACAGCTTTGTGTTAACTTCTCTAATGTAAAATGTGTGCATTTGATAAAAAGCCAAAGTCTTTGGCCAGCACCACACCACAGTGCCAATAAATCTCATTTGTATGTGCCATGCTCTATTTATTTACAGTATTAAATAGAGATTTGTAAAGTCAATAGAAAGTGCTCCACTAGGCAACTGGATGGATGGATGGATGGATGGATGGATAGATAGATACCCCAGAAATGGTTGTGACTTTTCCAAACCTGAAGAATACTTAGCACCTTTGTGTGTTAACTGCAGAACTCTGACCTGTTTCTCTGCATGTGTGCGTGCAGCCTCTTCCTGTGCCAGCACCATCTCTCTCTCTGCAGTGATCTGAACACTCTCACGAAGCGCCTCTTCCAGTTCCTCGATTCTCTCGTCTTTCAGCCTCAGAGAGTCCTGTTAAAAATGAAAGTTTGTGTTAAAATACTTTTATTTTTTTGCTATAAGCTTTATTGAAAGATGAATAAAGCACAGGTGAAAGTAAGTGACAAGCAAGTAGCTCAATAAGAGCAGGTTGTTGGGGTCAACATCATGATGAGTGTGTCAGGACAGGTACAGAAGCTTCGGTGATTAAGGTCAGATGCGGTTGGCAGTCTAAGATCAGTGAGTCACACACTCATAAATGACTCGACCGAGACTCATGTCATACATCAGACAAGCCACATTGCTTTCCTCTGGACTTTGGTTACTCATAAAATAAACAGGCAATGAGTCAAGCTGCAGCTCTTATCCACTTCAAATTCGAAAAGCCCTGATGGATATTCATTCAGTCCTGGTATTTTCATGTGTCTGGTATCTTCAGAGTCACAAAATCTACCACAAGCAACCTGACGTCTCTTTAAAAAGAGCTGAGACTACTGGATAGGAAGGTCATGAGTTCCAAAACCATGGACCACCACGCTGCCATCACTGGCTCCTTGAATGAGGCCATATTCCTCAACTGCACAGTGGTATAAATGACATGAATGTAAGTTATACCCTGGATAAGGACATCTGCCTAATATAATAAACACACATACACATATATAGTGAGAGGAAGGGGTTTAAGTAATAAATAATACATCTTATATACTGCCCAAGTGATTCTCAAAAAATACCGACCAAAAGGAAAAACAACCACAAATGAAGCGATTTATATCTTTATATTTATATAAACAGGTGACAAATTAAAGGGAAAAGACAGAGGCTATAGGGAGGCATTTATTTATCTTGCTGATGAAGTTTGGATTAAGTTGTCCTTCCGGAGGTTATTCTGATACTGACTGCTTTTATTGTATTTCTAACCTGCCGGGCGTGTCTTTTCAGGATGACTCCGCCCACATCCAAGGGTTCACTAAAAGTTTTAATGTCGATGACATGCCATGGCCTTCACACTCAGCAGATCTCAACCCAGCTGAGCACCATGATGGAAGACTTTGGACTGGTGTTTTAAAGATAGTGCTCCCCGCCAGCTTCATCACCACCATCATCATCATCATCATCAAAAAAGACTAAATGAGGGAACAGAGACTTAGAGGATCAATGCCAACGTGTAATGACGTTCTTCCGGTGGTTTAAAGTGGCTTCGCACCTACCTAACACACGTTATGCTGGGTGTGCTTTTCATTTGCCGCTCATCTGTAAACACAAGTGTTCAGCATACTCTCCATGCAGAGTTCCTTCTTCCTGCTGCATAACAGACTTAAGCAGGCGGTGCGCTCATCCGCTGGAATGCCTGCATCTGCCCCAAATAAAATCTTTTTGAAACTAAACGCAGCAATTACTGGAAGTTGAAGCCTGTAGGGTGTAGAGTGAACGGTAAGACCAAACAGCGCAGTGTGGAAACAGGGAAGAAAAAAAGAAGAAGATAAAAATCTATATCTTTGACCATATATGTTGTTCTCTCCTCAGTGCCAAGCATCAGCTCCACATTCTTAAGACACAGCACAATCACTTTGGCTTGATTTAAAGTGACGCTAATCCTTTTTGTACGGTCAATATCTCATTACGTTAATGCTCCTGGTGCCAAAACTGCACAACTGATAGAAAGAGACACCTCAGGGAGGACCAAATTAAAGCCACATGGAAGAGTGCTGGGACTGGATGAGCTGCGGAGAGGCTTGGTGAGAAATTGAGCTCTGAATCCTACAGAATAAATTTGGAGATGAACAGCAAAACACAGCAAATATGACACGTGACAGTGTGCTCACCTTTACCTGCCTGTCAAAGGAATAAACATGAATAAATAAGAGCCTGTCAGGAGTAGCTAGCATGATCCCAACCTCTACTATGGAATAATGCCAAGTAAGAGAATGTACTAACGAATAGTAAGTTGCAAAATTATTGGAAATTTTTGATTTTATCTGCACAGCAGTTTTAATAATACACACAATGCTGCTTCGTGGAAATTCTTAAAACAATATATAGATATACATCTTTAACGACCAAGCTAGAGGTGACGGTGGTAAAGACAAACTTCCTGACAGAAAATGAGTGATAACCGATAGTAGGATTATAGATCATTAGAGTGTACTGGTGTAGAAGAGTAAAAACAGGCGTCAAGAGGGATGAGAATAGGACAGTGTTTATGATTACAGCAGCAGCTCTTCAGTACAAACCTACAATATCCAGGTGATAATCCACTGAAGCAAGGGTGAGAGTTAAGGGCAAGTTTATGTTTACGCTTAAAATTAAATGTAATATATATATATAAAATCCTATCCAATAAAAGCTTTTCAGTGGACTAGTGGATACTTTGCATACATGACTTATGTTATTAAATATCTTAAAAGGTGTAGAAAATACTGAACGTGACTCGTGTTGTTTAAACAAATCAATCTCCTACCAAAACACCAACTGATTGAATCCGATTTCTAGAATATTAAATAAATGAATACACTGAGCTAGCTCAAGGAGAGTGCCGCAAAAAGAAAAACCTGATTTCTGTTTAGTGCATGTTCCCTAGAGCAAACAGAGTGTCTCGGAACACAGATGCGGTATAAAACAGCCAGATTTCTCTGCAGGGGGCGAGAAAATGCTTTTCTAGTGGTCTTGGCACAAGAAGGAGAAGAGTCGCTAATGTTTACTGAGGAAACGGAAAAGAGCAGCGGGAGTCTGTCTCTCCTGGCTAGAAAGCGCATAAGCGTGGCCAACCGCACTGCAACATCAAGTGTAACTACCCCACAAACAGGCACAATAAAAAGTGCTTGCAAGTCTATTAAAGACCAGGAGCCTAGGGCAGGAGAAGTTTCCCACCCAGTCATCTAGAGCTCCTGATCAGATATGGAGTTCCTCTCAGGACAAACGCTGCTTTGAAGTGAAATGAGTGTGTGTTGGTTACTTGAATTAGCGAGGTCTGTTTAATCACTTCTCTTTTTAAACTCTCTAATCATGCTAGCAAGTGAAAAGTTGCTACTGTTGTCGCCTTTAGGGCATGCGACGTCCTGTTCTGCAGAGTAAAAGTAGTCCAAAACATCTCTATACAAGCCCACTATACAACTCTACACCAGTTTTGTTTAAAATGTAATTATATGAAGCGCTAGGCTTCACACCAGCTTCACTAACAGATGCTAATGCAATAGTTGTGTACGCTCACCAGAGGCACCAATGAGAACTTCCTTCCAAGCTTTATTTTATTTTTTTCTAAATGTCTCTACACACATTTTAATTAGAGACTGCATAAGAAATTATAAGATAAAAACGTGGTTACAAGAATGTTTTATCTAATTACGTGAATTGTTTCCCAGTAACTGAAACTAATTGTAGTTATAGGCTTAAGATGTGAGTGAGGATCATTCGAGGAATCATTGGATCCAGTCGCTTGGATTTGTCGCATAGACATAAAATGGCAAAAAAATACCACCTCATGGAGCTGTGTCCCTTGCTGGTGTGAAAGCAAGCCAGGCCTGAAAATCCAAGTAAAATCCCAGCAAATTCCTAGGAAGGTTCACGTGTGAAACAAGCTGATATATTACAGTTAAAAACACACCGCATTCGCTAAAGCACCTGATAAAGGAGAGTGCTTTTTCTCTATTACATGACCTGCAGCCTGCATTTTTTGTTAGCTGGTCTGTGTGTGTGACTGTGTGTGTGTGTACACTGGAAGCCCAGAGACTTTACAAGTTTCTACAGTTACAATATTTTTTTTTGCACATCTGCGTGCTAAAATCCCACAACACATTATGAAGTTAATATTGGCTGAGGTTCTTTTAGGGCATGTGGTTAAAGAGAAAGCAAGGGCTACGAATAGTGTTCACATTATTTTACTTGCTAACTGCATTTTACAAATTTTAGGGGGTTTTTTTTTTTGTTTGTTTTTTTAAAGCTGGCCTTGTCTCCCTTTCCATTTCACGCTATCGTTTTACATCTCTTCCTGACACTCTGATTGGCATTCACAAAGGCACAGACCTGTAACAGTGGTTCTCAGAAGCAAAACCACGTTGAAATGTAAGAAATGATAAGGTTCCAAGTTTATCTTCACCATCAGTCCTTGGCCTGGCAAGTAAGATCTTTTCCTCTTCTTCTGTACTCGCCTATATCCTCAGTTCTGCTCAAGAAAGGACAGGCTCCAAATTTACTCCCCAGTAAGAGTTCTGTTCCCCAGGGCAATGGAAGGAAAAAGACCGTAAGGGATCAAGCAGAAAGTCATTACCATCAAAGCTTCTCTTGAGTAAAACTTTGCCCTGAGCACACAGGCAAGTGCAGTGCTTTCCATGGCCCCTGTTTTAGGTACATAGGGTTAAGATGAAAAAGATAGAGAGACAGAAAGTCTAAAACAGCCTAAAGCAAGAGGATAAGAGAAAAAGCATGAGAAGAAACCAAAAGGAGTGAGATATGGTGTTAAAAAGGCAAGTGTAAACAAAGAGCTCTGGTTCTGATGACTGAACGAGAGACCTGCTTAGGAAAAAAAAAGAGCAGATCAGTTTCAGATGGTGTGGAGCTCAGGGCAGGCACATTCCTTTAGCTATGGATGAGACCAGAAATGGGACAGAACTGTATACATGTGCTATCACACAAGGTACACTGACAGACCCTAAAGCTGAATAATGAACTTGGCTGCACTGGTAAACTGCTTTACCAGGTTTAACCATACAACATTCAGGATAATAACTAGGGAACCTTTGTTGGACGTACAGGCAGGCATGACGGCCATACATCCATCCGATAAAGAAAAGAATTTTGCCCGTGCTCCAAATAGGTGGAGCGCTTCAGAAGAACAGTGCATGCTCCAGCCCGTGGAGACTTAGAGTTGGTTTACGTTTGAAGAGTTCTTTCATGCCAACACTTTGGAGTGTCAGTCATAAGCCCTGCGTTTGCTTCCTACTGCGTGACCTGCTCACGCTCGCAAGGTGATGAGATGGAGAATCAAACCTTTTATATAGGAAGTGCACCTCATCTCTGTTGTTTCATACTCAGCTGTCTGCCTTTCTTACCTTCCTGTACTTCCTTCTCATCTTAGCCACAGTGCTGTCTCCATTTCATTCTTTTCTGACCGCTGACCTTGTCTCTCGCCAACACATCCGTGCTGATGATTTTGCCTGCAGCTATGTCTCAGCGTCCGCTCATCCAAGGTTAGTTTGGCAGCCAAGTTAAAAATGCTCTTACCAAGTTAAAATGAGCGATGGGATTGGCAATTATTCAGATTTTAGGATGCTTAAGTGATCTCAAAAGCTCTGCCCATACACAGGTCTCACAGGATTTCAATAGCATGTTGATTCCAGCCTGAATCCTGGCATCTGTGGTTGTATGTCCAACATGGCCATACTCTGCCCCATAAATCATCGTGACACCAGCCAATCACAAGCTTCCGTGTACATGGAAGAGACAGATTCCTCTCTACCACTCTCTTGTGCAATTGAGCAGAACTAATTAGTGGGTGGCAATCCGGCACCAACTAAATGGTCCAACAACACAAAGCAAATCTAGAAATCTGAGCAATGTTATATAAGGCTCTTTTAATGTCAAGTTTGAAGATGTATCTGCTTTTCTTCAGAAGCCTAAATGATCAATACCACTAGCTATTGATGATGATTTTCCAAAGTATTTATTTAAAAGCTATTAGCCAAACTGAGAGGAAAACTTGGGTTATTAACCAGGTTCAGGTGCATAAATAAGCACATCCATCTGGTGCGCAAACAAACCCTGAACAAATGAAAACCATCCCATCTTGAACATGCACATACTCCCACATCCCATCACACAGCACCAGAAACAAAAAAACACTGATGATAATTGTTCTAGATTACAAAAATAGATTTTTTTCAAATATATTGGTTGGGCCATACACATTTAAGAAAAAAAGATCTGGATGAAAAAGCTCCCCTTCCCCAGAGAAAGGAGAGCCTTCTTGTTCCCTTGCATTAAAGCAGCAGCAGCAGTACTCTACCAGTGAGTCATAAAAGCCTTCCGTTTGACTCTTTTATATCTGCATCCTTAAAGAGGCCCATAAAGCCACAACACACCCCAAGCACTTCAGCTTCATTAAGTCCACTGTTTCTACCATTACCTATGGTTTTTCCCTTTGTAACATGTGTGTATAAATATTACAGTAAGCACCCGACTTTAATTTCACAGAAAAGGTACTGGCATACAATATCAGGAGGAATGGACCATTGCTTTCCAAGAGGTGTTTGTTTGGTCGCTTGTCATCTCAAGATTTGATAAGTGCAGCTTACTTCTCGCACGAGTCATTAGGTCCTCACAGCTGGACTGCTGTAGCCCAATACAGAAGATCTTCAATTTCCTCGAATTCACTCCATGAACTGAAAAACATTAATGCTTGCTTACAAAGCCAAAAATGTACCTGATTGTAATGTTTAAACCCTGAATCATCAAGCCATTCCTATCCACAGGAATGGCCTCGGACTCACCCACTTCCCTTCAAGACACAAGGCAGATTAGCAGTAGAATGCTTCGCTGTACTGTCTCCCTGGTGGTAGCATAAACTTGCCCTGCTAAGTTTAAACACGAGTAACTCAACGCCTCCACCGCCAACAATCCTAGTTCTTTTATTTATTTAATCATTTGAGTGCCTCAAATACTCTTAAAATATACCAAAAACAAAGCTATTGAAGAAAACTATTTGATTTGATTTCCTGTGACCTTGAGCCTGTTTGAATTAATTCCTAAAGCACTGTTAAAAGTACTGCGCTGGTATTATTGAAAAGTAATTGGGTCAGTGTGATCTCACTATACATTAATACATGTACATCGTATATATTAATCTTCAGACTCTAGGTATATTCTGTCGCTCCATCTGCACTCATTTTCCTCTTTTTCTGCAGTGCTGCACCAGGGCCCTCTGGTGACAAAAAGTGATGGGAACCATGTTGTTTAGAGTGAGACTGCAGAGTAAAACTGTCCAAACTCGTATCACGCTTTACAGCAGGTATTTACTATCGTTCATCATTTTAACGGTCATCCCCTCTCTATCTTTCCCAGAATGAATGACTTGACTTCATTTTGTCAATATTTAATCTGTGGGAAAGAGAAGGATGGTTTGATGATTCACTCTCCATGTGTGTGTGTGTCTGTGTGTGTGAGCCTTGTGGTGGAAAATATCTCGTGTTCCGTAGATGTGGAAGATGGTGATTCGAGAAGGCTAGATCCAGGGGTCAGAGAAAATCTTCTGCAAAACACTGCTCCTAAATTCCTGTCTTCTTGATGGTTTCTTTCTGGCTTGTCTCTCGACATGCAAGTCCATGTGTTCTGCATGCTGAAGTGATCTGGCTAGATTAATTAGAGGACTGATTTGTCCAGAACATTGTTTGGGAAGAACAACCCTGGCGCCTACAAAGCCCTCAGACTTTCTGAGAGGAATACATATTGAGCTTCAGGGTCAGACATAACGGCACTCCGCCTGACCACTTTACCATCTCCCAAGTTAACAGCAGCTGCCCTGAACATGACCACCTTGCTTCAAGGCTTGACCCCTGTATCCCCTCATCAAGACCCTTAATTAGCTGAAACATAATAGGAGCCCTTTTTCAGAGCTTGAAGAGACAGGAAACAAGAGGGTTATTGGTCTGTGGCCCCCTTAGTGACGTCCTGAGGTGACCTCTTTCAGTCTGTCTTGCTCAAATTATCTGTCAGGTCAATACAGCAAGCATGCCAGTCATCAGAAACGAACAGAGCTCTTTCCAAAACACAACCCTCATTTAGGTAAATAACGTGCAGTGGCTAGCTCCAGCAGTCCGGACTTATTCCAGTTCTCGCTTTGCCTCAGGACTCGAGTGTGGGGTCTCTATGCGGGAGGTAGTAGCTGCTAGTCTTGGATGTAGAAGGCCATCACTGGTTCAAGCATCTTCGGGTCGGTGTAGAAAGCCACAATGTGGCCTCGATAGCAACATGATCTCATAAAGGAACCTGGAGATCTAACTCATATACTAGTTAGGTTTGTGGCTGTATCACATATTTGCACACAGAAAAGGACGCACAAGCTTACGGTACGTCAGGTCAAGGTCTAATAACATAGTGACCTCAGTGTGGAGAATAAAGAAAATTAACTTAAATCAAAAACAAAGAGGAGATGACATGGGGAAACTGAAAATGTGAAACAAAAGGCTAAGTGAAAGTGACCAAGAGGCCAGAAGGGGGGATAAAAACACAAAATCAAGGCATGTTGCAGGGGTCGTTTGGTGTTTTTTGGCCTAGAGGTCTTTTAGAAAGAAGAAAAAAAAAACAGGCTGACCATAAAAGTTTGGACATTCTGTATAGCTAGAGGCTGGCATTAATGCTGAACTCAAATAAATATACTCTGAATCTGTGAGGTTCAATCAAATCAAAACCATTTGGTGGGGCTGTATGAGGATGTGTTGAATTGGAAACAAAAAAAAACCAAAAGTCCAAAAGTGAATAAATGTGTTTGAAGCCTAACAAGAATCTAAGCTAAGAAGTGTGCTTTCAGAGAAAACATATGGTCATATCATAATAAACAGTCGTATGGCAAACTTTCGGATGACAAAACGATTCAAACCCAACAAAACTTATTTTGTATAAACTCACTAATCATTGTCTTCATTACCCAAAATAGCACACAGATCTAAATCGTTCCTAAAAATCACCGGCCAGGAGCTTCCAGGTGGCCTAATGGTCACCACAAGATGAAATCAGAGTTCAAATCTGGGTGATGCCACAACCTTCCATAGCCACAAGTCTGAGAAAGCATAGCATTACGCTATCCACTGGAGATTAGAGTGACACTAGCCAATCGTGGGTGTGTCTGAGATCATGTGTATGGAAGCGGCTCTATTCCAAGCATGTTTAAGAAAACAATGACTAGTGAATGGAGACTATTCAGTGTGTACTTTAATATATACTGACTCACTTGACCTCCCGAGAGGCAGCATTACCTTGACCTGCTGAGAGCTTTCGTTGATGTTATCCTCACGCTTGCGTGCCTCCTCCATCAGCTGCGCATTCCGATTCTTCTCCACTTGCTCCTTGTGTTTCAGAGTGGCCACCTTCTTGCTCTGGTCCTTCATCTGCCTGCAAGATACACAAACCTTGTCAAAAAAAAACATACAGAACATGAACAGAGAAAATGTACACTACACAGACACACAAATCAATGCTTGCATGAAATACAAGTCAATCAAGCAGATGAGAAAAAACGTCCTTTGTCTTAGCCGTGGAATTTTTTTTCATTATTCCCCTCCCCAGGTGCTGAAGGATGACCAAAAAAAAAAAAAAAAAGAGAGAGTATGACTCAAAACAACACCCGAAAGCAAATATTATATATATATATATATATATATATATATATATATATATATATATATATATATATATATATATATATATATATATATATATATATATGCAGATAGCAGGGTAGTTTCTTTTACAGCAAACAGGAAACAGATTCTGTATGCGCTAAGCTCCATTGAGAAGCACATTGTAGGCCTGTTACGAGTGTCTTATTGTTTACATGACTGCGTCGTCTAAATTCTGTTCTCACAGCATCATGGCCAGATGAGTTACTAATCATTGACACGATCAAGGAAACCTGATCTCTTATCTTTTTCCATACACGGAGCAGATGTAGATGCGACTAAGCCAATATGATTCAGTTGAATAACACAGCAACCCTTGTGCCTTCACCGCAAAGCAGACCAGACATTGGAGGTAATGATGAAGCGGTTTGTGGGATACAACAGACATATGTTGTCCAGGAACGCACTACCTACTGCTCCTCAAGGACGGTAGATGTCTACATCTACACTGAGGCCGGGTTAAAAAACAGTGCGAAATCTTGGGCAGTAGAGTAGCAGTAAAATCTCTTGGGGCACATTACTAAAGTGTCGGGTGAGTTTCCAGCATGATTAAACTATGACAAGGTGATCCCAAAACAAGGACAGGTGACTATGTGCCAAGCCATTATACCTCCAACACCTGATCATTCTTCTGGACTAGCAATCAGAGCACCGGCAAGTCTGTGTTTAATGAGTAGTTGGAGAAAGCCACAGAGCTCCTGGCTCTTACGGTGGATGTCGGTCGAAAGAAATATCACCGTGTGGACCAAAATGAAGCCAGAACAACTAGTACAGTCCATATGTACATGTATGTGGTAGAATAATGGATGTATAGAGATATTTTTGGGGCCTGTATACTGCATATTTTTCAGGATCTAGAGTAGTACAGTATTTTAGATGTGAACACTGTAGCTTTATACCTACTGCTGTTGCAGTATACCTTTGGGGGGGGTAAAAATGCTCAATTTATTCTATTTAAAAACGTTCATCAGTTCCATGCGATTGAATTCAATTACCATGATTTAGCTGAACAAAGCCCTGATTAAATAAATCTGAACCCTCTTACTGAGCTTACTTTCAGACACGAACCCAGATCGCTGGTGTTGTGTGACTGACATTAAAAAAAAAAAAAAAGAAAGAAAAAGATAGTAAATAATAAAAAGAAATTAAAAAGCAATTAAATCACATTTTGAAGAGAAAATTAATATTTTTGTTTTATTTCTGTTTTAAATTTTCCTTTTTATAGTTTAGCATTAAACCATACTGTAAGGGTTAACCTTGACATGACAGTAATTCACAAAAGCTAACACACACACATACATACATATATATATATATATATAAAATTCTTTTGTTAATCATTTATAGTCACCTTTAATGTTGTGGAACATTTAACAAAAAAAGTTATAAAACAGTCATTTCCTCTCAAAACCTTGCCTTTTTTTTTTTATTAAAATGCAGCTGGTCACTCTGTTAGACCATTAAACAATACAATAACACTAGCTGTAAACTCACCAGGGTTGTATCTGATATCAACATGCTCTGTGAAGAACCTAAATAAAAGATAGCAAGGCTTCTGAAGAAGAAATGAAATGATACTACTCTTATTTGTTTGTCCTGATCCTGGTAGTATAACCTGTTTTGTTTTTGGTTGATTAGACATGCATAAGATTAGACTGCATAAGCTCCCTGTCCTGAAGACATTCCTGGGGAACAAACGTACAAAAAGTTACAGCTTAACCCCTGACTGTTACAAAGCACTGACACTGGAGACTCCTTCCACCAAAAGTTAAATAATCATCACATTTTGAAGCTGATTAATTTGTTACTAGAGAAAGAATAATGTACAAGAACAAGGGCTTTGCAGCTGAGATTACATTAATCAACACGCTCTGTCCAATCAGACTTGAGCATCGATCAGCACTTTGGTTTAATCTATAACATGAAAATGCACGTCAAGGTCCGAGATCGACGTAACAGAAAATTGAACTTGTAACGCGTCACAAAATCACTCAAGCACTGACCACGTTTGTACAGCACACAGAAATAACACTAATTTGGTTGGATTTTTTGTTTGGTTTTGACTTGAATGAGGTTTAATGCACTGTGACACCACTCTTGGCAGTAGACGGCCTAACCAAACCAGCACAAACAGTAATTTTATGGCACAAATTAGCACAAACGAATGACATAAGTTTATTAAATTTCTTTTCAGATGGTGCGCCAGCTTCACGGAGGTCTGTGAGAATTGTTAACTACTCCGCAACTCCGTCCACTAGAGCCCACAGTGTGCCGTACCGCACTCGGCTGCAACCATGTTCCTCGCTATCCAGCCCTGGCAGGCTCCATGTCATATTGTTCAAATCATTATCCCAAATCTGATGCCTTGCCAAAATCCCAAAGCAACATGACACATACTCTGTCTGACTGTATAAGAACCTAGACCTTTCTTATGCACACACAATAGGTCATAAACTGGAATTTTCCCATTTAGTCTCAGGCCAAGCCATCTGCTTGGCACTGACAAAACCCTTAATAAGCAGCGGACTGTTATGATTCTGTGAAAGATTCCCTGATTCGTGTTTTTGATGATCTAACTCCGAGGTAACCTTCCTCTATTGAGTTCAGCAGGGAAAACAATCATTGTAAAAGGGGGACTCAGCCGAGTCTGATGGACGTCTGACTCAGTGGAGCTTGACCGATTCTGAAACACGTGTTGAAAAAGGAGGCCGATTATTTCCAAGATTTGGAAAACACTCCTTAAGGAATGGCGCAGAAGAGACCATTAAGGATTCTTCTATAGTAGAAGGTACATTAACAGTAAATCTCAATATGCAGGAATAAATCACAATAAGCGCTATCACATGTGTAACTTTCTTTTTGTAAATGTTTCCAATCGGTCCCTCTACAGAAAAATTACATCCTGCTCTTCAGCCATTTGTACCAGAGATTCCTTTACTGGTCTCCGAGCGCAGTGACCACGCACAGATCCGTGGAAAAGGGCAGACAAGTAATGGACTACTCGTATTATAGTGTCTAATGAGAGCATGTTATCATAAAATATGACGTCCAGTGTCATAAAAGATGTTTCTTACTGCATCACAGTTAAGGCTAATAAGCTTCCTAAAGTTGTCATGGATAACTTTATTAAACATGATTCAAATTGTTATGGCTCTGTATCTTCTATAAAGTCCTTGCAGGTGGAAAAAATTCATAGAAACCACAACTAACCTGTCCCCAGACATGTACACTAGGCAATATTTCACAACATACTCTCAGACTGATACGAATGCTAAGAAATTAAAAAAAAAAGCAAGCTGTCAGACTAAAAGAGTTGTAGGACAACCTGAAAGCAGCAGGTTACAGTAACAGTAACACAAAGACCACTACAAGCAATGAACTAGAGCTCAATCGTCGCTGCTTTTTTGCTTTAAAAAAAAAAAAAAAGAAATCTAACGAAAGAAAATCTAAGAAAGAAATCTAACAGCATTCCCAAAGCAGTTAGACGGATCAGAATTTAGCATGCTTGGAGAAAGACGCTCCGCACATATGAACAACACGATGATGTACGGAGGCATCACATTTCATCAAAGGAGCGATGAAGTGATGAACTGGCCACATCCATTACACGACTAAAAGTATGTGGACACCTGAGTGCTGAATGTCCCTTTACAAAACCACGGGTATCAATATTGAGTTGTTCACCCTTGGCAATTAAAATAAGCTCCACTCTGCTGGGAAGGCTTTCCACTAGATGTAGATCACGGCTGTGAGGATGTGTGTTCATTCGGCTACAAGAGCCATTAGTGAGCTCAGGTGCTGATGTTCGGTGAGGAGGTCTGGGGTTTAGTCGGTGTTCCAGTTCATCCCAAATGTGTTCGGCGGGGTTGAGTCAGGAATCTCGAGTTCTTCCACTACAACCTTAACACACCATGACTTCATGGAACTCACAGGGACATTGTGATGCTGGAACAGTGCTTGGGTTTTTGGTTTCTGGGGAATTAAAAAAACTGAAAATGTAGTGCTACTGTTACATTCTAGAAAATTCTGTGCGCCCATCTTCATGGCAACTGTTTAGGAAAGAGCCACACATACATGTGTTGCTCAGGGGTCCATATAGTGTATTATTGGGGAATTTAATCTTATGAGCCAAAAAAACTGAATTTGGGGAGAAGTTTCAACAGGTCAACAAGCCAATCTCCTGACATGAATCCTGATGAAAATTTATGGCGAATTTTGAAATTGTGAGTTCATCAGAGAGACCCTCATAACCTTGAGAAATTTGCCAAGAGCAACGGGCCAAAGATGAACCACAAAGCTGCAAAAAAGCTACTTACTTCTTACTGTCCAGGTCTCGAAGCTATATTCACCAAGAAGTGAGGGGAAAATATTCAGACACCACAAATTATAATTTTTTTTATGTTTATGAATACATACTTTTTTTTTTCCTTCCCATTTACAAGTAGAAAGTCCCAAGACATATTACGTGTCTAAATCCGAAGCGGATATATATGCGCTGGAAGTATATTAAACGGAGCGAAAGCGTCCGAACACTCGTTTCCCCTCACTGTACACGTCTTGTCTGTAATGTATGCACGGTACAAGATTTGTGGGAGTGTGGAAATCAGAGCTTTATTGTATCTGCTATAACTCAGAAGAGAGAAACATGCCAAGAAGCCAAAGTAGCCCAATTATTCAATCACTCATTCAGGTCCGTATAACCGAAATATAAGGGCAAAGACACATGATAAATATAGGAGAAATTTGGAGAGGTTATCTCACCCTTCTATTAACACAGCAGGCAAGTCTGAACATGCACGCACACACACACACGCACGCACACACACACACTAAATGGAAAGATCTCTACAAAGCCAGTAATTATGTTAACAGACTTGAGTTATTGGGGTGAAAATTGGAAATCTTTTCCTGAGAAGGTGGAAGCCGTCAGGGTTAGTGACTGTTGTAAAAACAGCAGAGCGGATGGATACTGAAAGAATAAAAGAGAAGTGAACTCTGGCAAATAGAAACACCCATTTACATGCTATGGAGAGTACCTTCTTTATTTCAGCTTTTCCAAGATTAACATTTTCCTTTCCTCTAAATAAAATCCGGCACTGGAGCATATACGCATCTTCCCGCGCTCTGGTGGTGCGGATATATGCTTCATTGAACCCAAAACGGTGGTAGCTCTGGAAAAACTCTCTGCACTTATCTCTCCATCCAACTTCGGGGCATCCAGAGAGCGGAACAAAAGGAGAGATATTAATGAGGAGGTCACGGCAGGAACAAGTGGATTTAAAAAAAATGAACCAAAGATTCAAGTGCAAGACGACCTTCTTGAAGAGATATAAGAAAAACACGGTGCGCTTTGATTTTCTTGTCAAAGTTTTCCAAAAGCTCAAGAACCTCCCAGTAAGAATTACGCACTGGGGAGATCTTTCAACACCACGCCATGCCAAAGACAACCTGTCGGACACGTGAATAAACACGAACGCACACATATACAAATTTAATGACTTACAGATATCCACTTCAACACACACACACACACACACACACACACACACACACACAGATAAGTGTGTCCTAATATTTTAATAGGTTTAAGATTCATTTCTACTCAAGACAAGCTCTTAGTTTCAGCCATTACTTACACAGGCATCAAACACTAGAAGTATAAGAAATTTTTTAGATTTGTTGTGCTGGTCCTGATGGCAACATTAATAATTTATATCAAAGACAGCTTTAGGCGGTGTGTTTACTGCGTAAGACTTGAAAAGGCATCACAATTCTCAAGATATTGGTTAAAGCATTGAGGGGAAAAAACATCAGAGTGCAAAAACTTTCTTCTCTTCAGGAAAAAAAAACACAAACTTCTGCATAACACGTCGCTCATAACACGAAACTCGCACCAAATAAATAATCTCTCAAAAAAAAAAAAAAAAAGAAAAAGTTTCTTGACATGAAAACTACTGGAGCACAGCTGATATGTTTGGATATTTTCATGTACGAATTTTATTTCATTAAAATTCGAAAGTGTTACGTTTTACTTAGCCAGAGAGAAAAGCTCATTAAGAAGCGCGGCTCAATTACGACCAACACTGGGAAAAACACACAACACTGAAGTGTAGCAGGCTTGCAATCCTGAGACGAACACACAACTGAATATACACAGAGGAAGAAAAATAAATCAATCATGATTTTATGAGCTGTGCAGGCTAGAAAACAGAAAACCACTAAAACCCACTAATGTGCTGACAGCGCTGTATGCCATTATCCTCACACTCGCAATCCAACATGGAGTAAACAGCATGGAGTCAACTTGGCTGGTCAAAGTCCATCGATTATTACCAAAGAAAAAAAAATGTTTTTAAGTGAAAGGGAATGTTTTTTTCGCTTTACTTCTCTCTGCTTAGATCAGTGTAGTTAGGCAGTGCAGTACAATAGCACAATCCAGTCCCCTAAGAAAAGAAAAAAAAAATCACAAAATATTTTTTTATGATGTTTGTGCTTGTGATGCAACGTGCAGTTTTCTGTGCTTCATCTGTTAAACCCCTACCAGTGAAGACACGTATATAACGACTTTCTCTGTGTTCATGCTAGATGCACGTGAACAGAAGTGGGCTTTGGCTGAACGCATGTCGCAATGACGTCACATGGCTTGTCTTGAGCCAGTAAATCTGCGGTCATTTCCAGAAAACCGCAAGCTCCTTCTAATATCACAGCATCTGCATGATTTGCTGTTAATTCCTGCCATCAAAAAATCCTGGTCTCAACTCGAGAGTACATGTGACATTTACTTCTAACCAGTGTACAAAAATATACTCCACAACTTTAACCCTGATCAGGCGGTTAATAAAGAGCACAAGCTTCACATCTCGCAGCGTAACAGTAAAACCTTGAGATTCTGTAAAGCTCTCTCCTTTCCTGCTATTTGTATCTGTATTCATTTAATAGATGACATCATCTGCTCAACCCAAACAATGTATTTAAGTTCATGTTGCATCCCTTGTGTGTATCTGTGTTTTCTTCTTAGCTGGTCATCTCCATGCTTTGGCCTGGCATGTAAGTTTAAAAAAGAAATAAAATAAACAAAAAGTCACGATACTGAAGACTCCTTGGTTCTTGTCTGATGGTGTTTCCCAAGAAGCAATAAGAAAGCTAATATCGCAGCTCTGTGGTGTTTCTGTAGGTTCTTCCAGCGACGGTATACGAAAACCAAAGCTCTGATATTAGCAGCTTACCATCTGCGGTAAGTGCTGCTATTTGAAACTGACAGAGCTGGACTTCAGAGCTGCCAAGACAAAATTGTGTCAAGGTCTGCGGCCAGGTGCGCGATGGGGCGCCCCTTTACACACGACACTACGTGCCAACATCTGTCCGCTCTCATCTGTGTGAGCAGCAGCGCATGAAGAGCCTCTGCTGGATGACTGCCCCCTGCCTCTCTGACTAATAAAGTTAATCATGTGGCCTCACACTGCGCTAAACTAACCAGAAACCCTGCGGAGACGGCAGACAGGCCGAGATGCCCCTCAGATCCATCTTCACACACTTACACGCACAGCTGCTGGCCTCCTTTAGACCTCAGCACAGACACAAAGCATTGTGGGTAATCCATTCTGTACCCTGACTGGTCACTTATAAAGCTCTGTAATAATGCATGAATCAGTCTGCATGATAGACTTTATAACACAGGATCACTGTTTGTTTGTTTTTGACACACACTCAGTACTCACCAGAAACCTCAAAAATATTTCCATTAGGAGCCCTGAGGACTGCTACAAAGCAAAGAATCTCTTAATCTCGCCCTGCGACGCTTCTGTGTATTTCACTGTTAACACATTACACAGTGAGGAAGGCCTGCAGTGCCCAGCAAAGGTATTGGCACCCTTTAGAAAACTGGCTATATTTCATGCAACCCAAAAAAAAAACAAAAAAAAAAGCCCACCCTTTCATAATCATCAACACCCTAAGGCAGAGAAATTGAAACTATTGCAAGCGGAACTGCGAGGGTGGGAGAAACATTAAGACTGCATTAGTCCTGTTATTTTACATATTTTGTTTGGAAACACAGGATTCAACTGTAACATACTCCAAAATACATCATCTTCCATGACAACAACAGACAAGCTAATCAACATGGGATTTGAGCAGGCGTTTTAAACCGTCTGGTATTAACTGACACTCTCTAGAAGCCCCAAAGAGTGCAAGAGAGAGAGAGAGAGAGAGAGAGAGAGAGAGAGAGAGAGGGAGAGAAAAGAGAGGGGAGGAAAAGAGAAGAGAGAGCGAGAGGAAAGAGAGAGAGAGAGAGAGAGAGAGACAGAGAGAGAAGAGAGAGGAAGAGAGAGTGGGGGGGAAGAGAAGAGAGAGGGGAGAGAGAGATTGGGAAAGAGAAGAGAGGAAGAGAGAGAGAGAGAGGGGGAAAGAGGAGAGAGGGAAAGAGAAGAGAGAGAGAGGGGGGGGGAGAGGAGAGAGAGAGAGAGAGAGGGGGAGAGAGAGATGGGGAAAGAGAAGAGAGGAAGAGAGAGAGAGGGGGAGAGAGAGATGGGGAAAAGAAAAAGAGAGAGAGAGAGAGGGGGAGAGAGAGATGGGGAAAGAGAAGAGAGGAAGAGAGAGAGAGAGGGGGAAAGAGGGGAGGGGAAAGAGAAGAGAAGGGAAGAGAGAGAGAGAGGGGAGAGGAGAGAGGGAAAGAGAAAAGACAGAGAGAGAGAGAGAGAGAGAGAGAGAGAGAGAGAGAGAGAGCACAGTCACACTTCAGTGATCAGTGCAATATATGTATTGTCAGGCATGTGTAGATGAATGGGAGACTCCCGGCTTTAAGAGGCTTGTGCTGAAGAACAGTGATGTGAGTGCAGCAGAGGTTTTGGAATAAAACAGAAGAGGGGGTTTGTTCAGTGAGGGACTTTCTCTTCCTGGGGAACAGCAGCACAAATCAAGCCTACAGTCTGGTGTGAACTCCAGAAAGAAGAGAAAATAATGAGTGTGAGAGACAACCACACACTGAGTGCTGTGATCCAGGTGAGAAGAGGGGGAGGAGCACCAGTGGCAGACACACACACCAGTGGCACGCGCACACATACGCGTGCACACAGACACACCAACCAGTGGCGCGCACACACACGTGTACACCCAAACACACACACCAGTGGCACATGCTCTCACTCACACACACACACATACACACACACACACACACACACACCAGTGGCGCGCACACACACACGTGCACCCAGACACACACCAGTGGCACATGCGCTCACACACACACCAGTGGCACATGCGCTCACACACACACCAGTGGCACATGCACTCACACACACACCAGTGGCACATGCACTCACACACACACCAGTGGCACATGCACTCACACACACCAGTGGCACATGCACTCACACACAAACACACACATACACACACACCAGTGGCACGCGCACACACACGCGCATGCACACAGACACATAGACCAGTGGCACATGCGCACACGCACACACACCAGAGGCGCGCATGCACACACACACACCAGTGGCACGCACACACACACCAGTGGCACGCAAACACACACACACACCAGTGGCACGCAAACACACACACACACCAGTGGCACGCAAACACACACACACCAGTGGCATGCAAACACACACCAGTGGCACGCAAATACACACACACACCAGCAGCAAGGTAGTTTCACTCACACAAAATGTATTTCTGAAATGAAAATGGCCGCTCTGATCGACAGCCTTAAGTAAGAGACAGAGGCAGAGACAGAGGCAGAGACAGAGGCAGAGGCAGAGGCAGAGACCTCTCGGCAAAAAACACCACCAGCTACACCGAGATGAGAATGTTTCTTGTTTTATCTCGTAAAAAATAAAACCTTACACCACAGCACTGCTGACTCTTCGTATCTGATCGGTCATAAAGTACAGATTTTCCCACTTCCTATTATCCCAACGTTTTAAAAACTTTCACGTTTCCATGGTAACAGTTTGCACGGGGACTCGTAGGATGGACGCTAATACATAATGAACTGAGGAGCCTGATAATGAACTCATTAAATGTGCGAGTCTCCAGTGTCAGCACTCAGTCTGAGGTTTTCCAATACAGGAAATGAACAAGGAACGAGGCTTTATAGCTGTTATAACAAACATCACGTCGTTTATTTATTTATTTTAATATTGTGTGTTGTATTTCAGCATACCTCCTGAGGAAAACTAAAAACTACATCTTTAAAGCGGCCTGCTTGAGTTTAAAGCATAAGATGACCCATAGCAGGGCTGACTAGCCTCCAGTGGCCAAGCAGAAGTGTATTAAATTATGTAAATAATGGACTATTTTCTAACTCGGGTAAGGCCAGGGTAAAAAGCGGAACATTAAATGAGATGAAAAAGCACACTTGAACAGACCTGCGCTCATAATAAACCAGTATATAACATTAAGGCTGTGCTTCCTCCTGTCATTACTTCCTGTTTCCTCCCTCACCCTCCATGTTTGATGGACACTTTAAATATATGACAGAGGATTAAGAAAGCTCTGTCTACTGCTCTCAACATTTTTATGTCTTTGTGTTTCTTCTGTATTGTAAAGTGACCATGAGTTTAAGTAAGACACGACATAAATGAAACATTTCCGGTGAGATTTCCTAGTCGGAAGTCGGAAAATACAGCAATTTTTAGTCAAACGCAGTGTCAGGTTCTGAAAACGCAATATTTCACACTAGTTCACTTATTCACTAATTTGTACTCATTCTTCTGATGCCTTCTCAGTCTTTTCATTTAACCATTTGTGAAAGCAGGTCGGTTTTGACGTAGAACCATAACGGCACGTGAAGTGCGGATATATTCACTTTCCTGACACGTACGTGCCTGACTCCACACGGCGGCTACACGAGCAGCCCTGATCTCATACACACTCGCATATCTTATGTACATCAGGAGAATTAAAAGCGACGTCCGCAAGACGTACCAAAAAAAAAAGAAAAAAAATCTCTGTCCATCTGGTTTCCGAGCTGTTTCGCAGTATCATGCAGAGGGACGTTCAACAGAAGAGCTCCGTGTCTCTTTAAACCTTTGTGCTGTCGTTGTGATTGCTGTCATGATTGTGTCTCAAATCCAAAAGCCTTACCATACACTTAAAAATAGGAGGAAAACCAGTTGATTAGCATAACATTATGACCACCTGCCTAATATTGTGTTGGTCCCCCTTTTGCTGCCAAAACAGCCCTGACCCGTCGAGGCATGGACTCCACCTCGCAACTTACAGGACTTAAAGGACACTTTTAATAGATACTGACCACTGCAGACCGAGAACACCCCACAAGAGCTGCAGTTTTGGAGGTGTTCTGATCCAGTGGTCTAGCCATCACTATTCAAACTCACTCAAATCCTTACGCTTGCCCATTTTTCCTGCTTCAAACACATCAACTTTGAGGACAAAATGTTCCTATATCCAACCCACTAACAGGTGCCATGATGAGGAGATCAGTGTTATTCACTTCACCTGTCACTGCTCAATGTTATGCCTGCTGGTTTGTTTAGTCAGTCGCAGAAACAAAAACAGGGTTGTTTGAGACTATACGGCCTCCATTAACGATGTTTGTATTGCAGCACATGGATACATCACATTCATTTCTGAGGATGTGCACAATGACTGCAGGACACGAACAGTGGCCATTTTGTGTATGCACAGTTGACAGCGAGTAAAGAGCAGCCTTTAAAGACACACACAGTCCCAGACAGTCTCCTCGGTGTCAGAGACGCAGACGTACCCAGGCTGAGTGGCACGATTTTAACCTGCAACCATTTGGCAGCTGAAAACGGAAAGGGTGTGAGATAGTGAAGTAAAGCAGGCGTACTAACCTTGAAGTAATACTGAGGAGATGAGTCAGTGTTCCAGTGTAACGTTAAACAAACAGAAAGGGAAAAGGAGAGAAAAGAGAAGACAGAAGGGAAGAACAGACACAGCATGAACAAGGTTAGCATTAATTATTATTATTAGCAGCAGAAACAGTCTGCCAGTGGCAATATATTAACACGAGACAGGAGAGGAGAAAAGAGTCGGCTTTCATGACGTACAATTGTGTCAGTTCTGGCAGATTAAAACAGAAACATTAACATTCATATGCTGCAACATTTACACGAGATCTCCAAATTATAGACCCTTTTTAAAGATGACAGCTGCTTTGCATAAATATTCAACAAAAGCATTAATGGTGATTAGCTGTTGGTTTGAATAGAAAATCTGACGAAGTGCATCTTCTTGTTCAATAACATTTTTGAGGTTTTTTTTTTTTTGAGCCCTTTTTGTTCTTTTATATTCACACGTTTTTCTTTCCTTCACACTCTGAGAGCTTCAGCTCAGTCATTCGTGACAGAGATCCTCTCAAGCCTCAGTAATTGCCATCACATTTGATAAATAAATATTCCACTGTCCCAGTTCAAGCTGCATTCAGTTCACTGGCGTCTGAAGGCGTATTTAAATCAGGACGGCCTCCGCGCCACTGATCTGCAAGCCAGAAGTTTTACTTTCTCTCGCTCGTAGAAAGGCTTGCAGAAAGTCAGGCAGCTAATCCTGACAGAGGAGATGAGCAGGAGAACAATAGCACAGAACATGAGCTTCGATCTGCCAACCTCGAGACGCTTGGGAAACTGTCACAATAACCGCGTGTCAAAATGTGTGAGCTAGTGACGCTGCTTTCTAAACACACACGAGGCTTTTGATGAAGTAGATGATCCTCCTGCGTGTTTTCTCCTGCGAGTATTCCACATTTCAGGGGTAATTAGCCCCGGTTCTGCATACTACACTTCCGAAACTCTTATTTCCATCCATGGAGCTTTTCAAAGGCAACTCTTTGTTGCTAAATCTGGCAGGAGATATGGAGACAGAAACCGCTGGTTGACTTTACAGATTTATTCTACCTCATGTTACATTCCAGATCACTGATCCAGCCTATAACATCTCCATGTAAGAAAGCAAACCTCGCTCATGATCACTGAGCACACCATCCCAGTGCACGGTGAAGCATGGTGGTGGTAGCTTCGCCTTGTGAGGATGCTTTTCCATCAGCAGAAGGGATTGGAAAAGTGGACAGGTTTGAGAACACGACAGACGGAGATAAATAGAGGGTAGAAAACTGAAAAAGAATGATGAAGAGGTTCATCTGCATACAAGACAACGACTTTTAATCGCAACGTTTCTCTTTCTATAGAGAGTAAAAAACTGAGAGAGACCCATCAGCATCCTCTCAAATTCATTACATCTCTTTGTGCTTACCATCAGCAGAAACGTCCAGACAAACTTCATATACATCTCTGATGAATATCCCAATTATACACAAATGCCTATAGACATAGTGACACACACAGATGCTGTTGCTGACACACGCAGATGAAGACACACGTATATTCTCCTGTCGGTGTGTACAGAGCAAGTCTGAGGCCGTGTAAAATAGCAGGTGCTCTGTAAGTCTGGAAAGCTGCGGTCGGTTCCTCGCATACATCCAGCATGCGCTCACAGCATGAACGCCGTCCCTGCAGGGCTAAAACGCACATCATTACCGAGAGCTGGGAGGAAAGCAGATATTCCACAAACTCAAGCCCATGCTGAGAATCTGAGTCAAACACAAAGTCCTACAGGACTGTGGTGTGTTTTTGGGATTCGGAGAATTAGCCCGAGATTTAGACGCCGGTCCCGAATTAGATACGGCCGAGTGCAAAAGTTCGGGTGTTAAAAAGGAAAACGTGTCTCTGTTTCACAATTTATGTGCAACAAAAAACAAAAGCGGAGGAACAGTAACGTGAAAACATGTCTAGAAGAATGGTACATATTAGGACTAAAAGGATCCACAAGCTGCTCTGAGGATAGAACAAAGGGAAACGATGGCTTTGAGTTATTAAACAACTCTTACAGCACAGCTATGCCGAGGTCTCGGATCTGACAGGCCAGAAAATGTTGATTCATTTTTAGAACAGACAGCTGTGGTTAATAACACGTTTAAATCTAATGTGTTATCTTTTCTACAAAGAATTCAACAAAGGCATTAATGGTGATTAGTTGTTTGTTTGAACAGAAAATCTGACAACTGTCTTGTTGTTCTAGGGATCCTCAAATCTGGCCCACGAGATCCACTTTCCTGCAGAGTTTATCTCTAAACTTAATCAAACACACCTGAGAATGCTAATCAGTGTCTTGAGAACCATTAGAAAATCACAGGTAGATGAGTTTGATCAGGGTTGGAGCTAAACTCCGCAGTGCACTGGCCCTCCAGGGCAAGACTTGAGGAACCCTGTTCTAGACGATTTTTGTGCTTTATCTTTCTAATTCAGCTCTTTGTCCTTCTTTTTCTCTTCAGTTTTCTGAAGTTTTCTCTTCAGTTATCATTTCTGACTGGCCAGAAGATGTTTACTAAAAGTAAATGCTGGAAAATTGCTGCGGTAGAAGATGAAGAAGCAGAAGCAACACTCCAGGACATGATAAAAAAAAAATATTCAACTTCTACACAGTAAAATGAACTCAGTCACACAACCCTATCACTGATTTTCCTATAACACCACAACGATGAATGATTTATAGCTTAGATGATCAAATCATGTTCAGAAAACGTTTGTTAAACCGAACACACTAAACGTCCTGTGGGGGTTTTTTGTTTGTTTTTGTTTTTCTTAAGGGTGTGCAAACTTCTACACACAACTGTTCATTCATTCAGAGAGCTGTTAAAAGTTAACTTCTGTTATAAAGTTGTGGTCTCTCGTTTTTAAAGGAGGAAAACTCAAAACAAAAATCAAAACACTTTGTGTGTAGTGTCAACTCGTTGCCATGACAACAAATGAAGCAAATAAAGTAAGTGTGAAAACTGGAATCGGATCGGAATCGTAAAACTGGTCCTGACGACTTTAATGTGCACCTGGAGGATGCGATACAGATCCATGTTTACTCACAGTCAGCTGTAGGGTTACGCACATCACTCTTACTTACATGACTACACACACACAGCATTTCTGATAAAAAGACACACAGAGCGATCAAAATGCATATCCTGTGTGTACATCCTGTGAACATGTGTGTACCTCTCCAGTTCAATGATCTTGCGGTCTTTGTCATTCTTCTCGTTCTCCATCTCTCGGAGGATCTCCAGCAGACGGTCCACTTCAGCCTGGGCTTTCCCAGCATCCTCTCTGTGTCGGTTCACCTCCTGCTCCAGGGAGCTGATGCGCTCTGACAGCTCCGTGTTCGCCTGAGCCTCTGCAGCTGCCGTCTGAGCCTGAGCACAACACACGACAGGGTTGAAGGTTAGCGCTACAGTACAGCTGGAAGCAAACGTGTGCCAGTGCATCTTTTTTTTTTCCCTCTCTCTGCAGAAACTGAAGGATTCAGTGAAAGTGAAGCTGCTCAGGATTATCATCGGACAGCGCGGTGTTTTTGCAAAACAGGATTTCTAATGAGAGATGAATAAAAGTAGCATTTGGCTCTGTATTGGACTCACAAGTGCCAAATGTCTGGCCTAATAGAAGCCTGGGTAGTGTCAGACCCTGTGAGTGTGTGTGTGTGTGTGTGTGTGTGTGTGGACTAATACCTTCTACCTCAACTGCAAGTGATGACCTCACAACAACCCAATTGTATCGCAAAAAAAGCACGTTATATTGATGCCAAATTAATTAAGTGTTCCTTCAGTAATCCAAGTTGGAATCAGATGCCAAAATGACATAGGGTCTTCAAAACACAACAACAAAACACACTACACAACGCTCTAGAACCCTGGTCCTCAACGGCTCTCGCCACCAGCACCGCATTCATCGTTGTGACTCTAAAAGCAAACGAAACAAGTAAGACAGATTAAAACATTTTAAAAACGCTTTTCTCACAAAAACTCTCTCAAACCTAAGCATCGTTTTTAACACACTACAATAATACGGTTCAGTTCTTATCCTGAATAACAAATATAAATAAATAAATAAATAAATAAATAGATAGATAAATAAATAAATAAATAAATAAATAAATAATAGAAAAAGAAATGTGTGTGCGCAATTATGTTTATTAATCACTAGGGCTTAAAAAAAATTAAATAAAATATATGAATAAATGAATAAATAAAGCAGGAGAGCGGATTAAAAGAAAGGTGAAGCGTTTTTAAGAATAAAATAAATCGATTTAAATTAGAAATTTTATTTGATTTAAAACCTCATGCCGCTTATCCTGGTTAAATTTCCCAACATTGTTGCGGTGTTTGCTTTTCTTTTGCTAAATGTTGAGAGTCTCTCCACTGCATTAGCAAAGAAAAGCGTGTGTTTCTATCAGGAACAGCAAACCTGATTAGGACTGCATTCATTTTTGGAATTCGTTCACAAATATATATATAATAAAGTGTGGATATAAACGTTTACATACATAGCATAGAGATTTGATTTAGATATATGTGATAGAAATTAGTTTTAGATCTGTAGTTTACTGGGAATGTCAAGAAACAGATGTAAAAAAAAAATAAATAAAAATAAAAAAATCACCAATCTGGCAACCAGGATTTCTCCATAACCCTTTTCTCTACAGGTGCTCGAACGCTTTGCAGAGATTTTTATTAGTCCTGACATCAAGAAATCATGTTTCATCTCCAGCACAAAGGAGTGCAACTCTTAAACGCCGGTCAAACACACTCATCCATAATAGGAATACACTGACCAGGCATAACATTATGACCAGCTGCCTAATATAGTGTTGGTCCTCCTTTTGCTGCCAGAACAGCCCTGACCCGTCATGCACTGTGTATTCTGACACCTTTCTATCAGAACCAGCATTAACGTCCTTTCACCTTAACTTCAGCAATCTGACCAACAGTAGCTCATCTGTTGGATCGGATCACACGGGCCAGCCTTCGCTCCCCACATACATCAATGAGCCTTGCTCCGGTTCACCACTGTTCCTTCCTTGGACCACTTTTGATAGATACTGACCACTGCAGACCGGGAACACCCCACAAGAGCTGCAGTTTTGGAGATGTTCTGATCCAGTGGTCTAGCCATCACAATTTGGTCCTTGTCAAACTCGCTCAAATCCTTACACTTGCCCATTTTTCCTGCTTCTAACACATCAACTTTGAGGACAAAATGTTCACTTGCTGCCTAATATATCCCACCCACTAACAGGTGCCATGATGAGGAGATCATCAGTCTTATTCACTTCACCTGTCATAATGTTATGCCTGATCCGTGTATATTCACATAACGACAGTGAGACATTCTGTAGGAGGCAGAAAGAAGGGACTGCAGTTTTATCGGCGCTGGCTGCGTAGTTCAATCTCTTCACACAGTTCTTAAAACTAATTTGCTAATAACTCAACTTCCAAAACCATGGACCTTGAATGCATTCTGCCCTCAAATGTGTGAAAAACTATATTGTATATAAATATACTGCCAAACTATTTGTGTGTGTGTGTGTTAGTGAGAGTGAGAGAGATTACATGTCAGGGTCGAAAACTGTAAGCGAAAAATCCCAGATGGCTTTCTAAAATTAAACCATGCCATCAAATATTCTGTAAACTCATAAACACAAATATAAAACTAGCTTTTTGGATATAAAAGACATCGCCTGGCTGCTTGTGATGTACTGTTTGAGAAGCACGGCTGCGTGATGCAGTGTACAGACGGTAAAGCGAAGGCAGTCATGGCTGAACATGCAAGTACAGGGCATTCAGAGACCTAGCAAAGCCTGGCACTGCACAGAACGTCACAGAGAAGTCAGGCACACAGGCATATTACAATGCGGCTAAGAAGAGCATGCTGCAATTTAGTCCGAGTTCAAACAGCGTTGCGCAACAGTCACAGCTCATAAGAGTGTCTGGGCTCCGGGCGGCCTCTTCAGGCTGGCGCGCCGTGAAAGGGGCCTGTTCTGTTTTATTGGGGGGGAGATGATTTGAATGCAACATTTAGGCCTCTCTAATTTGCTTCTTTTTTTTATGTCTCGCCCTGAGGTTGAGATGGTTTCCACGTAGGCCGCCAAGAGCACGTCGTCAACGTACGTGTGTGAATGAGTGTGAGAGTTTGTAGTCTGGAACAGAATTTCTTATATCAGCTGTAAAAATTTATTAAGCACTCATAACTGTGCCGCCGCTATCATCGAGAACGTCTGTCTCGCTTTGTACGTAGGGTTTCGGCACATGCGCAAAAGTCATACACGCACACACAAACGAGCTGGGAGGAAACGGTTCTCGAGATAAAACGAGAATACCGAGCAGCAAACACAGACCACATTTTATTATTAGTGCGGCTGTTAGAGCAGCTTTGTGTGCTCCGGGGTGCAATACGACAACGATACACTGCACAGTAGGTGAAGACACACAGCATTTTGCTAGCTGTAACTGAATGTGTGTGTGTGTGTGTGAGACAGGAGGGCACTGGGTGAATCCTGTTAGATGACACAGGAAAACAGTAAGACCCATGCACATCAGAGCTGTTTAAACTCAAAAAATACATTCAGATTTCAACCACCTCACAGCATCAGCTTCGATCCTGAGCTCCTTTTCCTGTCTAGGTTCTCCTTGTGGGTTTCTTCACCTCTCCAAAATATGCTAGGAGATGGATTAGCTACATAAATTTGCTTCTAGGTGTGTGGATGTGCAAGAATGTTGCCCCTTTCCACCACAACCAGTGTTTGTGACGTGAGCCCAAATTCACCAGGATGAAGCTGACACCGAAGATGAACAAAAAAATAATAATAATAATAATAATAATAATAATAATAAAAGTGATTTTTATGTATTTGTTAGTATATATGTATACGTTAGTATGTATCTCAAGGTTAACATTTCTTATCACGCTTTTCACATTTGCTGCACTGAACAGTGTACAAATTCATGGCACTGTAGACTCTACATAGTGCCTAACAGGTAGCCATTTAAGATTCAGCCACGCAAACAAGCGACTCTAATAATGCCTACTGAAAACCGTCAGCTTTAATATTCAGCGGTCTCCTGACTAAATATCCCTTCCTTCATACTGATAAACTGATATAATCTGTATATTCACACATTCTGTACATTCATATATAGATTATATATATTTATCCATCTTATCTTTATATTTCACTACTGCTTTGCACATCTGGTTAGATGCTAACTGCACTTCATTGCCTTGTACGCATGTGCAATGACAAAGTTGAATCTAATCTAAGCTAATGTCTAAGAGACTTTTTTTATACACAAAATTAAATAGTGTTGACTTTAGAAAATAAGCTCTTAAATGTTCCGATATGGATTTCGGGATCTTTTTCAAATATTACTGATCGTTAAATTTGTTCTAGCTACCACAGTGTGTGTGTGTGTGTGTGTGTTTTAACCGAGTGTGCATCCTACTACTCAACCGCTCACTCACACAATGCAAAACCAGGATGGCGGTCACCGCTGCGTATCGTCCAATCACAGCGGAACGTCCCCAGCACTGTCAGCGCGTTATCGCTTACACGCTTTTTACGAGACCTGTGTGAGCACTGGAGCACACCCGCCAACACTTTTCATTGCTCTTGGATCACGGGACGGCATCTGGACATATCCACAAAGCCAGGGAGCACCGAGAAACATAATCCACCACTGTACACGACTGAATTTCCCATGAACATATTTTCCAGTGCCGGGAAATGACAGATTTAAGATGCACAGACACTCTGACAAATATATAAAGGCCACCTCGGTGTGTCTACATGCATGTAAAAGTCTTCATGTGCCAGTCAACATACAATATGGCTTTAAAAAAAAAAAGAAAAGAAAAGAAAGAAAGACAGGAAAAAAACAGATGTGAACAGAGAAGCAGGAATAGATGCAGAGCAGATATAAGCCGCATCACAGCACCATGTTACACTGCTAAAACTAAACCCGGATCAGTGTGAGGCTTTAGATAAGAGACGAGCTCACGCAGGCAGGCCTCAAACACTGTGCAAATCTGTCTCACTTCCTCCGTCTCTCTGTGTGCACAAAAACAAACATCAGATAAGCCTTGAGCTCATGCAAGCAAAGCCTCGCAACTCACACATTCATAAGATTCCTTTGGCAGCCACGCGTACACACACGCACACAGACACAGGCTTTCCACATCGGGATGAACTTACAAGATTGGAGGAATGGCCTGATATGTGCTCAGTGTGCTTCAGGAGAGGAAGGAAGGGGGAAAAGAAAAGAAGTAGAGGGGGAAGAAGAATCCAGAAAGTGATGATTACAAGAAAAATAAGTCAAAGTTATGGCATACGTGAGCAGAGAACATGATGGAGTGAGAGGTGAAGCTCAAAACAGGGATACTAGCTCTAGGTGATAAGTACAGAATAAAACACTTAAAGGTGTGCTGTTCCAGGAAAACTATCAACGACAGGGTGGTGCGATGCAGCCTGATGCTAAAGGAGCTACAGTTACCACCCCAAAGCACAACCTGAAGCATTTTATTCCTCTTATACCACAGCAACCTGCCAACAATTAGACTTTTTACTTATTAAAGCTCAGCATCGAGTACTTGTTATCCATTTAAACATCTTTAAAACTTCTACAGTAGTTATAAACAATCGATTCCTTTCTTATTAGTTAATCGTTTCATTTAATGCAACTGGCATGTTGTAGAGAAAACTTAGAGAGCAAGAGGCCTCTGTTGTCTGGAAGAAAATGTTAAATCAATGTGAAAATACAAAAAAAAAAAAAAAACACACCACATTGTATCTCTAGGGCTCTACTGATCTAGCACTGAGTATAAAAATGGGGAGTGATATTTTAAACCAATGGATTTTTATCAGTGTTTCACATCATGTGGAAACAAAGCACAGGCCTGGCTCTGTTCATTTAAGGATGCATCAGTTTGGGGAATCAGTCCAATATCAATACAAGCTCTTTCGTTATTTCTAACAGTGATTAAGTCAGCTATTTCCTCCTAGAGACAGATGTTGAAGGTGTGATGGAAAAAGAGGGTACAGCAAAACACTTTGCATCACAAAACACTGATTATTGCTATTAATACACGCCGGCATTCAGTTCAGACCCATTCACATATCTCTCACCTTCTTGAGCTGACTCTCCAGTTTGATGCACTCCTCTTTTTTCTGCTCGAGCGCAATCTCCAGGCTCTTGAGTTTGGAGTCCTTCTTCAAACCCGAGGAGGCCAGTGATGAGGCGTGCTCCTTCAGATCCAGCAAAGATGTCTGGCACAGACAGGAAAAGAGAGATGGATAGAGAGTGAGACAGATAGAGACAAAAAAATTTAGGTGATCTAATACTTGAAAAACTGTATATCGAGCGAATTAATCGAAAACAGCAAATTAGCCGAGAGGCTGCGCTAACGTCATGCCGCAAATCCTCATTACAAAGGAACAAAGTGAGCCCAAGCATATGTAAACACGCAGGCGAAACTTTAACCAGCTGCCCCGCTCTGCCTTCAGCCGTACCACATAAACTATAACATTCGTTGCAATTTTATTTATACGGTTCTTTGAACAATAGGCAGCTTTACAGATATCTGGATGTAGATTCAGATCCGTTACAAACCAGCCATAGGCAACGGTGGAGAGGAAAAACTCAGAAAACTCAAATGAGGATCCATCTTCTTTCCTCATAGCGCCGGATGGTGCGGGTTATCCCACGCGAACACAAGAAAAATATTGATTTTTGACTTGAGGACGCATAATATCCTCGTTTTCACAGACAGGCAAAAACCGTGCACGTGTAAATCAGAAACGCTGTGCTGAGTAGGAACAGGGTCTGTACTATACGTTTTAAGTACAATGGGTTTCACATACTCAGTCAAAGCCACAGTCGTCCGTCTGTAAAGCCTTTCCTGCCCTTGCCGCTTTTGGCCCGCAATTTCACACTCGAATGCCGTCCCCTGAACCAAAAATACACTCTTAGCATTTGTACGGCCGCGGCACATTCCCCAGGCCTTGTGCTGGCGCTGGTAAAGAAAACAGGAGCAGAGAACGGAGTGTGCTTCACGTGAAAAATTATCGGTGAGGCTGAGGGAACTCGGAGGAGAGGTCACTAGTCAGAAACACTACATAGATAATAGACAGCAAAGCATTCCTGTATGTGCGTGTCACTCATCTGTGTGATTAGTCTAACGTGAACAAGAGGGGAAAAACAAGAAGACCGGGAAGAGAGGAGATGTTTGCGTAGAGACGAGTCTTCTAAGCCGTTATGGATACCTTGAATAACAGTTTATAAAGCACGAGATGAGGGATGAATGATGATCCCCAAAAAAAAAGAAAGAAAACTCGGCATGTGCTACTGAACCGAAACGTTATCCTGTATCCTACAGAAACACTTCCATCTTCCATTTAACCAGCAGCTGTACAGGACAGCCTAAAAACAGCACTACAGTCATACAAGAGTCAGGTTTTATACATCAGTAAGTGGAATTACGCTTACTCTAGCATCACCACAGGAGAAACAGGAAGTCACAGGAAGTGAGTGAAGGTACTTACTCTATTAAATGACCTAGAATCATATATTCCTAGTTAAATTACAAAAAAAAAAAAGGTCATACCTTTTCTTTTTTTTCGAGCACATCCAGTAGTACCTTCAAGTACCCGTAGAGCTATGTGTACACACTGCTCTACATTTTCCCCAACATATTATTCGAATTGATTTGAAAATAAAAAAATTTTTTTTTTGTTATATTCACTTTAATGGACAAAAATAATCATCATCAATCACAAAGTATATGACAATGATGAATGACACTGCCGGTTTATTTAATACTCTAAAATAAAATCCAACGACACCAGCATTTCAAAGAGCATCTTCACTTGAACACACACCTCCGAAGGCGTGTGATGAAGTCAGGAAGTGGTCTTGTGTGTTGCTGGTGATCCTGACGCGGACACAGACCGCAGGAATAACATGAATAATATGAATAATCAGCTGCATGCAGAAGGAGAATAGATCTGGCACGCATAGCATCTGTACATTACGTTGTTTTGGGCTGTGTGTGTGTGTGTGTTTGCATATAGACTTTAGAGACTGCCTGTCTCTTTAGGATAAGACAGCAGAGAAAAAAGGAGACAAAAGAGATGGATAGAGAGCACACAAGTGAGCTGAGGACAGAAAGAGAAATGAGCAGCAGATTTGGAAAAGGGGCCGTCCCCACACATGTAGACTCAACCATTCATCTTCTTGTCCTGCTCTCTCTCTCTCTCTCTCTCTCTCTCTCTCTCTCACACACACAAAGTACTGACAGTGTGTCCAGCCTGTCTGTTTTCATCAAGCTGCAGCTCCTCTGAGGATGAACGCATGGCTGAAGAAGCAAAGCCAGAGTGTGCGTCATGGTCTGATGATACTTCCTCACAGTAGCATTTGTCCTTTAAAAGGTACATTCAGTGATTTTAACGGACACGAATACAGCACATCACTGAAGACGATAGAGAAGCCATACTTCTCCAATAGTGGCTTTGTTAACAGAGTCTAGGGTACCAGTGTCCAATATGTTTTCAATCAATATAGTGTGTGCTGCCACCAGACTGATTGGATAATTGCAGGAATGTGCAGGTGTATACATCCAAATTTAAGCCCCAAAAAAGTCTCACGTTTTAATTAGCTGATGAGTTTAACCAATGAGCTTTAAGCACGAAAAAAGTCAAACAGTGATTTAAACAAAATAATCACAAAAATATCAATCTCACCAGAATCGATCATTTGTGGCTTAGGTTTACAACCATTTCATTATCTCCTCATCATGGCACCTGTTAGTGGGTGGGATATATTAGGCAGCAAGTGAACATTTTGTCCTCAAAGATGGACAAGCGTAAGGATTTGAGCGAGTTTGACAAGGTCCAAATTGTGATGGCTAGACCACTGGATCAGAACATCTCCAAAACTGCAGCTCTTGTGGGGTGTTCCCGGTCTGCAGTGGTCAGTATCTATCAAAAGTGGTCCAAGGAAGGAACAGTGGTGAACCGGAGCAAGGCTCATTGATGTACGCGGGGAGCCAAGTCTGGCCCGTGTGATCCGATCCAACAGACGAGCTACTGTTGCTCAGATTGATGAAGTTAATGCTGGTTCTGATAGAAAGGTGTCAGAATACACAGTGCATGACGGGTCAGGGCTGTTTTGGCAGCGAATGGAGACCAACACAATATTAGGCAGGTGGTCATAATGTTATGCCTGATTGGTGTATGTGAGCAATAAAAATTGTTAGCAGCTGTTAAGTAAAAAAAAAAAAAATTAGCTTCACTTGAGGTCTGGAGCAAAAAAGATGAATCAGAAAGATGACTGTCAAACATTAGTAAACACCACCATGGGGTAATTTCTGCACAGAGCATTGCTCTGTACAGTGTGTGTTTCATGATAATCACCCATAAAACATCTTGGGGAGTTCATCTTTGACTATAAGGTATGAATCACAAATCTGGCTTTGACTTCTACAAATAAATAAATAATCACTGAGCACACCTTTAAATCCAATTCGCTTCACAATACATCAACACCCATAACAGTTAAGTATTTCTGGCCTCAAAACCTTATCGAAGGCAACTTCAGCTCTGCCAGCTTACATAAACCTGTCTGCTTTTCGCTGTTTGTCAGTCAATCATCATCATTTTCCACTCGTCATTCACAGAAACAGCCTGTCAGAGAGGATGAGCTACAAACAGACCTTCGGCAAAGTGCTTCAAGAAGTTTCCAGTCGGGTTCGCTTCTCTATCTGTGTGAGACTGTTAAAGGTTTAAGTACTGTCCACACTGACACACACAAGCAATTATTGTGATCTAGGAGTGTGTGTGTGTGTGTGTGTGTGTGTGTGTGTGTGTCTTACCTCACGGTCAGACAGGTCTCCCTGCAGCTGGCTGATTTTCTCTTTCAGCTCCTTTAGTTCTTTCTTGCTGCTTTCCAGCTCTTCTCCCTTCTCCCTCTCATCTCGATCTCTGTGCTCCTTCAGACGCTCGATAATTCGCTCCTGCTCACACAACAAACACAGCAGTTAACTCAGACAGCACCAGAAACCTGTTCAGACTTTTACATGAGGGTATCTTTAGGCAAGATGGTGGTTTTATTGGCTCGATAAAACAAAACTGATGACTCTGATGAAACGCTACTCTCGTCATTTTCAGAAAACTTGTAAAGCGTGAAAACGTGTAGATTATGGAAGCAACAAAAAGTCTCGCTACATCTCAAGCAGTGCTAGATTATTTCAGAAGCAATTAGTAGTGCAGGATCTTGTGCGGTATTTGTTCTAAAACTGCTTTATAAACTAAAATTTTACATAGATGTAAATATATATGTAAAGTACAGTAATGTTAAAGAAGGGGCGGAGCCAGCATAGCTACTGCAGTGTGTTTTTTTGTCGTAAAGAATGAAATATACTTTTTGTCGATGTATAGTTATATTTAATTGTGCAGAACGTTCATAGCAGTTATAAACAGCTGTTCTTTGACAAGCCTCTCTTTTCTTCTTTCTAATAAGAAGCAGCTACTGCTGCTGTTCAAGAAAACTATTCAACCAATCAGCTTCATGAATCCTAAAGCATTGTGGTGTAATGGAGAAAAACTTATTACAAAAGTAATGCCTTTGAGTAGAACCTAAAGCAAGGGTAGGTTTGATGAAACTGTTACCACTCCCTACGTGTGTGTGTGTGTGTGTGTGTGTGTGTGTGTAAGGGGGAGAGAGGAGAGAGAGAGCCAGAGGAAAAAAAAGAAGAGAAGGTGAAAGAATAAGCACGATTCATTAACCTCACACTTGTGTCAACGTTGGCCAAGAACCATAGGCAAAGCCGCAACACAGTGTTTTCGGAAACTGGAGTGAACCGAGCGCAGGTGAAATGAGTCAGATCTGATTCTGTCCATTCCACCAGAGTCGCTCATGGTTGAAAAACTGCCGACCTCATACACAATAATAACACAGCACAGAAAGCACCTCTTTTATCAAGAGTACATATGTGTGCGTGAGAATGAGAGAACGAAAAAGCCAGAAAGACGGAGTGGGAGATGAGGAAATGGGCAGCGAATGTAATAATGCTGAAACAGTAAGAGGTTTGAAGTGGTGTTTTTCTGGCAGGGTGCGTGTTTGCCGTCGATGGCCTGTGAAAGCAGGCCGCTGGAATCGCGGAGAGCCGTCAGCCTCCGGCTCTTTCACACCCTCGCCGGCCAAAACTCACACGCAGAGTGGACGAAGTGGACATTAATAACAAAGTGCTTTTTCAGACCTACTCGGCTTTTCTTTTTTTTTCTTCACTGCGAAGGCCGCATTTCACTTTCCCGAAGCCGCCGCTCCGGGCTCGGCAGCACAGAGCTGCGACGTTAGGCGTGACACCTCTATGAGATGAGTGCCGTCTCACACTTTAATCCAGACAACTGACATCCAGAGTGCAGCATGTGTGTGTGTGTGTGTGTGTAGTGAAGTAGGTTTGTTAACAAGGGTGTGGCAGGATGTCATCTGTAAATGGATGCAGAAGCAATGATGCAGCAAACCCTAGCGTATTCAGGTTTTCTCTATGACACCAGCTATAAATATCCTGATCCTGCCTGAAATTTGGGATGGGTATTCAACACAGATGAGGCATGACTCGTCCCTGACACTGCATGTAGTTTTCTGAGAACGTCACTACCTTTAGACAGCGAGACATCAATACAAACACCTTCACAAAAGATACAGATTTACAATAACAGCTTTTACTTCCATTCCCTGGTTTATTATTTAGCCAATACTTTCAAGTTCTGCTACTCCATTATAACAAATATTACGTCAGTTTCCTTGAGAGTAGCATTAAATCATGACGCTTAATCATATTTCTAGCTTCCCATGCTAATGCAATATTTTTAGCATGTGTAACAAAGTGTTGTACAATTTTCAACACAATCCATGGATACACACCACGTTAACTAAAACATCTATTTATATAGAGAGCACTCTGGTCACATGATCACATTCTTGAAGTGTGAGCCTGCACCATTAGCCATAATCATCAGCACTTATAAAGTGTGAATCCATGTATAGCGTAGTACAGGTTATAAGGTTGTTGTTATACCCTATAGCCTTGTTATACACTGTTGAAAGTCTGGGGATTTAAAAAAAATAATAAAAAAACCCAGTAAATTGTAAATTAGAAACTCTGCAATAAATCAGCACATCCATATGTGGAAGAGATGTTAAGACTGCATAAATAAATAAATAAATAAATAGTTAAACAAACAAACATATAAATAAAAATATGAAAGAAAGACAACGTGAGAGTATGTACTAGTGTGTGGCTTCAATAAGTATTAATGCATCTGCCAGCCAGAAGCAAACACAGAGGCTTGCTTGTGAGCCGTGTTTCTGTACTGGAGCTGCTCTGAGTGGAAACGCTGTGCTCTCTCTCCAAATAGATGGCTGACAAATTCAATTTCCGGCCCCGAGTCGATGCAACGCTGTTCACAGAGGTGAGGAAGAGGAGGGAAGAGAAAGAGGAGGCCCAAATCCTGGAAAGTGAGTGTGTGTGAGAGATGCAAGGCAGGAGGGAAAAAGTCAGGCGCTTCGTTACGTGCCAGACCGCAGATACCTAAACCAACGTTAATAACCTCCAGGGTTCAAACTCATTCATATTCATCGGGCAGAGCTGGCCAGCAGCGGGACCGCTGTAGCTCTCCACTGGGGTCAGCCTGCAGTGAACAGCTTGCTCTCCTCATTTCAGGTGATACAATAGGCGTGTTTCCACTACAAGAATCCTTTAAGGAGAAACCAGCGCTGATTTTAGTTCCAGAAACCCTTTTTTTTTTGTTCTTGCTCTTGTTAAACACCAGGAACCGTTCTGGTTGAATTTGCCAGACTAGCCTTCTTACTGGGAAGTCCTGTTTTTAACTAACAAACTGATTGTTTTTAATCAGAGATGAATGCCAAAGCAGATATTTTTGATAGTATACACTGTGCATAAACGCTCTGAAGGGAAAAAAACAAACACACTGTATATAAATTAATTAATTATTAATTTTAACGTTAATATTATATTCACTCATGAAAACACGAAGCAATAAATCTTTAATCTGGACTTGCTCCATGTTTCTTGGACTGATATATCTGTAGCACAGTTCGTGTCATGTCTGTTGATCCAGTACGCAGTCTGAAGGAACGCAGTCATGGTTCCCTCATTGGATTGGGAATTCAAAACAGGAATTTGTCCTGTGCGGATCGTGTTCTGAAGAGCTTCTTAAAGTTTTGGGTTTTAGTGGCTATTCGCCTAAAATCATTGCAATGCACAGAAGTACTGTTGGGAAATTAACTTCTCTCCTAAGGGATGTGTTTTGTTTTTTGTTTTTTAATGAATCACAGCCACAAATCTGGCCGAAATCTGGTTAAAAGGATTAGAGGATGAAGAAGGAATTCGAAAACTGGGAATTCATGAGCATTTGGTAAATGACTCTGATTAAAATCCACTAGGAATACACTTACAGAGATTTTAACAAGTCTGAAGTCTTTAGTTAGGAAAAAAATGTTTAAATTCATTGGTAGATGTATATACAAAGCTCTTGTTTCTTTTCTTGTTGAATTTCTAATCTCAGTGGTACAGTCAGCATCATGGCTGCCTCACAGCACTACAGTTCCTGGTTCAGAGCTCGGGTTACTGGTTACGGGTTTCCCATGTTCTTCCTGTCTCTGTGTGGGGTTCTTCAAGGTACCTTCCAAAAACATGCTGAGAGATGGACTGGCATCTCTACAATGCATCTAGCTGTGAATGTGTGTGTGGGCGCACTGACATCCATCCAGTGTATATAGTGTTCCTGGGACAGACTTCAGATCCCATGATGAGCCTCATGTTTTTAATTATCTATATACTGACATTTAGCTAGCTAGCTAACAGCATATGAGAAATGAGCGATAGACGGACAACCCGAGAGAACAATTCTAACATATCCTGAGAGGGCTAACCTCTATGTTTTTGTTAAGATTACGTTAAGACTACGTTAACGTCACAACCTTGTAGTTATATTATTACTGTAGTGCAAGTAAGGTTAAAGGCACGACTTTCACCTCAGATGCCACCGCACCCGGTCTCAGACTCGACTGTCGCTCAGTGAAATTTTCCAGTGTTCAGTGCCTGCCTCTGCTGCTGAGAGTACAGGCACACCAGTGACACTGACTCATACAGCACTGTGGAGTAGGATTGATTATGTACAGCAACCATGTATGGTTGAACTGCCCACACACACACACACACACACACACACACACAGAGAAAACCAGATGACAAAAAGGACTGCAGAAACAGATTTGATGAGAAGCGACAGAGTATTTGACCTTTAGCTCTGCCACTGTACAGGAAGCTGAAGCTCTGTGTGAAGCTCGAGTCATAACATGGGAACATACTTCAGAGCGATCTTCATCCTCACTTCTCTCTCTCACACACACACACACAAAAGCTGTGATGCTCTTTTTGTCTTTGATGATTTAAAACACACTGATTTAAATCAAAGAAATGATCCTTATATTTTTCATGCCTTCTGTATCCGATCTAATTGATTAAACTAGATAACTAGCTCCAAATACTTTATCTACTACTTTTGCCACCTAGGCTATTTAAACACACAAGCCAGTGGGTGAGAAAATTATCATCTTCTTGCACATGACTGAGAATCTCCTAATTATTGTTCTTCCTTTTAGGGGGAAAAAAAAAAAAAAAAGATATTTTCCATAAAACCTCGTACACTGTCGGTATTCGTCATGCTGACGTGGTTAGTTCTGGTCAATAACAGCATGTTGGTTTGATAGCAGTCATGTGTGACAAGTTTAAGACCAGGCTCAGAGCAGCTGCAGAGGTAGCAATGTGAGGTGTTTACATCAACAACGGCTCACACGGCCAGGGTTTTCAGCACGCTCGTGCTCCTTGTGCGGTGAAGCCGTGGTTGTGATTGAGGGCGAGTCCCGAGGGAGGGGGTTAAACATTTTCGTGGAGGCACAGCTGGACGCAAAAGGGATGGGAAGCACTGACGTAACATGATGAAGTAACTTGATTGAATTAAAAAATATATATAATAATATATATATTATGTGGGGAAACCGTAACAGATGAAAATGTATTTTAATCAGTATTTTCGAGAGAAAAAAACACCAGTGAGGTAACTGTCTGATCACACACCATGACTAACTGTGAATCCATGACTCTGTAACAACCAATTAGGTCTCTGGGAAACAAAAACATGTGAGCAGGCAGAACACCGGAGCGCTCGCTAATGACTTTACCCCTCGTATACGTTAATCTATTTGGTCTTCATCTAATAGAGCTCTTATGGAGCTCCTTTCCTATGGAGTCAGTGTATAGGGAATGTGGTAAAATAATAACATACATCTTTCCTGACATTGCTGAGAGTCATGCGGTTTAACATCACATTTCGTATAAGAGGCTGTCAGACCTTTGTCCTATGTATAATCGCAAAATAAAAAATAATAAATAAATAAATAAAAACGCTTGGATCCTCAATGAGTGTTCCAGACTTTCAGAAGTTCATCTGAGGTCTGTTTTGGAGTCACATGACCAAAACCCTTCAAACTGTAGCAAACAGAACATCAATCCTGCCTTCCTGGGTGTGTGTGTGTGTGTGTGTGTGTGTGTGTGCTGTACTCACTTTCTCAGCCAGCGCCTCCTCGAGCGTAGTGAGAGCTGTATCGGTGTTGGAGGTGTCAGCCTGCAGGGATTTGACCCTCTCTTTCAGACTACTCATCTGCTTCTCCTTATCTTTCAGCTGCTCCTGCAGGTTCTCGATCTGTGGGGGGAAAAAAAATTAAAATCAGCAGCTTATGAACACAACAATGTATGCGCAAACCTGCATAAACCACATACACACCTGTAACCTGTATGGTTTATGTTGTAAGAGGTTACAGATGCATAGAAGAGTTAAACAAAACTTCTAAACAGTATTTTATAAATACTTATGATGCACATTAAGAAATGAATTGGCTTTATTTATAAAAAAAAACAAAACAAAACAGTTTTTCTGTACCAGCTCTGAAAATAAATAACGAGCTCATTAGAGAGTGATATTCCGAGCTAATTTTCCCCATAAAACTTCCCTTATCTGTCACGGCGGCCGCTGTGAAGCCTGCACGAGGCGAGTGCTGATAAATGACAGTAGAGATGGGCATTTCGCAAACTCAATCCATTCATCATGTTGTGACAGCTCAATGAAAAAGCTCAATGTGCCTATCCCCTCATTTCACATTCAATTAAACACTGACGGATTTGATAAATAGTCACCATTCATATTTCCCCCTCCAATCACTTTTAGGGGGAAAAAAAAACATCATCAATATTCAGTAAACTGTGCAGGGTTTTTTTGGGGACTTGTGGCTCGAGGTGATAAAGATCCAGAAAGGCACAGGAACAATAAAACGTGTTTATCTCTGAAGCCGAGAATCTCGGGTTTTGCTCCCGGGTGAACGGGAAATTCTTCAGCTACGCCGGTTGGCGTAGCAACCGAGAACAGCAGAGGTTAATTCATTAAATGTTAATTAATTACAATGCGAAAGAGAAACCTGTGAAGGACACGAGCGTTTTATAATCGTTCTTTATACGTGCCTTTTTCTAGATGGCTTTCAACGAGGCCAAAAAAAAAAAAATAACGTCTTCGGTGCTTCGCGTCCTGAACCCGATCTCCAACAGGGAGCAAATTGCGTCAACTTATGAATTTAATTAAAAAGAGAGATGTTTTGGCAAAAGGAGTTTAAAAGAAAAACAAATGATGGTAGTGGGAAAAGCGAGGAGAAACCCGATAATGAATTTGCCCTGGTTTAAACAACTGCACTTGTTTCTGGAGTAATAAAAGTACAGCGAGGTTTGTTGTTTTAAACCTTTTCAGACATGTTTGGACAGATGTCTGGGAGCCGAGTCGCTTTAATGGTTGAGGTGGTGTTTCGAGGTAGAAAACTGAAAAGGTGGCTGTTAGTAGGGCATGTACGGTTTGTCAGGACACTAAAGACCTCGTAACGGAGACGTCGCTCGGCCGGTTTCCACCAACAATATGAAATAACTGTGCCGAAGCTCCGCTCAGTGTGTACGTGCCAGCTGGGTGAACTCCTGACTACACAATCATGCCTGTGATTGGTCGATACACAAAGGGGGGGCGTGTCTGACTTGCTTCATTCCAAGATGTCTGACACTGAAAAGCGGCTATTGGAGCAGATACAAAGAAATGAACTTTAGACGATTTGCGACACAATAGACGATTTGCATAATGATGTACATTATATAATTTAAGATTATATAAATTTATTTAAAATAATTTGATTATATAAAGTAATATTACTATATTACTATACAACTTATAGTAGTATACACCGATCAGGCGTAACATTATGAGCAGTGAGAGGTGAAGTGAATAAGACTGATGATCTCCTCATCATGGCACCTGTTAGTGGGTGGGATATATTCGGCAGCAAGTGAACATTTTGTCCTCAAAGTTGATGTGTTAGAAGCAGGAAAAATGGACAAGCGTAAGGATTTGAGCGAGTTTGATGAAGGGCCAAATTGTGATGGCTAGACCACTGGATCAGAACATCTCCAAAACTGCAGCTCTTGTGGGGTGTTCCCGGTCTGCAGTGGTCAGTATCTAGAAAAAGTGGTCCAAGGAAGGAACAGTGGTGAACCGGAGACAGGGTCATGGGCGGCCAAGGGTCACTGATGCACGTGGGGAGTGAAGGCTGGCCCGTGTGATCCGATCCAACAGACGAGCTACTGTTGATGAAATTGCTTAAGAAGTTAATGCTGGTTCTGATAGAAAGGTGTCAGAATACACAGTGCATGCCGGGTCAGGGCTGTTTTGGCAGCGAAAGGGAAACCAACACAATATTAGGCAGGTGGTCATAATGTTATGCCTTGTCAGTTTATTATAATAACAATAACAATAATAAATACTGTATAATGTTACTATATTACATAGTATTATTACATAATATTTTCAAACAGAAATAATTATCGTTAGAAGAGCTATTTTTTAAAAACTATAAAAACTTAAACAACCCTGGGAAGCAGGATAAACAACAGTTTGAAAAAGAATCACACAATCGTCTTCGTCTCCTGGACTGATAGCTGTTATAATCACAGGGTGGGTGAAAATTGGACAAGACCAAATTAGAAAGAAAGGGGAAGGAAAAAAAAAAAGCTTTAAAGCCTGATTTATATTATACTCTGGAGCTGAAAAGACACAAAGCCTCTATGGGAATGCTACAGACACTATTACTGAAGACTGTTGTTCTGTACAGTTTGGTGGAAAAGTGATTATATCTAGGCTGCACCCCAAACCACATGCTACACTTATATACTTAGTATTAAATTGTGCCATAATTTGGGACATATCCCTTTTCTGTGAACCAAATGGCACCTTACTGACTTTTCCCTAAAAAAAAAATGGATATTTTCCACTATGCTTTCAGACAGTATTAATAACAACAATTTGTATGTACAGTTACTATTGGGGAAAAATGGCATCCATTTCATTTGAGCACTCTAACGTGTGCACTACTTCAGGCTTCACCCACATGGCCTTGTTTAGTGCAGCCAGGTATACATGGTAAAGAAATTGCGTGTGTGTGTGTGTGTGTGTGTGTGTGTGTGTGTGAGAGAGAGAGAGAGAGAGAGTGAGAGAGAATGAGACATGCATGCAGAACCATTTCCAGATCCTCATTAATCAACTCTACACCTGACAGTTGAGCTGACAACCCCACATGTTTGTCTCACACACACACACACACACACACTCAGCTGACTGCCTTTCTAAACACACACACGCTCTGGAATCGGCTTGCACACTTGACATTCTAGAAAAGTATTTCGCTTTGATGGTGCCTGTGGTTGCTCTGAAGGCCTAATGAAGACCAGGTCCTCTTCTTCCGACTAACCTCGCTCGCTTCAGCGTCTCTCCACTTCCTCTGTACAGCTGGCCACTCATGAATATTTCATTCAGCCAGTATTATGCGTGTGCATGTGTGTGTGTGTGTGTGTGTGTAGCGAGTCACATGATAACTACAATTATATTTCAGCGAGTCGAGAAACTGAACAGAGGAACAGGCGCACTCCCAAAACTGAGCTAATAGCGTAAAGAAAGAGGGGGTGTAGTATAGAAAAGCATGATTACAATCAACTAAAGCTCAAGGATAGACAGGGAACAAACAAAGCTCAACACACACACACGCAAAGCAAATCCTAGTGTTTTGGCTTCATCCAGTGATCAGTGTGTGGATAAAAGACTTGGAATCACAAAAAAGCCCCGTTCTGTCTCAAACACAGGATTTAAAGGGCTTTGTGTGTGTTTCTGCATATGTGTGTGTCAGAAAGAAAAAGGAAAGAATGAGCAAGAGCAAACGAGAGAGAAAGAGAGAGCAGAAAAAAAGGGGGGGGGAGAGAGAGAGAGAGAGAGAGAGAAAGGAGGGATTCCTGAATTATTAAAGAGTGTTTTGTTTCACTTAGTGATCTGCAGCTTGTCAGCATGGCATGTGCTCTGGCAACACACAACAAGACAAAACACACACACACACACACACACACATAGAAGAAGCTGTGTATTTACACTGAGTTGCATCAGAATTGTATTCGGTGTGGAAAGCAAATAACACCTCGGACGACTGGGGAAGAGGGAAGATATTTTTAAACGTTTTGCTTAAAGTCGAGTTATTTGTGTAATAAAGCTCAAATTTGAGTATGGGATAAATATACTTACTCACTATATAATTACTCATAAATACCTGAATTACTACATCATTGGTGGTCCTGTACGTTTGTATACATGTATGCATGAATATATCTATGTTTATACACGTAAACGACTAATAACTGCATTATTCGTTGTGATAATACACAATTAAAACCTTGTTATACGAACGATTGAGCGTGGAGCAATACGCTGATTTCACTTATCTTTTTAGACCTAATTGTTTTTAGGATGCAAATAACATCAAGTGACTTTGTGAGTTTATCAATTTAAGGGTGATTAAAAGGCTGTTTCCAATACTTTAGAAACTAAAAGGTGCTTTTCAATCATTCAGTGCGTGGCCCTTATTCACATAATTTAAGACATAAGGCATAATGGCAATGCATAGCCATAACATTATGACCACCTGCCTAATATTGTGCTGATCCCCTTTTTGCTGCCAAAACAGCTCTGACCCATTGAGGCATGGACTCCACTAAATCAATAAAGGTGTGCTGTGATATCTGGCACCAGTATGTTAGCAGCAGATCCTTTAAGTCGCAAGGTAGGGACTTCATGGGCTTCACCTCGCAACTTACAGGACTTGAAGGATACTTTTAATAGATACTGACCACTGCAGACCGGGAACACCCCACAAGAGCTGCAGTTTTGGAGATGTTCTGATCCAGTGGTCTAGCCATCACAATTTGGTCCTTGTCAAACTCGCTCAAATCCTTACGCTTGTCCATTTTTCCTGCTTCTAACACATCAACTTTGAGGACAAAATGTTCACTTGCTGCCGAATATATCCCACCCACTAACAGGTCTTATTCACTTCACCTGGCACTGCTGATCAATGTGTATATGTATCTAAAAGAGAAAACAATCACACTGTGTTGAAAAAATGCATCTTGATTGGTTTATAGCACTAGACAGTTGCATTCTTGAACATGATTGGTCAGATTGGAAGGTGTATATTAGCTTTATATAACAGCATGGGTCAGTAACATGAACGACCGGGTTCGATTATTACTCAGTTTTATAGATCAGCTTCTGCAAAAATGGGGGATAATAGCACTTGTATTTATCGCATATGTTAATATTTAAACCTTTAAACCCTAAAGTGCAGAATGATGCCATGATGCTACCTAGAACTTAAAAGAATAACCCAGATAATTAACATTAATACGATCTGAATGTATTCATTCACGCTCAGTAGTTTTTAGATGATTTCTATATATTTAGACTAAGACGTGATGAATAAACCTTTCAGGTCTAACAACGATTTAAAATAAAGTGCTACCTTTGCTATATATCTGGAGATGTGCATGGTAGGGATTCAGGAATTTTCCGCATCCCGAGATGAGAACATAACTGAGACCTCACACACGACTCAGCAATGCAAATGAGCGTGAAGCGGCTGGCACTCGAGCAGGTGAGAGGAATCTGTGATAAGCAAATGTCATCCTTCGAGCGTTTCTGCCTTTTAATTAGAAATTAGAATAATCAGGAACGTCAGTAAACTTTTGCCACGGGCGAAAAATAAAAACTCCATCTTCTTCTCTCTCAGACAGTCAAGAATCGAGATTTAATGTAGGACTTATTATTAATTTAACAAGGTCTGAATTAACATTCATGCTCCATGCAGAAATGTGTACTTTTCTTTCTCTCTCTCCCTCTCTCTCTCTCTCTCGCTCCCTCTCTCTCACTTTTTTTCCCCTAAATAAATAAACACCGGATAAATCTTCTGGTTTCCTTTTCTAAGAAAAACAAAAAGCTGCCACAATGTCAGAGGGTTTCATTTTGATGGTTCATATCGTCCAAATTGAGAAGGTCCCCATTTTTTTCTTTTTTACATTCCCCGAAAAAAAAGTCCTCAACCCAAACCTCGACTGATTAAACCTCTAGCACTGATGATGTAGAAAGCCTGCACACTGTCAGTATACACGCTCGAGTCAGTTCTTCCCTCTCTTAACAAATGTGTCCTACTATGAACTTAACAGAGGAACGTCCATCCACTGAGTTTTAACGCCACCTTATCGGGCTTTGATTAAATCACACATACAGGATTTTATTTTTTTTTTTTTAAAGGTAGACTTTGTGTTGAATAATAAACTCTGAACGTGTCATGAGTCAGAGCGAGAGGTTTGGAGACGGTACAGAATGAACTCGCTCACATTTGAGGTGGCAAACGCTGCCACGGTGACCGAAGCCAAAACCAGTTCTTGTGTGAAGAATGTTAGAGATGAACACGGGATAAAGGTTAAACCAAAAAAAACATCCGATCTCCTTCACGCATTTTTAATGAGAACATGTAATCCGGTCCCTGCGCAGTTGTATAACGCTCCGTCTGAGCGGTGCAATGCGACGTATTCAGCACAACGCCTCGCCGCAGGGATCCGTGCATACCTCCGCTGCACTGTCTCAATGTGTTATGGCCATTAGGAGTGGCTCTGGGGCGATGCACGGCGGCTGTGGAGCTATAATGGAAACAAAATGTTTCTCTTTCTGCGGCTTGGGAGCCGGGGCTCCGTTTCAAAAGAAACCGTATTCACTATGCCCCCGATGACTCCGAGATGCTTTTAGACTCTGACTGTGAAAAAGGGAAAGACAGGGAGAGGCTGTGAGAGGGAGAGAACAATATTAAATGAAAGTGAGAGAAAGATTATGGCAAAGAGAGAGCGATACAGTGACTGAGCAAAACTGGATAGAAAGCAATGCACAGTGCCTGGATTGTGCATTAGACGAGACTGTGACGCTTCCCTGGAGCCACGAAGGTCCGGTCAGCTCAGTCCCTGCTGGAGAGAGACCGGAAGACCCGGATCTGACTGGAAAAGACGCTTCGTCAAAGATGCAAGAGAAGACGTGTACGTTCCTTGGAATATACAATTAACGTGTTCTAAACGAATACAGATATGATAGGAGAGGGTTTTAGGACCATCAGAACTGGGACCTCTCTGAGGACACAAAAAATGTCATGCAAATAGAGGAAAGGATGGAGGGAAATGGAAGGGAAGGGAATGAGGAGGGGAGAGAAGGAAATCGGAGGAAAGGACAGAGGACAAAAGGGAGGAAAGACAAAGAAGATGAAAAAGAAAGAAAAAAAAGAAAAGCGTGAACGAAAGGAAAAGAGACAAAAGGAAAGGAAAGAAACTGTTAGAAAAGAAGGAAAGGAAAGCAGAGGGAAGTAATGAAATAAAAATGTAGGATGAAAAGGAAAACAGCAAAGCAGTGGACAAGCAAGGAAGGAAGGAAGGAAGGAAGAAAGGAAAGGGAAGGGAAGAAATGGATAGAAGGAAAGTAAAGTGGAGTAAAGGAATGAAGTAAAAATGGAAAACAGTAAAAGCAATGAGACAGGAAGGAAGGAAGGAAGGAAGGAAGGAAGGAAGGAAGGAAGGAAGGAAGGAAGGAAAAGGAGACAAGAAAGGGAAAGGAAAGAAATGGATAGAAGGAAAGTAAAGTGGAGTGAAGGAATGAAGTAAAAATGGAAAACAGTAAAAGCAATGAGACAGAAAGGAAGGAAGGAAGGAAGGAAGGAAGGAGACAAGAAAGGGAAAGGAAAGAAATGGATAGAAGGAAAGTAAAGTGGAGTGAAGGAATGAAGTAAAAAAATTGGAAACAGTAAAAGCAATAAGAAAGAAAGAAAGAAAGAAAGAAAGAAAGAAA